>OZ004600.1:62876845-63476845 GCA_963924605.1 Malthinus seriepunctatus | reverse complement strand
TTGAAATTACTAGAAATAACGTTATTTTAAACTGATAATATTTGAACTTTGTTCTACATTGTCACCTTGATCGATACGTTTGAATCTCAATTGAAAGTTATTATTTTTAACAATTGAACTACATTGTTGGTTATAACTATTATTGCTCAAAATTGTGGTAAATCGTACTATATGAAAAGTATAAAATAATGTAGAAAATTATCTATCTTAGTTATATTTTCCTTTTATGTGTTCAAATAGACTATTAACAACTATTAAAAAACTATAATAGAGATTCGATTATAGTGTACCTCAAGAACTTGAATAATATTAACAAAAAAATCTATAATAACGATAATGAGCATTGCATGATATTTGCATTTATACCAAATGTTTGAGTATATAACATTAATAATAATAAATAATGATAATGTTAATAATCATCAAAAGAGTGCTGCTATTACAGTTTTGTCAAAAATTTTGCCAATAATACTCCTATAAGAGATCTGATCTTTAAAATGAGGTGATATATGTTGTATTAGTTGTATTGTTAATTGTATTACTTTTAAGTTTTGTCTTGTAAATAGGAAAATGTATGTTTGTACATATAAAATTATATTGATTAATAAGCGATGAAAATTCAAATTTTCAATAGAATAAACTATTAAAGACAGAACACTTCTTTTATTGTATTTTTTATACCTGTTTTGTTGTTGTATTGGGCTTAGAAACAACTCTTCACTTTTCAATTAAACTTTTCTTAAAAAACACTATTACTTATTAACAGCTTGCATTTTGGAAATGGAATGAACTAATAAAAAAACAAAAACGCTTGGGTTTTTCAGGTTGTGGTATTAATTTTACTTTTTTAAAAAATGTAATTAATTTTGTTCTCATTACTTACATTCTTCTAAACAGTCCTTTCTCCGAACTATCGCCAGTGTGGGATCCAACTTCCATTAGAAAGACCATATCTTTACCCGTTAGTTCGACCACGTCTTCTACGTCGGACAAACAACATAGAAAAACGGCACATTTAATACATAAAGCAAACACTATAGGAATACCTTCGGAGGCCGATTTAGGAGAAACCAAGTTACATCATCAAACGCCACCCAATAAAACAAAACTCAATATTTTTGGCTTTCGTCATACACTTAAAGCAAAACACAAAAGTGACACTGCAGTTTTGGATTCAGCTAAGAATAGTGAAAAAGGAGACGTGCAGAGAAGATGGTCAGAGGCCAGCCAAACAACGGTAACTTTGATTTTTTTTAATATTTAACTAATTTGCATGCTCCTTACGATTACTTTAAGTAAATTAAGAAATTCTGAGGAGTTTACGTTAATTGGTTTGGTTGATTTTAAATAACAAACGTGGCGTTTTTAAATGAATCAACTCTTCTTGTTAACTAGGTACTTCATTTTTTTTTCTTCAAATACGGTCTTAAGTTTCCGCTACTGAAGTTTGTATAGTACAGGGTCGTAGCCAGGCGTACGCCAGAGCAGGCTCATTTTAAGCCTGTTATAGCCAGAGCTTTCTAAGGATTTTGCAATAATAATAAAACGATAAGTTCCTAATTAGTGCCGAAGAAGGAAAAATTGATTTAGAGAAAGTCAAATTTTTGCAAACTTTGGACAAAATATTCCATCCTTAGAAGATATTACAAATTACAGTGGTCAACAGATTTATACAAACCCAGAAGAGAGAAAACCCTGTATTTAAGTTTCCATCCTCCCTTAAATTTTTTGAGCCTGCCTTGGTAGCCTGATACAGTCTGGCTACGGCCTTGCTATAGTATAAGCGTTGATTGAAGGAGTTTTATGAAGATGCGCATCGCTTAGTTAAAATGTGTGCCTGTTTTCCTACCAATATTTACAAGTTTCTTCTCCCCGCTGCCTACAAACTAGCAGTTTGGGTCGAGATGCTCCAATGGCAGAGCACCATCGCCACAAGGTCGACCCATCGTACGGCACATTTTGTTCCATAAGCTTGCGTATCTTGTAAAACTCCTTCAATCAACGGTATAAATAAAGACCATGTACTGTAAGACTACCGAACGTTTATCAAAAAATGTAAAAGGCTTTTAAGGTTAAAATCGCTTATAATCCCCAGAAGGACAAACTTGTTTTATCCCTTTCTTCGTTGCTCCCGCCTCAACAACCTATCTTATACCGAAATATACCTGTAGCGAGTAGCGACTATCCACATCTTCTTTAGCGGGGATTTTTGGTCACATTTGGCCCAGAAGTTATGCCAGTCTTATACTATATGGTCTTTGGTATGTATAAGTAAGGCTTTCAGACGTGTTCCCTTAGAAAAATGTTTTTAATAGTCAACTAAATCGTTTCTTCCTCATAATCCTCATTGCTGCAATTGTTTTGGGGCGAATTGCCTTAGTTTTAGAACAGTCTCAACTAGGATTATTGCTACTAGCCATACAGACAGCCCAGCCTCCTTCTCAGTGCCGTAACTAAGAATTTTGGGGCCTTATCGCAATATCCACAGTGAGGTCCCTATACACGGTTAATAATCATTCTACTTGACTACAAATCGATTTTATAACAAATTTTGATAATGAACGATGTTTTGGAGGCCCTTTCTATCTTGTGGTCCTGCGGGCCCGTTATTTACAACACTGCTCAGTTTTCAATCCTTATTTCAGGAATTTGGCATTCATGGGCCCTCAAGTTAGCATTTAATAATCGATTTTTCAAACTATTATACTAACTTGCCAAAATGAGTTCTGTTTAGGATCCCTACTAACACCACCCCCCATCGTATAAATCTTCACCCTTTATCAACAGTGCGGCTCTAACTCGCGCCATGTTAGCGCTTGCTTGGGATAAGACTTAGAACTGATTGAGTTAGGATGCTGCCTCAGTCCATTATGTAAGGTTCCTCTGACTCTTAATCTCGTATCCAAACTGCCTCACTCTCTTAACCCTAGCTAACTGAAATTGTTTGGCCTCTAACAAAGCTTTATAAAGCTGCTGGTTCTACTGTTAGTTCAGTGTGGTTTTTGATCAGATCATCAGCCCCACCTGTTTATCAGTAAAGCTGGAATAGTTTTTAGTTATTTCGAACAAGACTAGCTGTTTTAGTAGCCGCCTAGTCGTCCCTACTGGAACCACTCACTATATTCTGTAAAAGGACGGTAGTGAGACTACTGGAGACGTTTTAGAGTCCTTGAAAGTCTCTAACAAAGTTTGAATTCGTGGAGTCACTTTCGCCCTTGGTTAACCCCCTGAATACCTCTCCGTCACCCCACCCCATCTTAATTATGAGCCTGTAGGCATATGTTGGAGTTTATTTATGATCTTCCCGTGCTCTTGGGTTTGCAATAGTTGTTTAATAATAAATACCTTCTTAGTTATGTCTTTTTGAATTGAAGTAGCTAAGTGTGTACTGAAACTAAAACCTGCGCCACATACAAAGGCTTGACTTCCGGTCGGTCTGGACATCGTTCAGACGGTCTTCACAGTGCACAGGCCAAACCGGAGCGTCTGGACGTCGTTCAGGCTCCGGTTTAGCCTGTGCAGGTCGGCCTGTGTGTATAGGTCAAATCGGAAGGTAAGCCTGTGTGTGTGTGGCGGCCTTATGAAGATGTGGACTTTTGTCTGATATGTCCAGTCAGCCTCACAATTATTGGCCAGAGTGGTTATTAGCCAACAACGACAAAAGGGCAGAAGGGGAGGTTGTTGATTTACTACTTGTTGGCAAAATAAAGTTACCCCTCTCATTTTAAGTAGGGGGTGTTATGACGGTTTCATCCACAATTCGTGCTAGGCTTATAGATAGGGTGGCCATTAATTGTGAGGCTGATTGTACCTAAAAGGCGACGAACCATTTCTAATGCATATCAAAGAGTTGCGTATTACCACATTTTTTGCATCTCTCGTTGTTTTTTAAAAGTAACCAAACAAACTAAAATATAGCTCTCAAATTTCTATTTATACTTAGGTCTAATTAGAAATGAGTTAGTATTAATTTTATTCGAATGTTATGAAATGCATGTCTAAAATACTCTTCTTTACTCTGCTTTAGGTATCTTGATTTAATTGGAAGCTTAAAATGAAATTAGAAAATAATAACCAATTAAAAAGGCTGTGATAAACTTCTGAGATATTTATAATTTATATAAATAATAATTAGTTAATAATAGTGATAAAAAAAAATAATTTATAATATTTAAATGTCGACATTTTTATACAAATAATGAATTGAAATGGAATTTGAAGAAAAAACGCGCGACCACTTAAAAAATATGGTGAGCATGAGTTTGTAATGCTTTTTGTGTTGTGTTCGTTTCATTCATCTATCATTGCTTATAGCTTCACATTAATTTGTTAAGGTGTATGGATAGAGCTAATCAAAAAGTTATAAAAATTCAGATTTAAATCTCCATTGTAAAATACCTCTAAATTTATGGATTTAGGAAAAACTATACAAAGAATAACAAAGTCGACGCTGCTTGTCTAAGGTCTACATGGGTAATAGAAGCAAAGCATTTCACATAAGAATAAGAAGTGCCAGTCACTTTTTTAGTATGGAGTTTCCATGTACTGAATTCGCCTTTAGAAATTGGACTGTTATCGAAATTGATTGTTTAGAAAGATTGATTACATCGATTTATCAACAAATGGACAGTGTAATTAACCTTTTGGACAATTAATTGATTGTCGATTCATTTATTGTTGGATTAGGATTTTCGGGGTGGAGTGAATAAAAAGTTCATTTACAGTTGACATTTGAGTCAATTCTGCTACCTTCTTACAGCCGCTTTGTACGTACCTTCAGTCCTGAATCGCTCTTAACCTTTATATGATTCTAAAGATGCTTGCTAGATGGTCAAGTGTTTCTAATATTCGCCATGTTAACATGTTAAGCCTCAGTATTTCATTAAGATGAATCCTTTTCTGTGGACTAACTTTGTAAAACCACATAGTGCAAGACAGATTTATGTTGGCGAGCGGTGACAATGCGCAGATACCTAAATTGGTATTTATTCCCACCAACGCAGTAGTCAACGTATTTAAATTATTTAAGGGGCGTGGCCAAATCTGCGCAAACTTATCCCTACCGCTCACCATCGGGGATCTGTATAGCAGTACCTACATTGTATTGTATAGAGGGTGGTGACTTGCCCGATGCAGCATAGGAATTTCAGTGCTAAATTCTTAATATTCAATTATTATTTATTCCACAAATTATTTGGGATCTAAAGTTTTTTTACGTTTTACGTAGAGGAGAAAGTACTGCATCTGAACATGGATATTATTGTTTACAATTTTCCGTTCGCCGTACGGATAAATGTTTAGTAATATTTCTCCACTAGACAGTTGTACAGGCACGTAACTACGGGAGGGCCAGGGTAGGCCCAGACCCACCTATAATTTTGCTGGCCCACCGTAGTGCTCACCCTGATAAAATGACAACAATAAGCAAAAATAAAGACATTTACATTGTAATCTGAATTCCACACAAAATAGTTCCTCTTTAAAAAGTTTTATGTGCTACATATTATGTATTTGGTCCACCCAAAAAAATTTTAGCCCACCAAGTGCCCACCAGATTTTAGGAAGCTAGTTACGTGCCTGCAGATGTAGATAGTATTTGGCATTTTACGACTCGTTCAATAAGTCCAACAATTTTAGTGACTCAGCATCACAACACAAGATGCATTACCCGAGTCTCTTCTTGCCGACTCATCAGATCGTTCGTTTCTATCGCTTTCCTAACTACCTACCCTTAACTCAAAAGAGCTTAAAAGGATTGGCAATGGGTGCATTCCACTGAGCAGCTACCAACTGCTACATCACTAGCGCTACTATCGTGCGGTATTTTTGTTAAGTGAGCATGTATCGAGATAGTTCAACATAACGCAAATTAAATGCGCTCGAAAAATGGCGATCGCTTCGCACACGTTCCCAAAGCAAAGGTAAATTTGGTAGCTGCTTCACAACTGTTACGTCCGACGAATGCACCCATTATCTGTAGATTTCAGAGCATTGATACTTTCCAGCACTGAGAAGCCCAGATGATAATTTTTGCAAGTACCACTCTCAGTAATCGTTAACTTTCTTTCATTTACCGAGATATGGTTGCGTAAATGCCTATAAACATAAACCCACTTCTTAGCCAGGATCTGTTTTTGACTCATAAGTGTTGACAGTGTTGCGAATGACATGCTCCTTTATTATGTTTTCGGAAATAGTGAGATAGTCTACATTTTTTTAATTATCCTATAAGCCGTATTTAGCAGAATTTCAATCAGGAAATCTCCTTTACAAAAAGGTGAAATTAATGGAAACGCAAAAGGGTTTTCAAGCAAGCCTTGGACTTGGACGTCCTTGTTGCAGTGTTCATTAGTTACACGGCTTCACACAAGCTAGTCTTTATGGTAGTTTCTTGCTCGCCTGTGGTTTAGGGCTGGAATGGACTGGGGAAAAAATTAGTACCGGCAAATCTAGTAGTCCAGGTTTATATTTTTGATTTTTTCAATATATTTTTTTCATTGTCACATCATGGGCCACCGGGAAATTCCCGGTAGCCCGCCGGGCCAGACCAGACCTGGCCTATCCGTTATCAAACACCAATACCAAAGGTAGCATGACGTGACTCTGTAGAGTAGATCAATGGTGTAGTAGATCCACAGTACGTTCCTTGGCATTGTGACAAGAAATCAATCGATTCTGGGCAATCAAATAACAACACCATGACGTAGCATGACTGTGTAGATCCATAGTGAAATCCTTGGGGCTTGGGGTATATCTCAGGCTCTGCACCATTACTATTGATATTTCAAGTAGAAAGTAGAGTATTATTCAAACGAGAAGAATTCACCTTGTCATTGTGCTAAAGACTTAAATTAGTCGGGCGGGTCCAAATTGCTATTGGAGGCTACGGTAGCTACAGTCATGAACGTACTGATGAATCTCGGTCACCTGACCCCTTAACTATGTATATTTGACGGCGCTCCTAAATGATCGTCTCGCCACTTTTGGTAGTCAATGCCGGAATGACGTAGACACGCGGGTTCTTTTCGTTGGAATGTTATTCTACCTACTCCTTGTTTTTCTCAACCATTCCACGATTTCCTTTAATCGACTCTGACAGCTTTTTTTTTCGTTTTGTATTTTCCATTAACTTCGGTAATTAGAAACTTAAAATGTCATTGAAGTATTCATAAATTCTGCATTGTAACAGACCCGTAATCAAGATGGACACCGCACACATATGAATTAACGTAGTAGAAAACTAAGTACGAACGTGATAGTTCGTATTATTGAGTTTCGAAACTGATCTTAACAATATTTACCATAATAAAAGGTGTAGGAGACAAATAAAAAGGTAAATAACGATGCCCATCTTGTTTATTGGTCTGAGATTGTAACACACGCTAAGCTTAAAATCCCTTCGCTGCTAATTATGCTTTCAAAACTATTAAACGAGAATTAACAATTTCGTTGAGTTTAAACCTACCCTATAGGGTAGGATGAGTTTTAAAAGTTTGGAAATTTTTTGAAAGTAGAAGACCTCTTTGCAAAATTAGCTCTTTAATTCCGATTTTATTTAATTTCCCAATTAATACTTTTATTATTTACCAACTAATTGTATTTAATTAATTTTCAGTTAGAACAGAACGTGATGGTACCGGGATCGCTCGCTCGATTGATATGCGAATGGCCAGAATTGGCATTAGGAGACATCGTAACCGTAATAAAATACGATCCCGTACAAGGCTATTTGGTACAAACTAACACGCATGGAGAAGAAATTTGGTTACCAGTTCACGTCTTATCAATCCACAACAGAAAACCGTGGTCGTTTCGTTTTCGCAAACCAACTTTTACGGCGCACGGAAGACGCTCTTTAGATGGAAGTTTTCATCAAGAAAATGTAATAAGTGAAGTTTCGTGTCCGGAATTTTTAGACAAATTAAAAAATTTAACGGCACCTTGTGGATCTAAAGTTATGCTCCAATGTAGAGTTAAACATTGTGGCGGTAATATGAAAATTAGTTGGCGGAAAACCGAACCGGATCAATGTGTTTTGAGAAGTGGAGCTCGTTTCATAATTAAAAATGACGATTCTTACGGAATGTTGGAAATAAGTAATGTAAAGGCGTCCGATTCTGGTAGTTATTTATGTACAGTTTCGAATGAGATTGGTTCGACGCAATGTACTGCTGTTTTGACTGTCGTTAATTCTGTGTTGCCATTAAACGAGCCACAAATTGAAATTTTGTCTAGTTCTAGTGTAAATTTAACGTGGAACAATGATTATCACGAAGACTTTTATGTCGAATATTGTAAAATAGGTTCGGGCGAATGGTTATCACCGAACAAATATGAAACTATAAACAATTCTACGTGTACGATAGAATATTTGAATCCCGGTGAAACTTATAGCTTTCGAGTTATTGCTGTTCAAAACAAATTAGTCAGTTTACCGAGCGTTGCTGTAACTTTACCGGTTACTGATAATGTAAGGTGGCAACAAGAGCAATTTAGGAGGCGATATTTCGAGTTGGAAGAGATCGGAAGAGGGAGGTTTTCTGTAGTGCGGAAGGCTAAAGATAGAGGTACCGGGCAAGAAGTTGCTCTGAAACAAGTTTTACGAAGGAAGCAGTCTCAACAGGTTACCCAAGCAGAATACACTCTTTTAGTAGGAATGCAACACCACAATATTATTAATGCTGTGGCTTTATTTGACAATGCTCCTGTGCCTGGAATTGACACAATTGTTTTAGAGTTGTAAGTATTTTTTTTAAGAATTTAGCATAATTAAACCATGAAACGTGCGCAACTTTGTCTCTGTCTGTCTCTGTCTGTTTATGCGTCTTCTATCTATGAATATTATCTGTCAATGTCATCTGACAGTCTCATCTGTAAATCTCATCTGCAATAATATCATCTGTCAATCCCATCTTGTCAGTCTCATCTGCATTCTCGTTCTATCTGTCACTCATTAGATATTACAGAGTTGATGACAGATGAAATATAACATATAGGATGTAAGATGACTTGACACTTGACATATGGTATGACAGATGACCCCCTGATATATCAAATGACATATGAAACGACATATGGCAAGACAAATGACCCCCCCCCCCTATGGTGACAGATTAACATTTGACATACAGTAATTATGGTGACAGATCACCATCACTCCCCATCGCTATAAAAAAATCTCAGAAATGACATAGGGGATGGCAAATGGAATGTTAGGTAACTCCACCGGACATACACATGACAAATGACAGATGCAATTGATATATGGTGACAGATGACCTTGATATTGAGATATGTTGGGTGACAGATGAACCCCCCGATGAACGCCCCTCATATGGCGTGAGATAACGACATTGACATAAGTAACTAGGGTAACAGATTAACATTTGACACATACTAACTATGGTGACAGACCACGCCCCATTTCTCTAAACCAATCTCTATCCTACTACCCCCACTCCCCATTTCTCTAAACCAATCCCTACCCTACTTCCTCCACTCTATCTATCTCAGTCTCTTTTTTTATAACTCTGTTTCTTTTGGACCTTACTGCGCATTTCCGATGATCCATGTGTTTTTTATTGTGTGGATTAAAATTGTGTTTTTGATTCTAGGGTAAAAGGCACGCTGTTGTACTCGTATATTTGTCAAGATAATTACTACACCGAAGCAGAAGTGCAGAATTATAGTCGACAACTTTTAACAGCAGTCGATTGGCTTCATAATAAAAGTTTAGCACATTTAGATATTAAAGTAAATATTTTATAAATGTAAAAACAATTTAAATAATTTTGAAACTTTTTAGCCCGAAAATGTAATGCTGGACCTCACAAGCTCTACGCCCACGATTAAACTGATCGATTTTGGCGACTGTGTAAATACGTGTACAAATATAATACTGCCTCCTGCATGTTTGGAATTTGCATCGCCCGATCTCGTCTTAGGTCAACCTGTCGGTAAACATACAGACTTGTGGGCTTTAGGCGTTTTCATATACGTCCTTTTAAGTGGAGTATCTCCGTTCTTAGATGATTCGGTCGAAGAAACAACTACTAATATTTTAAAATGTGATTATTGTTTTCCAGAAGAATATTTTTCAAATATATCCGAAGACGTTAAAGAATTAATTAAAAAGTTACTAGTACTCGTTCCTACACAAAGATACTCGGCGAGCGAATGCCTCGATTCGCTTTGGTTTACAAATAACGTAAGTAACACAAGCTATTTTTTAAACTATCGATTAATTTAAAACTAATTAGATGTTGGAAAAGAATGCTATATCGTCGATAAAGCTTCAAATGTTTATGCAACGCCGTCATCCTACGAATTTACCGCTAACACCTACTTTGGCACCTTCACCGCTGTATACCGACTGATTTGTTTTTATTAACTTTCCATTTAATTCGTTTTATGTAAAAAATTTTATTCTAATTGTAAAAATGTATACCTATATTGTTTTTATTGTGTGATTGTTATTTATTACAACTGAATAAATACTTGAAATTTTTGTTGTGTACGTCACTTCCTCTATCTCTAATTAATTTTTTTAATTGAATGGTGTTACGCAACAAGGAACCAACCCTCATTTTTACCAAACCGAAATAATCACGATTCAAAAGTTCTGTTTGCCTTGATGTAGGTTGGTTTTAGTTTTAAGCAAGCTTTTTATTATTATTTTTCCGTATTCTAAATTGTTCCAAAGTATGTGCAGTAGGTGGCCCTACATGTCACAGACTTGAAATACATCTCAATTTTTTGATTTTGATGGTTGGTCCCTTGTTGCATAACACCATTCAATTATTGTGTAAGTCTAAAAGTTTATTATTTTTATCTTAATCTTCACTCGAGTTTTTATTTGTTTCTTAATTCTTATACTACTAGAATGATCACTCCAATTAAGTATTATGGTACTATCGCTATTTTTTTCTTGTCTTATCCATATTCATCTTATCAATGTAATATGTATACAGCCTGTCCTAAAATTGCGGGGCACAAAAAGATCCACATATACTAGGCATAAAATGAGGTCGATCTAACCCAACTTGCCTTATACAAAAGTCCTCGGCTACAAAGTTACAGCCCCTGAAAGAGGCGAAAAAATAATTAATTTTTTTGTTTTAAATGAAAACGGTTTGAGCTAGAGTGTTCAAATTTGGCACCGATCGTTTATTTATTAACAGTAATACTTGAGAAAAATTACATAATGATTGCTTTAAAAATGGCGGAATACGGTGGGGTAAGGGGTAGTTTTTTATTCGTATTTTATTTGTACGT
This sequence comes from Malthinus seriepunctatus, assembly GCA_963924605.1. NCBI lineage: Eukaryota > Metazoa > Arthropoda > Insecta > Coleoptera > Cantharidae > Malthinus > Malthinus seriepunctatus. The sequence goes on along the minus strand of OZ004600.1, from coordinate 63,465,571 downwards.
AACAAATTCGAAAAAACAGGTTAAGAATAGTTAATTAATTTTAAAATTTTAACTATTATGCCTCTTGTTCTATTTTACTAAAATTAGTCGTTTACGAGCAAAATGCAAAAAACCATTAGCTTCTGTATGGGGAAGCTACGATTGTCATTGCATAAATTAAGTAGTAACCTTTGGAAAAACAATAATTTTAGTAGTATTTAACTTTAGAAGAAGGGTAAACCTTTGTATTTATGAAAACGGAGGTCACTTTGAGCACTTACTTTACATTTTGTAATTTTTGTAATAAAATAAATGTTTTTCCAAAGGCTTCTACTTAATTTATGCAATGACAATCGTAGCTTCCCCATACAGAAGCTAATGGTTTTTTGCATTTTGCTCGTAAACGACTAATTTTAGTAAAATGAAACAAGAGGCATAAAAGTTAAAATTTTAAATTTAATTGTCTATTCTTAACCTGTTTTTTTGAATTTGTTACGTACAAATAAAATACGAATAAAAAACTACCCCTTACCCCACCGTATTCCGCCATTTTTAAAGCAATCATTATGTAATTTTTCTCAAGTATTACTGTTAATAAATAAACGATCGGTGCCAAATTTGAACACTCTAGCTCAAACAGTTTTCATTTAAAACCAAAAAATTAATTATTTTATCGCCTCTTTCAGGGGCTGTAACTTTGTTGCCGAGGACTTTTGTATAAGGCAAGCTGGGTTAGATCAAAGACCATATACAAGAGACTACCGAAACCTATATTAAAAAATGTGAAAGGCTTTTAAAGGTCAAAATCGCTTAAAATCCCTCGTAGGGTGAACTTGTTTTATCCCTTTCTTCGTTGCTCCCGCCTCGAGAAGCTATCTTATTCACTCGAAAATGCCCCGATGACTAGCGACATCTTCTGTAGCGGGGATTTTTGGTCACATTCGGCCCGTAAGCTTTGCCAGTCTTACACTGTATAGTCTTTGGTTAGATCGACCTTATTTTATGTCTAGTATATGTGGATCTTTTTGTGCCCCGCAATTTTAGGACAGGCTGTATGAATGATATTTGTAACATTGTAACTATTATCTTACAAGAGGTACTTAATGATCTGACAATTCAAGTTGTAGTGTCTGTTATTTTGATTTTTCTATATCTGTACTTTTGAACGAAACTGTATTAACTACATACTTTTTATTAAAAATAGTAAATTGAAATTTCTAGCTAAAGTAAACACACTCGAGGTAATAGAAGATTGATAGGTATTATAGGAAAGTATTGTAATTAGGTCAAAAAAGAATTTCGAGATAACACCGGATAATATCTGTTTTGAGGTCCCTCGAGATGATCTAGACCATTTTTAGAAAAAAGTCTGTGTGGATGTGCGTAAGTAATACGTTACGAAATCTCTAAAAAGGCTTAACTGATTGTCTTGAAATTTGCAGGTTTGCAGGTAACAACGGAGTGCAGAAAGGAATTTGTTCAAAATCGGTCCGCTAGGGGGCGCGCAATCAGCAAAACTTTTTTTTTTAAGTAGTTTAGTCAAGGGGTTATCCACTTTCTTCAGTCAATATACAAACATTGAGCTGTCAACGGTACTTATCTGCAGTCAGTGTACAGTCAGTCTCACAATTATTGGCCACCGTGGCTATACGCCAGGGTGGTTATTAGCCAACAACGACAAAAGGACAAAAGAGGAGGTTGTTGATTTACTACTTGTTGGCAAAATAAAGTTACCTCTCATTTTAAGTAGGGGGTGTTATAACGGTTTCATCCACAATTCGTGCTAGGCTTATAGCCAGGGTGGCCATTAATTGTGAGGCTGATTGTACAATTTCAGAACAATGGTTGATCCCTCGAGTTTAGTATTGTTTTTTTTCTAAACGTCTTAGAACAAGAATGGCCAACAAGTCGATAGCGAAGCAATTTTTGTAAATCATAAACGACGGAAGAGGATTTCAACACGCAAACGCAACTTAGTCGTGACTCATAAAAACCACAGTCTAGATACAAACCAGTCATTTCACTCGACCACAATCTTGTAACCAAAACTTCTTAGCAAATTTCGACTCCTAGGCAAATGCGCTGTAGCATTAGTCTAGAAATTCAAATTGTTCACACTGTGTATTGGTGTATTTAAATAACGCGCTCGTAATAGTTCCACCTGCACCGCCCAATTCGACTCGGAGTAGAATGCGCTCTGACAAAAGCTGCTTCACGCTTTTCAATGCTAAATCAGCGAAGTGAAACGACTGTTTTGTACCTAGACTGTGTAAAAACCAACGGGTGTGGCTCCTTTAGTATCATATTTTATGCAACTAACGACCGGTATTAAAAACATATTAATTGCTCCTTTAGTTAAAGGGTCTTTAGTCGAACTTTTATTTTCGTATTACTGGAGTGTATTATAAATTAAACTAAAAGAGCACATATCAAGGCCAAAATAATGAAAAACAGCCATTTAAAACAGATAATATTTTGACTAAAGCTCCTTTAAAGTTAAAGGTAGGTTGATAATATTGGGAGTAAGTACTATCACAGTATACTTATTTGCTCAGTAGTGACAACCCCATGGTTACCATTGTATTTCTTGTCGCCCAAATCAGTGACCTTGAACACCGTCCGCCATTTTTCGGATAGTATGAAGTATATAAGCGCGCGTAAATTCAAAATTATTTTTATAGGTTCTGTCAGCTGTCACTGTTATTTTTATATCTATTTGTAAAGGGTAGCATAAATAAGTATCTGAATGTATTGAAATCATGTTTCATTAGTACAAGGTACCTTCCGTTTAGGTTTTATTATAAAAAATATAATAATAACGTGCGCATTCAATTTGTCATTCATGCTCGTTCATGCTGACATAAAATTTATAGAAAATAGTTGCCTGGTTTCTTTTATCATAGGTGACTATATTGAATGTGCACTGTATTCAACAATAACCCGCCATTTAACGGATAGTACAAATTCACGCATGCGCAAAACAATATTAGCGACACAATTTTTGCACGTTGTCACTACTGGGTACTATAATAAAACATAACTGACTAATCACATCAGCCATTTTTAGTCAAACGTCAACGTGACATTTGATGCTATTTGCGCTGTTCCTAACCCTATTATTTTACATGAGGTTAAGCCATATTAAATTTTTGGATGAGAGCAGACCTTAAAATATTAGACAACATTATACGTAAGCTCCCATTTTGCTGCTTACAAAATCAAAATAGCCCAAATGACATTAAAATTCACTTTGACGTTCGAACCAAAATGGCTGACGAGACAGCTGCCTGTATTATATACAACTACTAGATTAATAATGGCTGACTCGTCGTTGGGTCGTTTGTCAAAGTGACATTTGCGTAAGGGCGACAAAACAGGTCACTGTTTGATAACTATGTTTGTATGTTTACTACATTAAACGCCACTTTGACATACGACCCAATATGGCTGATGAGTCAGCTGCCTTTTATATAGTAGTTATAGTACCATAGTTGACGTCAAGATTTAAGTTTTGGTTATAGCTACTGTATAAAAGACAACTGATAACTCGTCAGCCATCTTGAGGCTTATGTCAAAGTGACGTTTAATGTAAGATTTTGAAGAGAGACCGAAAGCTAAAATCAGCTTTTTCTCTCTTCTGGGTTTGTATAAATCTGTTAACCACTATAATCTCTTCTGAGGATGGTCGTGAAAAATCTTTGAAAAATACAATTAGTTGCCATTTTAGAGACTCTCAGTTGGCAAATTTCAGGTAGCTCCCCCCTCAAAATTATTCCTTAAATTCGTCCCTGCCCAAGATATTAATTGTTAAATGAAATGTTTTACCAAGGAAAACAATATTGTTGTTCGTAAAGAACTGTCGCCCCTCTTGAAACTTTTGAAATTGTGTCTGCCCCCCCAGAATATATATGCTGGGGTCGTCACTATAAAGTAGTGAACTTAACCCCAAAACTACCACCTACCACTATGAATGAATCCAGCAGAACGAGGGCTATTGCAATATGTAAAAATATACAGAGTGTTCCATTTAAAATAAAAAAGTTGGCACCGTTTTCGGTTAAACCGGAAGTTCAATCCAAAAAAAATATGCCCATCGCATGCGTCATGTATTTTTACCCTTATGTACAAATTTTCGTTACAATCACCAACTCCACTTCAAAGATATTTCCATGGATCCATACTTTCTCCTAACCCTGTACATGTGTACATATCAGACTCTCGAAGTTTATAAAAAAATGTGAGAAGCATTTAAGGTCAAAATCGCGTAATTCTCGTAGGGCAATCTACAATCTTGCTTTTATTACTTTTTTTTGTTACTCCCAGCTCTACAATCTTCCTTATTCACTTTAATATACCCAGAATGATTAGTGATAGCTAATTTCCCTGGGATTTTTTTGTCTCATTCGGTCATATATAGCTTTCACAGTTTTATACACTTCTACAGTGAGGTCTAAAAGTGTGGAACGGCCTTAACAACTTCTAAACATGCAAAAAATAAAAGATCCAAAAGCTTCTGTTATTATTATCAATTTTGTAAAATATTTATAATGAGGCTATCCCGCGGCGCCCTTAACATAATGCGCCCCTATGCAAAGCTTACCTCGTTTACCGCCTAGCGCCGCCCCTGAGAAGAAATATGATCCGGAGTAAGTAAAGATAGCTCCATTGTTCCTTCTTTTAAGATACCTTTTTTGAGTTATCCCATATGCTCAATTCACATAACCTTCAACCTGTCTTTAAGGCTGCCTCTTTAACAAAGGAAGTCAATGGAAAGAGACAAAAGAAGATCTCCAAGGCAGCGATGGTCGCTTGACAAAAGACAAGCTAGTCTGCACACGAGACCGTTTGAGTATGGGGCACGCCACTGATTGGAAATATAGTATCTAATACTATTTGGGTAAACATTTACCTAAAGAAAATAACGCTTAGGTAGGTATGGAAGAAAAAAGAGAAAGAAGAGACAACCATAAAGAAGGTTGAAAATAATCAATGACAAACATTGCAACATTGCAAATGCAATGAAAACAGGGTGTTAGAGAATAGCAAATTGGAAATCCACTTCTATACAAGATAAAAAAAACTAAAACTTTGTTTTTCATCTTTACTCTAAATATGTTGTGTTGTTATTTGCAGAAACAGAAAATCAAAATACTTTTTTTGCCTGTCTCAATATTTATTAATTTAAGTGAACGCCTTACTGCAATGAGAAACTTAATAATGATAAGACTGGTACACAAAAAATACATAAATAGATCATCAATGAATTGTAAAGTAAAAGATCAGAGAGCACATCTAGAAATTCTTCGGAAGTGGGTCAAAAATACTTGATTCTGTCAGTGGCGCAACTTAAAATTCTTATCGGTGGAGGTAGTAAGCCGATGTCGTGGAGCCACTCTGAAGTGGGTTATTGTGGAAGTACAGGGTATTAGTCGTCCTGGATACAAAAAAAACAATTAAATTCTCATTTTGAATAAAGACCGGCCATCCGGTACAACGAGATTACCCACTACCTCAGCATGCAATGTTCTGCCCTGCTGCCTCCCCTACCTACCTTCATAGGTAATCGCCTGAAATGCAGCAGTTTTGTAAAAAAAAATTGTTTTAATATGAAGGAAAGCGACGAATCCGATACAAATGCCCCCTACTATGCCTTGCTACGCCACTGTCTAACTAGGAGCATTTACATTGCACTTGTTTTTGGCATCAAACGCGCAAGTTTTGTTGTTTTTTATGCCGAACAATTTACAATAGCAGTGTAAGATTATTACGGTCGTGGCTCCAAGTCTTCCGTTTTGTTTTTAGGTCAATAAGAAAAACTCGGAAAAAGTTTTTGACTCATTTTTTTGTTCAAATTGAATCGCACTACCCACACTATTTCCTAAATCCTCAGTAGTAAAATGAGAAATAAAAAAATTTTAAGTGCTAATAGTAGCGCTCCAAAAATTTTTTTACTGTACGAGTGCGATGCTATTTTTGCTGTTAGTCTCAAGGTTACGTTAAAGTTGTATAATACTAATACGACCCTGGTTTTACGTCGTATAAGCAGGGGTTGGATCAATACAGCCCAAAAGTAGGCCGGGCTATTCGCCTGTTGCCAGGCAACCCTCTATACTGACGTGACACACTGACACCCTGAATTATATAAACTAACTCATACTCAACACTGTGTACAATTTAAAACAAATACCATCATAATTCGGTTATAATTTACCCTTGGACTTTCATTAGTGGCCATTTAAACGTTATAATAAGCATTGATTCATTTATAATTTCAAATTGTAATTTCCATAGTTAATAACTAGAAATTATATAGGAGTATCTTTTTTTTCGTTCAAGGAAGGAATGGCGTTTTTTTTCCTATTTTTCAAAAATACTTTTTGTATTTTTGTTTGCAGTTCGTTCTAAATATTTTATTTAGTAGTGGTTTGGAGAGGAGGGCAAAAATTGTAATTTTCCAATTAACCTAGAATTCCGAATAGCTGAATTCAAATCTCTATTGTTTGGAAGAAATTTTTATGCAATTAATTCTGACATCATCAGAATGTGATGATGAAATCTTTTTCTATTGAATAAAAAAAAGAATAAAGTAGGCTTTAATTTTTGAAATTGCGCTACGTTATGCAAGTATTTGGTAGTCACTGACCACCGCTCACTCTGAGGCTGCCTCCCCATGGATACGTATATACGGATCCGTAACAAGTTCTAGCCAATAGAAAACGTTCTTGTACGATACGGACGGTTTCAAGATCGCTACGTACGAACTTGGTTCTAGTTTAACTTTTCATCCGTATTTTACCACCACCACTAGAAATAAGCGCGTCGTACAACTTAAAATTGGTTGTTACGTACGTATCTTAAAGGGGACGGGTAAAATATTTCGTATCCGTAACGAGTTCGTTTACGTACGTAAATACGGATCCATGGGGAGGCAGCCTGAAAGAGTGAAAACTCAATTTACTTGGTACGAGTAAATAATAGAATTTTACGATTAAAATAAATATCAAGAAGCAATAGTAGCACATTTATTTTTTTATTTTTTAAATTAAATAATTTTTAGAGTCCCCATAGTCAAAAAATGCAGTAAAAAGACCTTAGAAAAACTTTACTTGTACGCCTGTCTGGTATGTAACGTTCATAAATCAAAAACTCGAATTTTTTCGCGCTATTTTAAGCTAAGCTTTTAAAATAAGATAGTTCATCCTCTTTCCGGTTCAACCAGAAGTCACTTACTATGCAGGGTGATTCATTGATATGACCGTCTTCTATAGCTCCCTAGCCATTAAAAATCAGGCATACATTTAAATACAAAAGTTATTCAGTTCCTCAAGGAGCATAACCTAAAATTATTTTCATCTCTACAGGGTGTTGTATTACTGCTCGGTAAGAATATTTTTAATTTTTTTAAATGGAACACTGTATACTTTTCTATATTTTGACTTGGCATTAGTTCGCCTACATGTCCATATTAAAAATTTTTAATTTCTCTACAGTGTTGCCAGGTTATTAATTTTTTCCTCTAAAAAATGTCACACTGTAAAAATAACACAAAATTTATTGACAAAAATATTCATAAAACTGGTTTTAACAGTGTGCTCGGCTATATTTACGAAGTTTTTATAAAAACTGTATCTATGAGATTATGCGACTGCACGTAAATATTTTGACGTGACGTTACATAAATACAAACCATTCTATTTTTTTTTATAAAAGGACGAGTTCCATTGGTTGTTGATGCGAGCGTGCGCCTTGCTTTGTTGTCTGGTAGCAGATGTTTTGTATTTAAATGTATTTCTTGGAGCTTGGAGTTTTGCAGCTTATGCAACACATTCTACAATCCGTAAAGTTTTTTTAAGCAAATTATGACAGTGTGGTATACAAAAATAACGACAAAGAAATTTTAAACAAATTTTATTTAAGAAATTTTTATTAAATATTTACAATGTGGGACTGGCATAAGGAATAATAACGAAATTTTCATCCTAGATAGTTATGACTATTCCCTATGCGTTGAAATTAAAAAGGTTTGATTAAATTGTACAGGGTGTTCATTATAGCGACCCAAAATTACTCATTTTCAAATGACCATAACTCGTTATGTTCAATTGGAACATCCCGTATATTTTTACATATTTCGTAAAATTTAAATACTAACTTTTGCAAAAATATACAGAATGTTTCAATATAATTGTTTATGATTTTTAAAATAGAATAAGTACTCCTTAAGGAGTTTAATAACTTTTGTATTTAAATGTATGCCTTATTTCAAAAAGCTAGGGCTCTCATATCGTAGGGGTCATGTCAATGAATCATCCTGTATAGTGTTTGGTATCATTGGATAGATGTTCAAATGGATAGGCTTCAAAATATTGAAAAATATACAGGGTGTTCCATATAAATTAAGAAAGTTGTTCTCATTTCCGGTTAAACCAGAAGTCAAAATATGAAGTGTTTGGTATCATGTGACAGCAAATTTTACGTACTTTCAAAATATTTAGAAATACAGTGTGTCCCCGGATTGAGTTCACTATAGGTGTAATTGACAAAAATTTTCGGAATTTCATTTTGATGTTTTGGAATTCAGCCCTGCTTGGTCTGAAATGAATTTTAAGCATATTTTCAATTTTTAAAAATGAAGGCCCTCGTGACAATTGACAGAAATCTATTTTCTGTTTAGGTAAAGTGTCTTTTTTGGCAACAATACAGCAAAATGTCATTAACAAAAGTTGTTCAGAATATGAAATTATGGCTCCATACAAAATTTCAAAATGATAGACACACTTTGATTAAATCGGTTTTGATTGTATGTATCAACGAAATATCGCATCGTACGTATAGACTATGGGCCCATAACAGAAAACTTTTTAACAAAAGATGTTCAGAATACTAAATTATGGCTCTATGCAAAATTCAAAAATGATCGGCACACTTTGATGTAATGTAGTTAATGTAGTTAATGTAGAACACATTGTTCTACAATCAACATTCTAGGAAATAATTTTTGAAACATACAAAAATGCCATGCAGTTACTTTCACTCTAAATTTATTACTATTTATTTTCACTCTAAATATCAATATCGCTCAAAATAATAAGAGCAAACCACGCCTGATCTATCAATTCATTATTAATTTTATTTAAACATTTTGAATAAAATTTATCTCAATTTACAAAGCAATTATGATTCATTTCTTGTTCGGTGACACCCAATAAAATAATATTACCACCAGTTTTCTGTTATGGGCCCATAGTACGTACGATGCGATATTTCGTTGATACATACAATCAAAACCGATTTAATCAAAGTGTCTCTATCATTTTGAAATTTTGTATGGAGCCATAATTTCATATTCTGAACAACTTTTGTTAATGACATTTTGCTATATTGTTGACTAAAACGACACTTTACCTGAACAGAAAATAGATTTCTCTTAATTGTCACGGGGGCCTTCATTTTTAATAATTGAAAATATGCTTAAAATTCATTTCAGACCAAGCAGGGCTGAATTCCAAAACATCAAAATGAAATTCCGAAAATTTTTGTCAATTACACCTATAGTGAACTCAATCCGGGGACACACTGTATACTACAGGGTATTCCTAAAAAAATTTGATATTTTTCTAATTTCCGGTTTAACCGAAAACGGTTTGTTAACTCAAAATGGTGTCAAATAATAGATATTCATGAGCTTAATATCCAATTTTTTTCGAGTCGTTTCGTTTAGCCAAAATGTAGGGCTTTCGTCCTAACCTAATTAATTTTTTTAATTGTTCTAGGTTTAAAGGGTCTAAAGGGTCGAAAGTGGTCCCAGTTTTGAAATCGATTTTGAAAACGATGAAAATCGGCCATTGCCGTTTCTTTCATTTTTGGATATGTTACAGACATTACCGTTCTCTATCGAATACCAAGCGTTTCATTAGTTAGAAGTTTCCAGTGCCGGAGTTATAATTATTTGAAAGTCAAAATTTTACAAATCTGTCATTTCTTTTGTAATAAAACTGAAAATTTCAAAATTGGTACACACAGTGTGTTTCATTTCTCAGCTTCACTTTCTTCTTCTTCACTGCTTTACTTCTGTATCTATTTTATTCATTTTATGATCGTTTTCAAATTTTGGTCAAATATACTAGTACTCGAGTGCCTGCCACTGTGCCGTGAAGAAAATAAAACTTTCATCTTTTTTGAAAAATGATTTATTATTGCGTTTCATGGCCCAATTTTTGTGGTTGATACAGCATCGGCTTTGGAAGCATTTACGTTTTGATATCTTGAATGTTATTAATTGAAACTCAGAGAATTAAGTTCTTTACCTACTTTACTTTGTAGTGGAAATACTAAAAAATACAATACTTAGTTCAACCGCACAACATGCTGCGTTATCCGAGTAGATACATTAAAAAATCTATACCGCAGGGATATCAATATTACCGCATGCGGTACTACTTCTTAAGTTCTTGTTCCTGGAAGAAATTACATAATAATTTTCTTTTTAATCATCGTGTAATACCAAAATGACATTAATTCGTATGACATCATTCGAGTGGGTTTATTGTCGTCATACGTACCTACAATATTGGAAAAACCGTTTAACTCGATTTTAATAAAAAAATTTATTTTTAACCCTTTTTCCTCACTCGTTTAAAAATTGCATAATTTTTCCCAATTAGACACTAAAAAATTTTTAAACAATGCCTGTAGGTTAGGTTGATGCCTACCCATTCTTTGAAGAGATTGCATAACTAGTGGCGTAGGATTTCGGTTCGTTAATACAACGACATTGATGGCAGCTTTGCAATTTCAATAGACAAAACTTCTTTCTGTACCAAGGTCGCGAAACAAATAAACAATCAACTCTTTATGTAACATCTGCAATGTATGTAGTAACCAAACAACTTGTCTTAATGCATCAATCCTTGTTATTTAGTAATAAATATTTACTCGTTTTAAATTTTAGTATTTTATAAAAAAATTATTTTTTTATGATGACTCATGTACGGATTTAACGGAAGTTAATATAAATGTGGTTTATACTTCCGTTAAGTTTTAATTTGTGATACGAGGACATTTAACTAATTATCACTGCTTTTATGCTTATTATTTTATTAGCACCTACATTAATGCATTAAGTAAGGTTATGTTACCTTACCAATACAATGCATGTGAATAATAATTATTCTTCATGCGATCTGCGATCGTTATCTAAAATCTAAGATGAATTTGCAGAATATCCAACTAGAGGTAATTTTGAGCTCAAACTTGTGCTTTTCAAAATGTCTATCGAATTCAAATTTTTGTTTTCCTCCACCGCCCACTCTGCAAGTGTCCAAAATTTGCGAACTGTTGTAAACGTGTAAACACTCATGCTCATGGGTCTAAATCGGTGAGAGGGGAACTGTTTTTTAAACATAATTATGGATTGCAGATCGTTTATTTTAAATTCATCAAAAAGTGTTCATAGCATCACAGGGTTATTCTAAAAATTAAAATAGATCGCCTGGGCGCTTCTTTTGCTTATATCTAAAAATATACAGTCAAAGCTAATACAGTTTGAAGTCGATTCTGCAATTTACAAAACTCGAAATGCCTTTTGTATGAATTTTCAATTTAATTTTCTGATTTTTCTCAAAATTTATTTTAATAGAACCAAAATACATTGCTACTTGTTTGACCTATTGCACTCCCCCTTCTCTTACTTCTACTAGTAGTTGTTTTCTGAAGGGTCGTAGCGTAGCCAGGAGTATGCCAGATCAGGCTTAATTTTAAGCCTGTTCTAGCCAGAGCTTTCTAAAGATTTCACAATAATAATGAAGTGATAAGTTCCTAATTGGTGCTGAAGAAGAAAACATTGATTTTGAGAAAGTCAAATTTTTGCAAACTTTGGGTAAAAACTTCCATCTTCAGCGGTCAACTGATTTCTACAAACCCAGAAGAGCGAAAACCCTTCGGCCCCCTTGAAAATTTTTGAGCTTATCCTGATAACACAGACTGGCTACGCCCTGGTTTTCTGCCTCGTTTGTTGATTAGACGCTAGACAGTTCAGTTTGAGTCAATTCTTTGCAAAAAGCCGGTTTATAGCAGAATCGTAGAGCTTCGGACACTGATATCCCGAACAATATTTTCAATTTACCTTCCCTCGCACTTCCGCTTGCGCCGCCATCTTGAAAAAATGGCGGACAAAGTAAATTTTTGTCCAATATCTGCCTAGCGTCAGAGCCAGCCGTGTTTAGAAACTATTGGCCTATCATAGCCAGTAGGAAGTAATATTTCTTACTCCATAATTCTGAAGCTCTTGTACAAGGTGACTTTTGGAATTTGGAAGGATGGGTCCATTTCCACGGGGATGCAATGGGCTCCAACTAAAAGGCTCATATCCAAATATTCGGAAACCTTCACCACTACTTGTTGAGATCTCGGATTTTAGTTACTTAGCTTAGAATCTAGTGAAGGAATATTAAAGTCCGGAATTTATGAGAAGAATAGGGCTTAGCCAATGCGCTATAACGAAAATGTGTCTGGTAACATCTGGTTGCATCAATTTTAGAGATATACAGGGTGATTCAAAAATGGCGGAATTCCTCTGAAGGAGTTGTTGGGGACTATTAGGGGAGTACGGGAAAAATGTTAAAAAAATAATTCTTCTGCTAAGTTCAAATAATTTAAGAAGAACTTAATCGTAAATTTGACAACATGGGTGCATGCAGGTCGATACCAACAATTAATCATTTTCAATTTTACAGTACAAATTAACCAAAAATATTTTTTTTGACAACTGTCAATCTATTATTTTTTGTAACATCATTGCCAGATTTATATTAAAGCTATCAGGGTTAAAAATCAATAATTTTAAATTTCAAATTCTCGACGAATTAGTTAGTTTCTTTTAATTGAAATGTTTATTTAACAAAATAATCTTTGATTTAAATCTTGAATTTTCACAAAGTGCTGGTAAATAAAAATGTTGAAAACCCATCTTCAGCTGTTAATATCTCAGAGAAATGATTGAAAAGAATTTTTTTAACATTTTTCCTGTACTCCTTTAATAGTCCTCATCAACCTCTCCAGAGGAATTTCGCCATTTTTTAATCACCCTGTATAGAGAGAGCACTCGCTCCCTCCATTGGCTCCGCCCTATTCTTTTCATAAGTTCCGGACTTTACCTATGATTTTGCATCTTGCAAATTTTCCAATTTTTAACATCTCGAGTGTTTTATTTCTCAATTGTCCCTCTCAATGCCGTTTTTGTAATTCCAAAAACCGGTTTTTTCTTACCTTATGTATCCAGTTCCTAAGCAATCAGTGTAGGTATATGCTTATTTTTGCATTTATTTATACTTTAGAAACTGTTATAGTGGCAGGCCCGGACTGGCCCGGCCGGCTGACGGGCGATCGCCGGTGAGACCAAGTGAAATTGGGGCCAAATGAAAATAAATGGAAAAAAAGTTCATAATAAACATACAGAGTGTCTCACTTTAGATAAGCACACATGCATAACTTTTTTGTTTTGCATAAATGAATTACTTAATTTTACAGTACAAAAATATGTTTAAAAATTCTTATAATTGATCTAAGCTCTTTGATCTTGAAAATTCAAAAAAAAATTCGTCTACGGCGCTTGGAAGGCCTGTGGGAATTCTTTGAAACCCAGGTCAGTGATAGACTAGTTAGTACTTAGTACCGTTGTAGCTTTGTAAATCTTACACCCTTCGTTTGGAACCATTTTTTTTTACCAACTTTTCCTTTTTTTTTCCTTCTTCCGATAATTATAAGTCCGTTAGTTTTTGAGACGCTGTGAGAAGTTGAGTGAAATCACAATTTTAGGAATCGCAGCGGGATTTTGACCCCGATTTACATTTAGAAGTTTAGGGGAAAAGTGTTAAAAATTAGATCATTCAGTTTCAGCTCGTGCTGGAGTTAAGTGAGATCTAAAAGTTTGGAACAGAGAGCTGTAATCTGTAACAAGTGTTAACTGTTATTAAAATTGTGATTTTAACAACACTAATATTAAAATTAAAATGAAACGTTTCCTTGATTCTCCCGGTCCTTCCGGTCTTAAAAAATCAAAACATCAATCCAATATTCTTAAAAGCAGACACACTTAAGACATAAAATACACAATTCCTGACAGATTTGAAAGCGGTCAGTATAGGAGGTGTCAACTTGTATCCTAATAAATTTCTAAATGACATGCTAAAAACAACTACATACGAAATTTTTAAACATGTAGGTACAAATTAGACTAAAATTTTATTTTACGAAAATAGTTGTTTCTAAATTTTATTGTCATTTCACTAAAACGCGCCAAAATCCAGGGGCATCGGGTTTGTGGACACGCTAAACCCTACATATATACGCCACTGAGTAGGTGAAATTGACAAAATATGATCAAAGTTGCCAAAAATGTGGAAAATATGTAAAAAATATGCGTAATTCAAAAAAAAATTAAATCTTCAAAATTCTTATGCGAGAGCGAGATTTTTCTCGCCTCGCGCGAAGCACTAGTGATAGTACCCCTACTCGCTACGCCATTGCATTTAGGTCAGTTTATTTTGTAGCCAGTGGGGCCAACCACTAGCCAGTCCGGCCCTGTATAGTGGCAGGCCATCAGAATGGAAAATTATACCTACTAACAAAAAACGATGAAAAATGGGAATTTCTATAACTTTTCTGCAATGATGTAGGTACATAAGCCTTGTTTTTGGACCCTATAACTTAAAGAGGATTATTAAGAGGGAGTGGAAAATCAATTTTAAGTTGTTACATAAAAAGAAGTTCAAATATTTGGTATAGTACACGATGTGTGTGGTAATGGCAAATTTTTCTCACACACGTAGAGCTCATAAATACGATGGATTAGTTTAATGGAGATAAACGAAGGTTGCAATTTACAAAACTGTAAGAAGTTGGATGTTTTTGGCCAATTTTTTATTTTTTCCTAAAAGGAACATTTACGGTGCACATTTTTGTAGATTGATGAGGCGTATTTGTGGCACACCTATAAAATATTTTAAAATTGATGATTTAATTCATTAAATGAAAATTCTAGTGTTAAAAACTCCATTTCCACTGAACTGTAGACAATCATGTAGCATAGGGTGTAATTTCTTATAACATAGAGCCTTATAGCTATATTTGAAACTTTAGATTTTATAACTGTATTCTATTTGGATAAGTTTTAATAGTAAACTATTTGAAATTTGACTTCAAGTGTAATCGTTACAAAACTAAAAATGAACAAGTATTACTAGCAAGCACTTACTTCGACGATGTAGGACAAAGGTCACTGTACTGCTGCTGACAACGGAGTCAACGCTATATAACAACGTTTTAAATCGTAAAAATTAATAGCACATACAGCATGATATTGCTATTTAATAAACTTTTTTCGTTATTTATATTGTTATTAACAATAGCTACCAAAAAACATAACTAATACATAATTTAATTAACAGTAAAAGACAGTCCTTTGCTCGTTTATAATATCCATTTCCTTTTCAACTATTATAGTATCAGTAATGTGTAGTAATTTCATTTAAAACATTCTAATTTAAAGTTCACATTTATTTTGTTAGTTGGATAATCGAAAAAAATGATAAATCAAAATTTAATAGTGAAAAGGTACGATTATTTCCCAGTTATAGTTTAGTTCTAAATGGGCAGGTGCTATGCTATGGTTTCCTCGTCGTCTTAATTAAATTCAAAAATACTATTTTTGGATTTAAGATCTTCTATAGTTAATTAAACAGTTGGAATTGGTTGCATTAGAAAATTGAAATTGTCACTTAGGGTCTTGGAAAGAAAATTTTAATTAAATTATTATAACAGCTGTGAAAGTTTGTGAAGTATAGTATTGCTAAAAATGCTTTTCAGGTTCCCAGGCTACAAAGCTACATTGAGAAAAATATGTAACTAACCGAGCACTGACTCGGTGAATTTACTTACCAAAAAGTTGTTTGTACCTAGCAAGAACGTTAAAACAACCGACAACTTAGGAAAACAACCGATTTCAAACTGTTAAATCAACGATAAAAATAGGTAGGTTCCATATTAACCTATTACGCAGTTAAAACAACCTACTATTTTTCTCAATGTACATCAAAAATATGTCTAGTGTAGAATAGTTTTTGGATTTGGTAAATGAGGTGTAAGAAAATAGCTAGTAAAAACATTTTTGCTCAAGATTTTCCCAAAATAAGCTACTGCTTTAACAAAGCTGATGGAGTTATCCAGTTAGACTCTTGCATTTCCCATTATAAACATACAGAGAGGTCTAAAAATGTGGAACGGCCTTAATAACTTCTAAACGAATTTACCAAATGGAATGAAATTTGGAGGAAGTAAATAATGTAATTTTTTCTATTTTTTTGACTGTTTAAAAAATTTTATCATTTAAATCTTCAGAGTAATGGCGTCGGGATCAATTTTTTTAAATAGTAGTAAGTGGGCATTTTTTGATATTTTCTGAAAGAGCATTTTATTTTGATTTCAGGCATGTGCTACAAATAGGGGTTTGGATTGAAAAAAGTTAAATTTTTTAATTGTTTCTATTTCAATGCTAGTAAAATAATTAACTTTTTATTAGAGTAACATTTCGTTATTTCTTGCTTCAGAAAAGTAAATTTGTGAGTTGTCCTTCTTCGCTAACAGTTTGTTCTTCTTATTCCCTTATTCATTTTCATCGGAAATGCAAGTAATTAAAAAAAAATTTATTCGAAATCCCTATTTGTAACACATACATGTCTGAAATAAGAATAAAATGCACTTTCAGAAAATTCCAAAAGATAACCCCCTCGCAATTTAAAAAAATTGACCCCAATGCCATTACTCTAAAGATTTAAATGATAAAAATTTTTAAACACATAAAAACAGAAAAAATTACGTTCTTTACTTCCTCTAAATTTCAGTCCACATGGTCAATTCGTTTAGAAGTCATTAAGGCCGTTCCACACCGTTAGACCTCTATATACGTCATAGAAGGAAATTGGCGTCAAACTGATCCAGAAAAGGGGGAAAAGTGTAGTAAACAATCAAACAAATGATTTCAGGCAATATAACAAATACAATCGATTAAAAAATTGAATTTTGATGCCCTGACGATTGTATAATTTCGGTTTTTTATTTGTTAAAAATAACAAATGTTGTTTAAAATAAAATTTTGTAAATAGTAGGGCTGGGCAAAGTATCGATACTTATTCGAAGTATCGATACCTTAGGTGGTATCGAATACCGATACCGAGGGTCGAATGTATCGAAGTATCGAAAGTATCGAGGTATCGAAAGTATCGAGGTATCGAAAGTATCGAAAGTATCGAAAGTATCGAGGTATCGAAAGTATCGAAAGTATCGAAAGTATCGAGGTATCGAAAGTATCGAGGTATCGAAAGTATCGAGGTATCGAAAGTATCGAAAGTATCGAGGCATCGAAAGTATCGAGGTATCGAAAGTATCGAGGTATCGAAAGTATCGAGGTATCGAAAGTATCGAGGTATCGAAAGTATCGAGGTATCGAAAGTATCGAGGTATCGAAAGTATCGAGGTATCGAAAGTATCGAGGTATCGAAAGTATCGAGGTATCGAAAGTATCGAGGTATCGAAAGTATCGAAAGTATCGAGGTATCGAAAGTATCGAGGTATCGAAAGTATCGAGGTATCAAAAGTAACGAAAGATTAAAGTGAAACAACACAGTGCTGTCGCGAGACGCAACATCAACAATATGATTTCTTAAGGTGCGCGTCCTGCCTATACTGAGTATATAGGGAAACATGCGGTCAGTAAAATGAGTTAATCTTCCGCATTTTTTAAACGATCCAGTTGAAAAAATTCTATCATAAATTAGATAAAATTATCTACCTATTGCATGTTTTTTCAAAGTCCTTAAGATTCTCTAAGTACCCAAAAAAAAATCACAAACTTCGACATTTTTTAGCATCTAAAATACTGCAAAATAATGATAGTTTTGGTATAGTTAATAAGAAATATAGAGATATTTCAACTTATAAAATATATGGATTGGGTAACCTGTTATATTAGCTTTCATTTAAAACAAATTTTATCAAAATTGATGGTCGCATTCAAAAGATTAACTCATTTTTGAAAATTACAACATTTAATGCAAATTGTCGTAGAAACGACAATAACTTTCTCAGCTCTCTGTAACATACAATTGTTATTATTATCATCACAA
This sequence comes from Malthinus seriepunctatus, assembly GCA_963924605.1. NCBI lineage: Eukaryota > Metazoa > Arthropoda > Insecta > Coleoptera > Cantharidae > Malthinus > Malthinus seriepunctatus. The sequence continues at coordinate 63,447,413 of OZ004600.1, read as the reverse complement.
AATGGTCCCATAAAGTGTAGCTTCTAAAATGCCTTATACTTTCCTCGATACTTTCGATACCTCGATACTTTCGATACTTCGATACTTTCGATACCTCGATACTTTCGATACCTCGATACCGCGATACCTCGATACTTTCGATACCTCAATACTTTCGATACTTTCGATACCTCTATATTTCGATACTTTCGATACATCGATACTTTCGATACTTCGATACCTCGATACTTTCGATACCTCGATACTTTCGATACCTCGATACTTTCGATACCTCGATACTTTCGATACCTCGATACTTTCGATACCTCGATACTTTTGATACCTCGATATTTCGATACCTCGATACTTTCGATACTTCGATACTTTTGAATAGTATCGATACCGTCGTGATATCGATACTTGATACCTGATTCGAGGTATCGCCCAACCCTAGTAAATAGCAATTGTTATTATTTTTACATAGTACCCCTTGTTTTAAGAAATCTAATCGTGAGAAACGGTTTTTAATGCCTAACCTATATCAGTCAAATTAATAAATAAGTAGAAGTTATCTTTAAATAGGGAAAAAAATAATATATTAATATAGGCGATGATTCGTACTTAAAAAAATCAAGTTTGTCGAGCAAAAAATAGTGAGTACGCCACTGGAATCTATGTTACAAATTGCCTGAAGAATGTATTAGTTTTAAAAAATATAGAGATATAAAGCTTAATTCTCAGCTATCCGAAACCGTCGTATACGACGATACGAAAGTTTTCCTATTGGTGGAATTTCGAAATTCCACCAATAGAGATAGATATTGACCAAAATCAAAATGACAAAAATAATAAAAACAAAAGAAGGTAGCTAAGTGATGTTACTAGTATTAGTAGGGGAACTGTGCCTAAGATCGACCCCTTAGTACTACATATTTTGAAATAATAAAATTATACATCAAATTAATCTCCAAACTGTAGTTAAAGGAATTCAATTATACATTAAGCCAATGTACTATAAACCTTAAATTAATAAAACTGTACATTATTTCAATGAAAGTTTACATCAATATAATTTTCTCAACGTTGATGTTGTTGTCCATCATTTTAATGTAAGTAAGTTCTTTGGCTTAACGTACTTGTACATCGGGAGGAAAATAATGTATTTTTACTTTGACTAGATGTTTTTTTTTCATTGAAATAGTGTACCTTTTTTTTCTGTGTAGTAATAAAATGGGTATTAGTACCCAAGGGGGGACCATGTGGGCTTGAGCTCCGGGTTCAAAATATTATTATAATTTCAAACTATTATTATTATTTTTTTAAAGTAGATGGGGTCCAAAAATTTAGTTCTAGCTAAGTTCTAGTTTAGGTCTAGTAGGACAGCAAGAGCTCGGACGTTGTTTGGGGATCCAGGTCACATACATGAAGCATGAAGATAGCCATTTTCCTCGCCTTAAAAGCTCTCACAGACTAATACGATCACGCGGCCGCGATCAAGCGACACACTCCAGCTATACTCTGCGATGATGTACGCCAGATCACAGGACCTAGGCCTCATTGGTCTGTGAAAGCCTCAATTGATTTTTAATGCGATACTCCATTGTTAAAATGTGGAGGAAAATTCTTTAAATTGATGCAGTACATGATTAAAAAAAATGTTTTAATGAAAGTTTTGGTTTTTTACTCTTACAGTATTTTTTTCTTCAAAGTTTATAGTTAATAAAACTGTAAGTTCTTCCATCATGGAGTCTCCCATCGTCTCACAGTATTTTAATAGCTATAGTTGGGGATGCCATCCGCCCCTGAAGTTCCCTTATTTCTGATGATGATGATGATGATAATAATAATAAAGTTGCAGGGCCGTTGGTGAGTAATGATACCACGGTAATCCCAGGTCTCCTTAGGAATCCTGTTCCCTGCCTCCTCGCTCATTTAATCATCTGTCGGTAGAGTTGTGAGTGTGGTACACTTCAGGATGGAAACGCTAGGCGAGAGTAAACATTAGTAAAACTAGTACCTAAAGCATGATCATGAGTTTGGGAACTACCTCGTCTTATCGCTATTGTAGTCAAAGGTCCCATCGAGATCACTCTGCAAGTCCTCAGTTATGCTTCTGATGCCCACAACACGCACAGCCGCGACTGCTACTGCCGACTTATTGCTTAATAATAATAGATTCAGTTGTGTAATGGTCTAGAAGCTTGCAAAAATGATACACTTTTTTTTGTGGGTGTAGCATAACGCGATTAGCCAATGACAACGTGTTGTAGCTTTTTGTTTTTATTTTCCTTTATATGTTTATTTTTAAACGTACCAGTTCCTCGTAGATAGCTCTAAAAATTGCGAAATCTTTGGAAACAAGAATAGTTGTAACATTAAAAGGCTTGTCTATATATATTTTTTCACTACCACTCCCTCCACTACTGTTACTTCACTACTTATAAAATAAACAACTGAGGACCTGAAACAGGGCCCTGAGGTACACCGTTAATGACTTTAAAGCAATCATTATTGCATTTTCACACTGCAACTTGAACTTGTTAGAAATGAGTTGTCACTTTCAGAAGAGTTCCAGTTCCCTGAAGTACTGGAGCATTGCGAGTGGTATAATTTTTTAAATCAAAATATATGTAGTAGGTATTTTTATAATTTATTATTTTGCAATATTTCATTTCATTGTTTATTTATTTATTAAACAAAACTTAGATTAGCATATTCTTAAATTCACATAAAAATAATTATTATGCAAATTAATATTATTTTTTGTACATACCTTACTTAATTATTAAATCTTTTGCCGCTTATTTATATAATATTTAGCGATATTTTAATCATTATTTTTGTTTTTACTTTTAATATTGTTTTTAAAATTATTTTACATATTGGAAAAAATTTTAAAACCGGTCGAAAGTTGTACGAAAAAATAGTAATGCAATTTCGCGGGAAACGTCATAAGAGGCAACAAGGGGGGGATGTTAAGGAACCACGTAATCTTCATGGAATTAGACCTTGACGAGTGTTCCGGCTAAAACAGCTGCCTTCCCGCCAAAAGCGTTTGGCATCTCGAGTTAAATCAAACCTTTTTGGTTAATATCTTTTTTATTGCATTTTTAAAACATCAAACGATGTTCAAATAAGTACGTAATTTGACACTCAATTTTAGCATTTTTAGTTTGTTTTCGCATATTTTCGTAATTACAAAATTACCTAAAATGATAATCAATCGACTGAATCTTTCTAGGATTTTTCTTGGCTTGTCAAGTGATTGTTTTGAATTTGATCAAGTCGGGTTTATTCGGAATTTTTTATTAGTAATTAAATGATTCATTCTAATTGTTGTTTCGTTTTTACCAGTTTTATTTCTAAAATTTTGTAATTACATATTTTTTTTAATAAACAACATATTTGAAAATATTATTAAAAATAGAATTATTTTTGAAATAATCAACAAAATTCTTTAACTTGCATCAACAACTTGGTTGACAATGACTTTCAGAAGTTAATGTAGTTTGGCAATTGGACCAGAAGAAAAATTCAAGGAGACGTCATTATGAGGAGAGGTATAGACATGATTTTCTTTACCATTCGTTCGGTAAAAACTGTTTACTTTGTTTGAAAAATTGATAGACAGCACAGGTGGTTCTTAAATGTATTGGGCAAGGAAACACATAGTAGCTCATTTTCATTTTGTAACATCTAACTGAAACGTACACTTAGACATTTTGGAGACCCAATTGCTACCATCATTGAAAAATCTTCCACTCGACATCAGAAATGTCCATATTGTCCAATTGCAAAATGCCATCTTCTTCTGAAAGCCATGATTACCAAGTTTTTAATTAATTAAAGAATTGATTATTTCGAAAATGGCAGAAAATAGTTATAGGGACACTTAAAAAAAATGTTTGGAATGTAATTCTCTTGATAGATCAAGTCATAGTTAATTTTTGCCACTAATTATGTAGGGGAACATGGGGCACAGAGGACATAGTAAGCCTTTTTTATCAATTTCTCTTTTTTTTTATTCAATTAATGGGAAACTAATACTTGAATCACCTAGGTACATATGTACCTGAAACATAAGTAAAATATTGTTTCTTAACTGCTACTGCAAATCGCTGTAATTAAATTAATTACATTACATTAATTAATTCGCCGGTCCTTCCCGTAAATTTTGAATTTATCTTCTACAGACTAAGATTCTGTACAATGCAACTATTTAAATTTCTAGGTATACTACAAAATGTGTAAATTATGCATTTTGACTGTTAACTTATAGATGAAGCACCTGGTTTTAAACTAATCGGGGAGGTCCCCTTCGCCTCACCGGTCCTTTCTGCCCCATCTTCCCCTATCTTCTCCCAGTATTGACTGTGTGTAATTACTCTATACTAATCTATTAAGGGCAGTGATTATAATTATAAACGACAAATAAAGTTTATCTCGAGAATAAAATTTATCTTTTTTAAACTGGCAACGTAGCATCGTTAAAGTCAAAGTTTAACGTTTGAATATAAACACAACACAAAAAGAACTTAACCTCAAATTTTAATATTTAATATGTTCAAACGTCAAACTTTGACACTGTAACGTTGCTACGTTGCCATGTCTAAGAAAGATTAATTTTATTCTCGAGATAAACGTTATTTGTCGTTTATAATCACGACCCTTAATCGTTTGATATAAAAATAAGTAAACAGCATCTGCAAGTAGTTATATCATAACTATTTTATTAGGAAATGAATAAGTGTATTTGATATTGAATTGTGACAAAGTTTGGGTTAGGGCTGCAATGTAAACCAGCTCCAGTGCTGAAATTGATTTGTAAATTGGTTTTAGTATCAACATTTGTACAAATAATGAATTTTCGAAAAAAATAGTCATGTACCTACAACCTATACTATAACAAATTTATTTGTTTTCTCTGAACGAATTCAAATGAAATGACCCCATATCGTTTTAATTACTTTACGTGAATTGACAGTTTATTTTTGTATTTTATGTAAATATTAATCAAAGTTTCAATACATTCATAATATAAACTGGATTTTTTTTCGCTTTGAATATATTTTACGACTTTGATTTAATAATAATAGCCCATTATAGAGATAAAAGAACATTCGATCACTTCGATTGAGGTGGAAAATAAAATTCAAACATGAATAATTCAAAAAATATATGAGTCAGTATCAGTATGTAGGTAACATGAACAAAATCAGTCTTTTCACATATTTTAGATAGCACAATCTATAATTAAAAAAAGTTAAATTCGTACGACATGCGATAGAAATTTGCTAGTAATATATGGGCCACCGTGTTCGATCTTCTTCAACCCTGATGTAGAAGAATTAAATTTTCAGATCAGTCCGCCTTGTGGATAATTCGCATCCAGGCTCATATTTGAATTATATACACTCACTTTCTGCATTTTCATTTTTAAAGCATAACTGGAACCGTGAAATATTTTTCTTCTTTTCAGTATTTTGGGACTCTAATTATACATAAATATTGGATTCCCTTCGGATAGGACTTTATATAGTGTGGACATTCACAAGTTAGTGCAATAATGGACGAAAAATACAACCAACAGAGGGGGTGGGTGGAAGAGTATGGAATAGTTCATTCAAAGATGAATGTGAACGCACTATGGAAGAAAGATTGTCTTCTTACCTGATATACTTTAACCTGACTCTGCTGACCCTCAGATCAATAAACAAGATGGACATCGTTATTTACATTTTTATTTGTCCCCTACACCTTTTTTCGAACAGTTTTCGACCACAATATTAATATGAGTGCGGTGTCCATCTTGATTATTGGTGTGAGTGCTGACCTAGAACGTCTTTGCCCCCCCCCATTCAACTTCATTACGATATTCAATATTTATCCCTTATGTTCCTGATTTGTATCAAAATTCATTCATTTATCCATGCTAATAATTTTTTCTAACGTTCTCAAAGAATTGTAACCTGGAAGGGTTACATTTTACCACATTGATGTTGGGTCAAATTGTAATGTGGACTTCCTCATAAATATTATCATATTATTCAATATCCGTCGTCTGTACAAAATTAAAATAAAGTTGAGGAAGCGAAGCTACTTTCTGTGTTCAAATACGAATTTAATAAAAGCTTGTAGTATTTGTATCAGATGCTTATCGTCACGTATAGTGTGTGAGGACTCGGTGTTGATATAATAGTAGGCTAAACAAAATATCCACTTACATTTAATTATGAATTCAACTCGAGCGTTTTGCATTAAATTACTTCAAAGTAGCAAACTATAGCAATACAAGATAAACTTTACAACGCATTCACATTGGTGGTCCTTTACGTAGGTAGAGCTACAACAACTAATTATAGAAAAACACGGTAAAACAAAAAAAATAGGAATTATGTATCAAAAGAACAATATACTTACTAGATCCATAACAATTTAGTATAAAGGTGACCTATATAGATGTAGTAGATAGCAATTCCAGACCCCTAGTAAATAAAATACCTACTTGATGTACTCGAGTAGTTACTTTAAAAATCCCCAATTGTCCTTAATTGTTCAAATTAAAATCGAACCCAAAGTTGACCAAGTCGAATTCAACTAAAATATGAATTGGCGTAAAACTTTTTAGAATTGACTTGATTTCTATGGAAATTACATTTTTGTTTACTTAGAGATTTGAAGGGGGTTACTATAATCGTTGAATGTGCTTTGAACTATAAAATGTATAAATTCAATATTAAAATGAGGTCATTTATCCATTGGTACAAAAGTGGCTTGGAGGTACTTTTGGGTGCTTCATTTATCAACAATTTTTATTGTAACTTATTCTATAAAAGATTGTTTTCTTAAAAAGCTCTTTTTGCCACTCCACTTGTCACAGTTTTGACTATGTATTTGCCTCATTCATATCCAACAATCAAAAATCTAGAGCCATTGCCACCATTGCAAACACCTTGCCAAGGCCAAAACTCGTAATTATCTATGAAACAATAAACAATCGAATAAAAAAGAAACAACTGAATTTAATAAAGGAATATCAAAAAACGTATAAAGAATTAGGTATTAGAGTAGTACCAAGTTAAGATGAGTAGGATCACCACGTGATGACCGTTAAAGTTGCGCAGTAGTTTTGTAGTGCCGTTGCTTAGAAACGAACGTAGGCAGTGTCGTCTTATAGTTTGTTGTTACATCCTTTTGTCGAAGCAAAATAATTACAAGCATCTTAATAATGTAAAGATCTCATTTACAAAGTATTAAACCAGTAATTAATTACTTATTATTAGTACTTCAAATAAAAATTTTAATTTAGTAATTATTTTGAATTTGACAACTTTTAAAAATAAATTTTTTGACAAAAGAAAAACTAGCTCTTAAATTAATTTAAATTAATTTATTTATTTTGATCCAAATAATTAAATAATTCAAAATGTTGTTGCTTTTACTTTTATGCCATTTTTTTAAATTTACGATTCGATCCCGTAAAAATAATGATTTTTAAAAATTAATTAATTTTAAATAATTTTTAAAATACATAATTAAATAATTTTTTAAATAATTAAATAATTTTTTAAATAATTAAATAATTTTTTAAATAATTAAATAATTTAAAAAAATGAATTAATTTTTTAATATTAACAAGTAAGTATTACTATCTAAGCCAAATAGCCAAAGCCCAATAAAGACAAATAACAGCTGTAACAAAAATGTATAATTTCAGAATTCTGATGATGAGTCTGGCAAGGGGGCGAAACCTAAATAAATAAAAATGACATAAAAGTAAAAGCAACTTTTTAATTATTGGAAATGTGAGATTCTAGTACCTGAAAAACAGATTACAAAAATTTTCATTAATTAAAAACTTGTATAGTATAAGCATTTAATAAAATACAATTTTTTAGTTTTTCCAAAACATGTATCGAGATCTAGAGTGTTACATAATTTTTTCAAAAACCAAAAGCAGTATAGCTAATTTTATTCAAAATATTTAAAAAAGTATAGGATGATCCGTTTAAATTAAGAAAGTTGGTGTCATTTCCAGCTACACTGAAGTCAAAATATGAAGTGTTCTGAATTATCTGACAGCTAATTTTTTGGAATCTGAAAATATTTACATTTAATACAGGTCTCACGTTATAAGAAAACAATTCCGGTGAATCCGGAACGTATAATCGGACGTATTCACAGTTAAATAACCAATGAGTCATAGGCAATGACATTACACAATTAAATGCCCCTTTTACGATTTTAAACGGTTTTTACGAGTGCGCAGATTATTTTCTTATAACGTGAGACCTCTAGGTATACACACTTATAAATCATTTAAATTAAAAAAGTTGATGTCATTTCTGGTGCGGCTAAACCAGAAGTCAGAATTTCAAGTGTGGTATCATCTGACAGTTAATTTTAAAAACTAAAATTTAGTGCCTACATTAATTAATCGAGAGTTTTACATTACCTACCGGCTGTAAGTCTAGTATACTATCCTTACTTATTTTATCAATTCTTAAATACTGGTAAAATAGAGCTCAAAGACTCGTTCGTGAGTTGTGAATCTTTTTCCGCCTCTGAAGATGAAGTAGGTATTAATAAGGTTTCGTTTTTATTTAATCTCTTTACCATTTATCATTGAAAACGAAGACAGACTTTACAAAAATGTGATACAATGTCTTGAAAGGAATATTTATTTGCTTTTGCTTGCTTCTATCAAATGTTGGAGGAGATCCCATTTTAAAAATGATGCAGTCTGGTGCCGCATAATGAAAAATCGAAAAAAGAACATTATTTAAATTATTGTTTTGGAGTACTCTTATCAGTTTTATGTATTTAAAATGGCTTCGCTAAGCACTTAAAATAATCATTAACTAATTTTGTGTACATTTTCTATTGCTAAAAATAAACATAAACAGACGACCATTTTAAATAATTATTATCCAAGAGTTCTATATTTATACATCACTTTATGTGATAAGCAAAACAGTGGACAAACGTCGGTTAACATTCATGAATATACGAGAATCGTCATTATTTTATAAATATTAATTGACGTAAATAAATATTATTTTGTAGCAATACTCCGAGAATAACTTATTTGAAAAAAGCGTAGGCAATTCCGCAATACGCGATAAAATAATATTTTGTTATTAGGAAAATATTACAAAGTTTATTTCCAACGAGAGCATTATTTATTGTCTGATAGTAAAAAATAATAATTGTAGTCGCATTTTTGACTATAGTCTCACCTCCCCAAATAATACTTACAAAATCTAGAAAGCGGCCATTGCCCTGAGCCAATTTCTGTGCTATACTTGCGTTATCCAAATTATGGTTTCAGAGGCTACTTCTATGTATATTTCTGTCCCAAAAATTACGCAAATGACCTCGTTTTAAAGCGGAAATAACTTATATGTGAATGTAACTCGCATCTAACTTGAGCTACTATTAATAATTACAAATGTCAAAGTTTTTAATTTGCTCCGAAGCCTATAAACTTTTACTTTTAATGTACTTTACTCGTGCAAATTTAAGAGACAAAAAAAAATCAAACAAAATGGTCGATTTGTTATTTTTGGATACTTAAGTGACGTGATGAATTGTAAAAATATTATCTAAAATCAGATATTAACTCGAGTGGAGTTAAAAGTACTACCGAGATACTGATACCTAATAATAGATCATTGAGGAGTATGCTTTTCCGTCAAAAATTATAAGAGATTTTAATACGTAAGCTCTCATTGTACAGTCAGCCCCACATTTAATGGCCTATACGTTTAGCACTAATTGTGGATGCAACCATCATAACACCCCCTACTTAAATTGAGGGGTAACATTTCGACTACGGGCCCACTGATGACTAATGCTGAAATATTCTTTAGAATGTCTTGATCATATAACATGAATGACTGATGCAATAGGGAAATTGGAGGATTTTGGAAAGTAAGGTCGATACATCAGCGAGCAGAAGAAAACTTCCACTGGATCTACTAGTTTAAACACTCTGACTAGGCAGAATGTACAGTCAACCTCACAATTATTAGCCACCCTGCTGTAATTCTAGCACGAATTGTGGCTGTAACCATCATAACACCTCCTACTAAAATTTAGGAGTAACTTTATTTTGCCAACAAGTAGTAAATCAACAACCTCCCCTTCTGTTATTTTGTCGTTGTTGGCTAAGAACCACCATGGTTTATAGCCAGGGTGGCCAATAATTGTGAGGCTGACTGTACACGAACCCACACATTTGATGCAAGACCGTGACAAGTAAAAGTTAACTATAACAGCGATCGCTTCATAATAATAACAATGCCATAGTACTTTCACGATGGGTGATGGACCCAATAGAGCTAGATCATTTCTGGTTCACCCGTCACCTCTGCTCTAGCCAGAAAACTTGGGATGTGCTGCATTTCTCAGGCAGTCTCCGTTGTAAACTAGTTGAAAGTTGGTAAGTGCTTTCGTCCTCTGGGCCTTACTTTTTCACGATGGGTGATGAACCAAAGAGATATAGATCGTTTCTGGTTCACCCGTCACCTCTAGCCAAAAAACGTGGGGTGTGCTGCATTTCTCAGGCAGCCTGCATCGCAAACTAGTTGAAAGTCGGTAAGCCTTTTCGTCCTCTGGACTTTATATTACAAAATTCCTTACTTTAGCTTTACCTGGCAGTTCGTAAACTAACTTTTTTTTTCATTAATCGTCAAAATCCAATATCTAAATTATCTGCTCTGCTCTCATCTTAATCCGACATTGAGAAATTGCGAGTGAAGGAAATTGAATGGCTCTAAGATGAACTTCAAGTCTCTGAGAATTCATACTACGATCACCTCTCGTCTGAACGGCAAGGGCCCAATGGCGCAATTCGTACCACCTTTCAACTGTCATCTGCTGTGGTAGAATAGGCAAGCCAAAGAGGCCGTGAATAGAATGAGCATACCCCAAAACTGAACGATAACGAACTGGTCAAACAAGCTTTATTATCGTACCACAGGAAGACTATTAGGCGATCCAAGCGATGAATTCATAGTTGGGCTTACGATACTTTTAGTTCAAGATGTTTCTACAGTCAAAATTTTCTCAATACGATCATTGAAAATCTAAAACTACAAAGCCAAAAGTTGAAAAATATGTTCAAAATAACTCCTCTCTTCTAATTTTAAGTAGCCAATGCCAATTATAAATATACTGCAAAATTTGTCGACATATGGTTCTTATGTAAAACAGAACAAACTGCGTTGTTTTTTTTCTAGTTTAAACTAAACTTTTTATAAAACACATGTTGGTCCATATTTTTTTTCTGATATGAGAAACACGAAGTCATTATAATATTATAAATTATTTTTTTGGCAAAATGTCACGATTTTATTTTTATCGCTTTGCGAAAAAAAAATAGGTTGGCAATAGTATTACATTACTTTAATATTTTTGTTCTTCTTATTAAACGTTATTTAAACTTTTAAACGACAGTAATTAATAATTATTGGTAGTGGTTCTGGTTAAGATGCTGGCACTCAAACGCCTGCTGAAATGTGGCGTTTAGATAGCTGAATTGCCCTTTCACTATGGTGTAGATGGATCTATCAGTAATTTTACTACACTGCTTCTCTGATTTCTTCCCATTTGTTCCATTTTCTGACTGCCATTTACCCCTAGCTCAATACCAGATTAAGGTGCCTTCTTTCAGTGCTTTAGTGTTAATCCTCGCTCTTTCCTGTAATAGTGATGTGAGCAATTATTCTAGAAGGTCTAGAATTAATCGTCTGTAGATTTAGAATAACTGCAATTTTTTTTTATTATGATCGGATGTTTTAATCTTGAGAAATTAAATAAAAGGTTAACGAAAAATCACTGCACTAATCCATTTATTCGGAAGGAAGCAGCCACACGAGTAGGAAGTCCAAAAGTCATAAGATTCTTCTTTCCACTGTCTTATTTATAGATATAAGACTTTATTGGTGACTATTTCCAAAACTTTTACAACAGACTCTTTTACTTAATTGCAGTTTGCCGATAATGCCGACGGTTTATAGTTGCTTATTGTCGAAATATCTGTTTTGGATGACTTTACAAGGAAGGAAAAGTATTTACTACTTCTTTTTTTAATTCTCAGATATTATAAAAACAGACATTTTTATGCCTCTTTATGGTACTACGAACTACGGATATTTTCGGCGGTCCCATTTATTAGGAGGTCCTCCTTCAACGCGGGTCCGTTATTTACGCCACTGGTATGTGATCCGTTTTCAATAAATTGTCTTCCTCGTAGAGTCAAGAAGTATACTGTATACATAATGCCCAGCAACAATTTTGCGTCCTGACTAGTTGGATCAATTCATTTAACATTTTTAGGGGGGTTTGGCATTCAGTATAGTGTTGCTAGTTTGAAGAAAAAATTAAATGGTTCATGCGGAGTAAAAGCACTTCTTTTGGCTCGTCCGACTCGACCAACTGACTCGCCGAAAAACACTGCCACTTTTACTCCTTATTCCATTATTTGAATTAAATTTTTATTTAAAGCGTTCTTGTTCACTTTCTTTTTCTTATTTTGTTTGTAGACATACAAATTAGACCCTCATTATCTTTAATATTTGAATTAATTAAGTTTTTTACACATATTTCTTAGTAGAACAGATGTGAGGTGAGGGGTACGTATAATAGAAAAACATTTCTGGTGAGATTTGCAGCAGTTGTTTCTTCCGAGGCACCTGCAAATCTTACCTGCAGGCAACAAATTAGTTCTTGAAAAGGAACAAAAAATAACTGAAATGTATAGAGAAGCTCAGTAGCTCCAGATCCCATCAAAAGACCTCTGATGGACGTCGTACGATAGTTTTGCTCATACGCATGGAAACTAATTTCTTATATCATTACCTTTTAATGGTGGACTTTTTATCGAGATACTATATACGAATCTTAAAAGGGACGGTAATGATGTTTGCGGAAGCTAAATTTTTTTTTAATTAGCCGAGGGATAGGAATTTGAAAATAAAACTTTTTTGTTTCAAAAAGGTTTTATTTTATGTATCATTTTCCAGGTTACTAACTTTTGGGAAAGAGTTAAAAATGTAGGTATACATAAATTTGTAATTTTTGTCTTTTTTCTTAATATTTAATAACAAACCATTTTATTCATAAATATTACTAGTTTAATTGTTTAATGGAGAGAAATTAAAAAAAAGGGCCAACCGAATTAGAGAAAAAATAGCCGAGAGAAGCATTGGCTTGAAGTACCTATACATAAATTACTCAGGTAGGTAAGTACAATTTTTTTATATATAATTTTGTTTACTCTTTCAATGTATCCCCTTTTCCTAGCCATCAAACGATATTACGCCCCTGATAAAAAATTAATCCAAGGGCGTGGCAACAAACCAAACATGTGGAAGGGCTCTTTCTTTCTCTTTTCGTTCATTTGGAATAATAACTAAAAAATACTATATTGACAATATAATATTGTTGTTAATGTTAAAAATAAAGGAAAATTTCCAGATGAACACAAACATATTTTTGCACTTGTAGTATAAACGCGATATTTCTTCACGTAATACAGGGTGGATGCGTGGAAATATGACACAGAATCAGAAAAAATTCTGATTCAGAATTTTTAAATATAGTCTGCAACTTATGAAAAGAACAGGACGGAGTCAATATCTTGCGTAGTACAGATGGAGAGAGCGAGTGTTCTCTCTCACTCTATATTTCTCAAATTGATGCGACCAGATGTTAAGGTTAGAAATTTACGAAAACAATAGGGCGGAGCCAATGAGTTATAACGAAAATGTGTCTGGTAACATCCAGTCGCATCAATTTTAGAGATACAGAGAGAGAGAGAGGAGAGAGAGAGAGAGAGAGAGAGAGAGAGAGAGAGAGAGAGAGAGAGAGAGAGAGAGAGAGAGAGAGAGAGAGAGAGAGAGAGAGAGAGAGAGAGAGAGAGAGAGAAAGAGCATTCGCTCACCCCTTCTTTACTACCCAAGATGTTGGCTACGCCCTATTCTTTTCGTAAATTTCTACCTATACCAGACACATTTTCGTTATAGCGCATGGACTCCGCCCATTCCTCTCATAAGTTACGGATTTTAGCACGTTTTTAAATGCTATAATCAACAGTTTATTTTTAAATTACGCGCCTCCGAAAGATTTTTTTTTCTGAACTCATTAGCTCTGTTCGCTTGACTTGCACTAGTTGCTCGGAGCAGTCCGTAAACCAATGACTGTAGACTTCATTCTGTATTCTTTATTCTCATTGGTTCACTAACTGTTCGGAGTAACTAGTGCAAGTCAAGCGAACAGAGCTAATGACAGTATGACAAATAACTCTAACGTCAGCAAAAAGAAGAAAAAAACTATTTTCCAGTAATGTTTTACCCGAAACGCTCACTTGATAAATTCTGGAGTACCACAGGGCAGTGTTATTAGGCTTTTCTTATATAGACTATATAATTTCATATTCGATCTTTGGACATCCCTTACTACAAAAAGAGATCTGACAGACCATGAAATCTGTGGCTTGAGTACACCTATTAGGCTCATCTGGATCTATAGATCTAACACTTACGAATGGCGCTAAACGTCATTTTTACCATTCACCCTGTATACGATAATACTCACTATTTAATAGATAGATCAATACCACAATTTCTTTTTATTATCATCAATTAACTATAATAAAATCTCTTTGATATTAGAAGCAAATGTTAATTTAATTTTTTTTTAATTTTTAATGGTTAAATATGACCAATATGACCTACATATTATGTACTATATTACCACAGAAATAATACTAACGTGTACTCTGAGCCAAGCCAAGATACTAACGGAAGGAATGCTCTTTAATTCTATTACATGTTCATAATTTTTGCCATCGTCAGAAAAATATTTAATAAATTATTTAATAATTGCCGAATGCAAATCCTTATTGGTATAGATTGAGATTCCAGAGAAACCTCCATGTCTTAAGTGATATTTTTTTGCAAATATAATTATTCGACGTAAGTGCATCCTAATTAGTTTGAAGCTTCAAGGATATTTAAATGTTATAAAAATAATCTTGTTACGTTATTGAATAATATTACGAATGATCATAATGTAATCATCGACACAATGAATATTAACCATTAAGAAGAAAAAATTTGTTGTGAAGTTACATTAAAATATTCAAATGTGCAGTTAAAAGTACTGTTGAAATACGGCGTAAAATAGTTACATCACTTATATTTATGTTTCAAATAGAGGTTATCAGTTATCATTAATCACAGTTATCTGTAAAAAGGTCAAATATTTCTTCTTGGACTAGATTTGTTAACAAAAAGCCAAGATGTACTGAAAATTTGTTCGTTATCTCACTTCCTGAAATTCTGAAAGAAAATGATGAGAACTGAATGTAGCGAGATAAAAATTGAATAACAAATCGAACTGTCATTTCAGAAGGGGAGATGTGCACTATTTATTGTAATTATTGAAAAATTTTTGTATAGGTAGGTCGAAACATCAAATAGTATTGCAGACAGAGCACGGCACGTATGTTAGGCACCATGTTTTTCTTTTGAACTCTCGAGATACAAGTTAATTTGATTATTGTAATAAATCTTGTGTAAAATGAAAATATAGAAAATTGCAAGCAACAAGCGTCAACAATTACTACAGTTTCTTGTAAAAAAACAATTTTTTTAATTTATAAGTGAAAATTGCTTAAAAGCTTCTATTCGACTGAAGACATTCAACTTACTCCAAACTTTGGTGTAAGTTCGTCCAAAGGTATACTTTTGAATGAAAACTATTCAAATCTCAAATGGTATATTTCCTTTCAATGAATTAATTAATTTTCATTCACTGGTATAAACCAATTTTCTGGTAATTCAATAGTTGTCTGTTTACTGGTAGGCGTTTCGATAACAAAATATCGTAACGTAACTGTCGTATACGATTTTAAAACAATGGAATAATTACATAAATGTAATAGCTTTTTAAGCTTTAATTCCAACTTTTTCGTTGGCCAGATAGAAAAGATTGCATACTTGCATTTACCACAATTTGTAGAAACTTGAGTTCTTACCGGAATGATACACCCTCGTGCTCAATAATCCATTAACAATAGAATTTTTATGCACCTATTTACTAGTCATTTTCTTACTTTTCTTCGAGTCTATACACCAGTATAAAGGGTGTCCAACTTGCACCATTGGAATTTCGAAAAATATAAGAGATAATTAGGTTAAATGGGAAAAATTATGCACAATTTTAGGGCCAACTCGATGCTCCTTGTGTTTTTTGAAAAAAATTATTAACGCTCTAAATATTTCTAAACAACTGAAAAAATGCTTTGACTTTTCCATATTAGCGAAGGTAAGGAAAAGTATAGATAGTGATCGCGCTGAAAAAAAATTTTGAGGTTAAGAAGGTTATATGAGTTTTGGCATTTTTTGAAACGATCTCGACTATTTTTGGCAAGATGTCTGTGTGTATGTTGCACATCCAGCATACAAACTTTTCATAAAAAGAACTTCAATTTAAAAATCTTAACACACGCTAGAGTTATTCAAAAGTTGCTAAAACTTCATCCTTTTGTATGAAATCTTAGCAAAAGTATTTAGTTTTACGAGGGAGCTAGAAATTAAATATTGAAGAAAGTCGTATAAAAATTCTTTTTTTTCTCAAAAAGTTTAAAATTTAAATTTATTAATATGGAAAAGACATGTGCTGACAACAGATTTTTTTGTATTTGTAAAAATGCCTCTGTATACATACAGAATATAAAATATCTATAGATATTTTTTTTTCCAAAGGGTTCTACCTTAGAAGTGTGAGTTCACAAAAGGGAAAATATTATTCGCCATTTTTGAATCATTCTATAGGATATTTTATTTATTGTATTATTTATTATTAGATTAAATATTTTAATAATTTTAAGTAATTCCACTTCAAAAATGATTCATTAAAATAAAAACGGGCATATAGTGAATGAATAGTTATCTTAATACTTTTTGCACATTTGGTCATTGCGATAAAATTTTTCGAACGTTTGGCAGTATATTTTTAAACGCGTTCGTGTGATCAAGTTTGTGTTTATTTGTAGTAGTGCTTACTTGGCGCCTTTTGGATTTTAGCAGTTTTCTATAAGGTTAGTTTTATATTTTTTTATAGGATCGTCCACGTTTTTTTCTGATTTTTATCACGTTTTAAAGGATGATTAAATTTATGAATCATTCGTTAGCGGTATAATTAAAATAGTAGTAAAAAATGTCATTAGCTAATGAGAATGAGAAAGGGCGTTTTTAATATTATTTGACAAGTAAAATTAAATGTTGTACGTATATTGGATTATTGGAGTGTATTAGGGGGTTTGAAAGTAAGTAAAACTTTTTTAAAACAATAAAATTTAGAGAAAAATAAAAAATAGTTATTTTTGTCTCTCTTGTGAACTCGGTCCTTGATGACCTCTTGGGTACACATAAACATAATGTACCTATTATAACGAGCATTTATAGAAAAATAAAAGTGCAATTATCAACAATTATTACTTTATGAAGCAAGTAACAAAACGAAATCGTGAAAGCGAAACAAATTGATCTTTTAATTCAAAAAAAAAATTGATTTTAAAACTTACGCTTTAATTAAAATAATTTAATGCTTGAAAGAACATTAAAAGTATTGTAAACGGTAATAATAATCGACTCCATTTTAATATTCTGTTGAAATTTCGCCACTCAACAACCGCAAAATTACCCAAAATTGTTGATTAAACTTTCTTAAACGCACTGAAACGACATGGCAGAAGGAATTTAAATAGTGCATCGCCGACGTTTCTTATTTACACACTTACACCCTGTAGATATTATACATACAAGGGTCAGTCTAGATAATATACTGGCTGTTTCAAATTGGAGTATACCTATATGCATAGAGATCTCCGAAACCGTAAGAGAGCAGCAAAGTTGCTCAATCAGGAGCCCAATATTATGGCGTTAAGAAATTGCAGGTATTGTCACTACTTTAGAAGATATTAAGAAAAAACTAACATGTTGAAATTTCAATTTTATCTTTTATTGACTTATTTTGAAAATAAATAACACTTCTTATCATCCATGGCTTCTTAATAGCCACTTTTTATTCTCAATCACGTGCCATATTAAAATTTGCATACAACGTTTCGTCTCTTGGTAAACATCATCAACTTCATTTTTTTAAATAGGGCAAAAATTGGCATTTTTAAACAACTATGTCATTTCTCTATGCAAAGATATATCACACTTTAAGTTTCGTTTCTCTTACGGTTTCCGCATGCACGTTTTTAAAGTAGTACTTTTGGTGTTACAGCTCAAAGTTACACTAAACAATAACTCCTCAAGACAACATTTCTCGTTTTTTAATCATTCAATGATTCAATATTCCTATACAATTGAAAAGTTTAATAACCATTTTCAGATAATAACTTAGAATCAAAATTAAATTTTCTTGGCGGTATGTGCGCACAGTCATATAATTCTGCCCTACTTTAATCATTCCTATAATAACGAAGAGGCTCACACCACACAAACTGAGAATCTAGTAGTGGCAGGCAGGGACATAGCTAAGGGTGGGCACAGGTGGGCAAAGCCCACCTCAAATAATTTTGAAAATAAAATAATTATACACTAATTATTGAAAATGCCACTGCTAAAACATTAAACTTAAACCAGGTTGTTAAATTTGACATTCACCAAAATATAAGAATTATTTTACACTAGGGTAAGTGCATTTTTGTAGCCTTGCCCCGAAATGAAACTGTCCAAACTTTGTTCACCCAGTATTTTAAATCTAGCTACGTCCCTGGTGGCAGGCCATCCTGTATAAATATTTGTAATTCTGTTTTATGCAAGTTTTAGCATTGATAAACCTTAGCTTTGCTCCAAACTGTATGCCATCGCTACTGTGGTTTGTTGAATTATAATTTGTTCTACATAACATAGATAATTGAGTGATTCACCTGTTGATTTGTCAAATTACTCGATAATTATGGAATTATGTTATGAACGCAATTTCAAAATCCATAACCAATTATAATAAAAAATATAAATATACAATATAAATACAAATAATAAATAACAAAAGTAAAATAGTAAATATTATGTTTTTATAACTGAATTAAGCAAGTTTTACACGATTTTTGCATCAACCTTCTTAATATGGCATCAAAAACATAGATTTCGTCGAAATAACTGTATATTTATTCACATAACCGTTTTAAGCGACGAATATATTTTTAAATTAAGCTAAATAAATAATGTATTTTTTCATGGAAGTAGTACGAAGTTTGTAATAATTTTTGCTATCGATGTTCAGCGTTTTTTATCTTTTTACACTATTTGAATTTCTCAGGCGCGTTTGTTTATAAACGCATGAACAAATAAGATAAAAAACGTACTGATTACTTTTGCGCCAATTACGCCAAAGTCGAAAAAAATAGTTTTTTTAGTATTTATCATTTAAATAGTTAAAAAAACCGCCAAAAGTTGTTTAACGGTTTACGCATTATCTAACTTGCAGGAAATGGAATTTGCAGTAAGCTTTGGTGCGTGACAGACCTTGTTGCTATGGAAAGTTTGGGAGTGCCAGGGCCGCAATACTGCTTTCTCATTGGTCTATCCAAAATCCGAATACATTCAGAACTAACTAATGCGATCCTAACAGCTCAAGGCACCATCGTTTCTAATCTTTGTATGTGCTATTTTTAAAATTCCGTTGAAACAAAATTAAAAATTTACATTCATATTATTATTTCAATTAAAAATTAACAACGTTATCTAATACAATTTTTACTTATAGTAAACAAAAGCTACATCCTGTTTTTTAGTTTAATGTTTATTGTAAATTTACATTTTTGTACTTTCTATTTACTATTATGAAATAAAAAAAAAACAAATGCAGCTTTTGTTTTAACAAAACGCACTTATTAGTCGTAATTATTGTTCTAACTCAAACACCCTTCACGAACTACATAATCCCTCCCTTAAACACATCAGGGTCAAGAGGGCCGTTCCAAATAAGTCAAACCAATCGACCAACCCCTAAATCATGCGAGTCGCCATTGCAATGTTATTTTCTAATACAACATTCATTTCAACATGAAAATGATTTATTGAATTGATTTAACAAATAAAACAAAGAAATTACTTTTCGACTATACATTTGATTTGTTTGAAACGGAAGTTGACTCTCAGGGAAGTGCAAGAAAAATGTAGTTTGATATAATAGTTTTGGGTGCCATTTCTAAAAACCGTAATTCATTCTCGCTAGTTGTAGTAGAAAGTCATAAAATTGGGCCAGCCGTTAGAAATTTAAATTGTTTGTAAAAAACAAATTTTTCAACGCCAACTCTATCGATGCTTAAAAGTGAACGGTTGTTTAGGGTTCGACTTTCTACTATTTCTAGTTAGATTTTAAATCAAACAAATTTACATAATATAAAATGTCTGCAAAATAGGTATGTAGTACTTCTAATGGATTAAATAGGAGAGAGAAAAAGACTGACTAAATAATATCAAGTAAGCCTACTTCCTCTCCCCTGTTCTCCCATCTGATATCGACAGTTGGTAACTTTGGATTAAGCGTTACCCAAAAAAAATGTAATTACCAAAAAAAAATGCGACGATTTAAAAATTAAAAAAGTTCGTTACAAATAAATCCAATTTTGAGAAATAAATCACATCACTTATTAATACTTTTTGAGCATTCACTTTTAAAAAACCAGTATTTTAAAAAAAATTACGTTCAAATATCGGTTGCGTCATTTTGCGCGTCATCGAAATCTATCTCGAAACCCGTCGAGTTATAGCCGTCTAAAACTCGACAAGATGGCGGTTACATTTCAAATGCGGAAGTTACGAAAATGTAGGTCGCGATTAAATTAACAGCAATTTTAAAAAACTTAATATTTAGGTTATAAAATTAAACAAAATGTTTTGTTTATAAATAATAATCAAACTATACACTAAACTTACACAAATTTCAACGTATTACAACACAAAGAAACGCATTAGTAATTCGTTTGATCAACACTCCAAAGATATCTGCAGGAATAAGAAGCCAAGAAATTTCAGGAACTCACCGCAGGTCTTCTAGAGTGGGGAATTCTATTAGAAGTTTGTATTGGTTGAGTTAGTCATCCCTACTCTATTTAAAAGAGTGGCGTCGGTAGTTTAGACTGTGAAGGTTCGCGCATCCGCACTCAAATACTGCGCTCGTCGAGCGTTGTGAGAAAGTTCAGATTTTGTTGTATAACGGCGCAGAGTGAGACGACAAACACTACATCTTTATCTAACACAGTAACACAGACACGTGGCAGTTCGATGACCTCGCCACACGTGTAACGTGACTGCTGTATTATATTATTGCGCAATGTAATTCGCAATAAAATTCCATTTGTAATTACACATTACAAACTTTTTAATTCAATTAAAAAAAAATTATTTCGCACTAATGAAAAAATTTGACGCACAAACAATTACGTAAAGGCACAAATTTAAAAGTTGGCACTTTTTTTTTTAACTTTTTGGAATAGTAACGCTCCAGATTCCAGAATTAAAATAAAAATTTTAAAACCACAATTTCCTTGTAGAATTATAAATAGATGATAATAATAATAGAATTTCCACCAAATAAAGACATTTTTAAAAAGTATTGATTTAAACACTTTTGTTTATAATAAATCCGTTTGTTTTTTTTAACGTTACAAACACACTCGATAAAACTGTTATAATAATTTAAATTTAACAGAATAACGTTAAAATTTAGGTACTCCAAGTTGATTACGCGTAAACTGATATAAGCACAAAGGAACTGCGACGGAGTAGCGGACAAAGATATAATTTTGTAGTACACATACTTTCTAGTATTGATCAAGCGAGATCGGCTGTCCTCGTATTAAATCGTACATTTAAATTGGGTCACCAAACGCATCCACGTGCCTACATCGGCCTTGGCTTCTATGCAGTGAAATGATAATTTCAAATGATATCAAACAAAGGGTATAATATTAATACTATACGCCCTAATTTTTATTTACATGAATTACAACCGAGCCGACGTCAAACACTTCATAAACAAAACATTAATATTGTATCGCTTCTCCTGCCATAGAGAGTATGCAGTGCGGTGCACAAAGGAGTGACGAGGAGTCAAGGAAGTAGCTACATATTTGCGGAAAATGAGCACGAAAAAATAATAAAAATAAAAAAATTTCCGGAATATTTTGCTGAAATTGAATTTATTTTCTTGAAATGTGTATTGCTTGGCAATATGCAATCGTTAACACAAGAGTGTATCTGTCAGCAGCAGTGCTGCATACTGCTGGCGCAGTGCCGGATTAAATTCTGGTGGGCCACTCGGTCCCTCGACCATTAACAAAATAAGGATCCCTTACAGGATGGCCACCTTTACAAGGTATCATCATCATCATAGGGATTTTTGAAACCCAAATAGAATCCTAGTAGGTAAGCCAAAATTACAAAAAAGTTAAACATTTCCATGCTTTTCAAGCATTGAATATTGAATCAAGAGACGATATTAGAAGTTTTCTAACGCAAATCGCAGTAAAAAAAATGCCAATTCGTTACCCCATAATGAGATAGGCCTGGTACTTTTTATCGATATTATCGAAAATATCTATGTTATCAATAATATCGAGTAACGATAACAAATAAAAGCGATATCGCCAATAATAGCAATATCCATATTTCCATAAAATCGATATTTTCGATATTAGCCATTAATTATCGATATTTTCAAAACCATTTTTAATTATTGCAGGATTGCAGGGTAGAGCATTTGCATTTTTTGGAGTATTTTTTGTTTCTTTTTCATTAATAAACTTGAATAATATTTATAAAATTTACTGAGTATACTAAATCGATAAACAATTCCGATATTTTTGTTAAATCCAGAATTTCCATAAAATTGTTTTATTCGTTAACATGCATATTTCGATATTATCAATAATATCGATTTATAAAATACCGATAATTATCTAAAATTTCATTATTTTGGATATTATCATATAACAACAAGTGCTCTGAATTTTGCCGACAATATTTGTCATTCAGAAAACAAGTTGCTGCTGTGACGAAATTAATCATCACGAGCGCTAGTGCGAATGATTATTTTCTAAAAACGACAGCAACGAGTTGAATGAATGACAAAATATTGAAGCAAAAATCAGAGCAAGAGTTGTATTCGGAGGACAATTCAATGAATGAAAAATGTTCATTTTGAAAAATTGTAAAATTTTACCAAACTGAATCCGTCATGGAAAACCTCAAGCTGGTACAAGAACAGCCCTATTGGAATTAATAAAATTGGCAAATGGACAAAACTTAGTGCTGAAAGAGCCGGATTAGACATTAAAAGAAGAAAAATTAAAATTACAAACCATTCCACACGCTCTACGGCGGTTACTCAGCTGCTAATATCGGGCATTGAAGAGCAAGAAGCTATTAAGATAACATAACAGGACATAGCTCTACAAACTCAATAAGACCATATTTGCAACTAGACGAAGACCAGCATTCTCGTCTAGTTCGATTCAGTTGAGTCTATCCACGCCAGGAACCTTTTTTCAGAACTCCACGTTTAACAATTGTAGTTTTTCTTAAATTTGTTTAAATTTTCCATTAAAATTTAAAATAAAAGTCTTCAAAATTTTCAAATCTTTAAAATGTCAAAAATAATATTTATTGCTTTTCGTTTGACATAAATATTGTCAGGATGAGATCTTCTTATTGGCTAAAATTACTTAAAATCAGGAC
This sequence comes from Malthinus seriepunctatus, assembly GCA_963924605.1. Lineage (NCBI taxonomy): Eukaryota > Metazoa > Arthropoda > Insecta > Coleoptera > Cantharidae > Malthinus > Malthinus seriepunctatus. The sequence continues at coordinate 63,423,663 of OZ004600.1, read as the reverse complement.
CTTCGATTGGCTAACAAAATTTGAATTGAATTGTCAACTGTAATAACCCTAGGGCATTGATAACAACCGAAATAATTTTGTCATATCTTGAAAGTAGATTTTTTAAAAACATCTCGACGCGAAGCGGAGGGGTGTTTTTTAAAAAAAAATGTAGGTACTTGAAAGATAGACAAAATTATGAGGATTTATCAATGGCCGAGGGATATTCAACGAGATAATTTTTTTTAAATTTAAATTTAACGTCAAAAGTGACAATTCCTTCAATTTTATTCAAAATTGCAATTGAAAATTACCCTAGGGTGATTGTCAGTTAATATTTAACGTGATTGGATAAAAATGAACACGTGACTGAAAATTGTAAAATTTGATTGGCCGTGTATATGAAAAAAAAATTATCGATGTAATATTGGGATAATATTATGGATATTATTAAAAAATCAAAATTCTCATAATATCGATATTATCGAAATTTTCAGGATAATATCGCGATTACCCATATTATGAAATGAAATTATCGATATTATGAAACTATTTAAATTCCCATAATATCAATATTATCTATGGAAAATATTATTGGATATTATCAGAATTTCGACAATATCGAATATATCGATATTCGGTATTTTTTTTAAAGTGACAGGCCTAAATAAGCCCACAAAGTTCTTTATAACATAAAATGTGCAATATTTTTTGATTCAGACTTATCGTATCGTACACCTATTAATGGATCATTTTAATCATCATCTAAAGGAGAATCCAAATATACAATAATACGAGCAATAATACATAGGGTTTTCCATTTAAAAAATGTAGGGGTGCTGGGACGAAACTGAAATTTTAGGTATTCGAAACTTAAAATGTTCTCAAAACTCGAAACTAAACCCGTTTTAAACATAATAAATAACTAATAACTTAATTTAAATTTCTAACAGTTTTGAGAATTTCAAATTGTGATTTTAGACTGAAGTTTCGAGTTGTCGAAACTCGAAACCCGCCCAGTTTTGAGTAATTTCGAGGTATTGAAGTTTTGAGTATCCCATCCCTAAAAAAATGAATATTTTAAATGTGCATAAATAGATCACCCAGTATACCGGGTGACACACAAAAATTATTTTTGTTTATAAAATTAATTTTATTGATGCTCTGTATTCAAAATTTAATGTAGGTTTCAAAAAAGTAAAAATATTTATGGTGTTCTATTTAAAAATCAAAAGTTTGCTTCATTTCCGGCGTAATCGGAAGTAACAGAATTTCCACAAGTAGTTAAAACAATTGTAATTTATATGAATACTAGCAGGACCCGTGGGCTACGCCACACGCCTTTTAATTAAGCGGCTCCTTAGTTTGCAAAACCCTTGGCAAAACCTATCAAATCTTAATTAGGTATATATGAGCCCAACATACTCTACAATGTAACAATAAATCGATAAGGTGAAATTTGTGGGCATACGAATGTATGATAATTGATAATAATATGTAGAAGCAAAAAAAGGTCGCTATGATGTCTATTAGGAAAAAGGTGGAAGCAGGTGCTTTTTATCGTGCACCATCAATGATGACACCTCCTCCACCGTATCATCAGAACCGTTACTTCAGGAAACCCTCTACAACCACCTGCTTTAATTTTAAGTAGCACCGCCGCCTTAGGGACCTCTATAACCCCCCGCTTTAATTTAAATTGGGAGGCACGTGCACCACTAATGTAAACATTGCCGCCACCAAGCTCACCAAAATCCCCGCTTCAGGGCACCCTACAACCACCCGCTTTATTTTAATTGGGAGGCACATCCACCACCAACGACAGCACTTCCGCCACCTGAATCACCAGAATACCCTCAGGGCACCCTACAACCACCCGCTTTATTTTAATTGGGAGGCACATCGACCACCAACGACAGCACCACCGCCACCGATATCACCAGAACGCCGCCCCAAGGACCCCTACAACCGCCTGCTTAAATTTCAATTGGGAGGCAAGTGCATCACTAAAGTCAGCACTATATCGCCACCGAGAACAACAGAACTGCCGCCCCAAAAACCCTTACAACCACCCGCTTTAATTTCAATTGTGAAGCACGTGCACCACTAACGTCAGCATCGCCGCCACCGATATCACCAGAATCACCTCCTCAGGAACCCCTACAACCAACCACTTTAATTTCAATTGGCACGTGCATCACTAAAGTCAGCATCACCGCCACCGAGTACACCACAACCGCCGTCTTAGAAACCCCTACAACCAACCACTTTAATTTCAATTGGCACGTGCATCACTAAAGTCAGCATCACCGCCACCGAGTACACCACAACCGCCGTCTTAGAGACCCCTACAACCACCCGCTTTAATTTAAATATGCAAGCACACGCACCGTTAATGACAGTACCGCCATCTCAGGGAACCCTATAACCACCCGCCTTAATTTCATCTGGAAGACACGTGTACCACTAACGACAGCACCCCCCCCCGTATTACCAACACCGCGTCCTCCGTGGCCCCCACAACCACCCGCTTTTATTTCAAATGTGAGGTAGTACATTTCTTGGCGAATTTGTTAGAGTAGATTTTTAAAAGTAAAATTTGAAATATTAATTTTTATGTGTCAATAAATTATAGAATTTAACTAACTTGAAACCATAAAGGAACGCATTCAAAATTGATTTATAGTTCATGGTACATTTCTGTATAACGTTTAACGTAGTTTTAAATTTTAGTTTTTGGGAGTTCTCTCACATTTTTGCTAATTTCTAAGCCCCCAGTTGACATATCGTAATCATACCTAGCCTATGTTACTCCCAAAAGTACGGTCTATATGCGAAAGAAAAAATTATTTAAATTGGTTCGGTGGTTCGCGAGATCTTAAGTAACGCACATACATACATACATACATACATACATACAAACATCTTCTATACTAATATATAAAGTAAGATGTTTGTATGTATGTATGTATGTATGTATGTATGTATGTATGTATGTATGTATGTGCGTTACTTAAGATCTCGCGAACCACCGAACCAATTTTAATAATTTTTTCTTTCACATATAGACCGTACTTTTGGGAGTAACATAGGCTAGGTATGATTACGATATGTCAACTGGGGGCTTAGAAATTAGCAAAAATGTGAGAGAACTCTCAAAAACTAAAATTTAAAACTACGTTATACAGAAATGTACCATGAACTATAAATCAATTTTGAATGCGTTCTTTTATGGTTTCAAGTTAGTTAAATTCTATAATTTATTGACACATAAAAATTAATATTTCAAATTTTACTTTTAAAAATCGACTCTAACAAATTCGCCAAGAAATGTACTGCCTCACATTTGAAATAAAAGCAGGCGGTTGTGGGGCCACGGAGGACGCGGTGTTGGTAATACGGTGGGGGGGGAGGGGTGCTGTCGTTAGTGGTACACGTGTCTTCCAAATGAAATTAAAGCGGATGGTTATAGGGTTCCCTGAGACGGCGGTACAAACTGTCATTAACGGTGCGTGTGCTTGCCAATTGAAATTAAAGCGGGTGGTTGAAGGGTGCCCTGAGGCGGCAGTTCTGGTGTACTCGGTAGCGGCGATGCTGACGTTAGTGGTGCATGTGTCTCTCAACTAAAATTAAAGCGGGTGGTTGTAGGGGTCTCTAAGACGGCGGTTCTGGTGTACTCGGTGGCGGTGATGCACGTGCCAATTGAAATTAAAGTGGTTGGTTGTAGGGGTTCCTAAAGCGGTGATTCTGGTGATATCGGTGGCGGCGATGCTGACGTTAATGGTGCAGGTGCTTCACAATTGAAATTAAAGCGGGTGGTTGTAAGGGTTTTTGGGGCGGCAGTTCTGTTGTTCTCGGTGGCGGTATAGTGCTGACTTTAGTGATGCACTTGCCTCCCAATTGAAATTTAATCAGGTGGTTGTAAGGATCCTTGGGGCGGCGTTCTGGTGATATCGGTGGCGGTGGTGCTGGCGTTAGTGTTGTGCACGTATTTTTGAAATGAAATAAAAGCGGGTGGTTCTAGGGTGTCCTGAGGGTATTCTGGTGATTCATGTGGCGGAAGTGCTGTCGTTGGTGGTGTATGCGCCTCCCAATTAAAATAAAGCGGGTGGTTGTAGGGTGTCCTGAAGCGGGGATTTTAGTTAGCTTGGTGGCGGCAATGTTTACATTAGTGGTGCACGTGCCTCCCAATTTAAATTAAAGCGGGGGGTTATAGAGATCCCTAAGGCGGCGGTGCTACTTAAAATTAAAGCAGGTGGTTGTAGAAGGTTTCCTGAGGTAACGGTTCTGATGAAACGGTGGTGGAGGTGCCGTCATTGGTGGTGCACGATAAAAAGCACCTGCTTCCACCTTTTCCCTATTAGACATCATAGCGGCCTTTTTTTGCTTCTACATATTATTATCATACATTCGTATGCCCACAAATTTCACAATATCGATTTATTGTTACATTGTAGAGTATGTTGGGCTCATATATACTACCTAATTAAGATTTGATAGGTTTTGCCAAGGGTTTTGCAAACTAAGGAGCCGCTAAATTAAAAGGCGTGTGGCGTAGCCCACGGGTCCTGCTAGTACTTTATATATTAGTATAGATAATCCACACCAAATTTCATTTCGATATGTTGATAAATAACGGAGTTATAAGAGTGTTCCAAACCCCTGTGTCACCCGGTATATGTAAAAATATTTTTGGATATAAGGCGTTTGAAGATAACAAAGTTTTGTTGATGACTTCCTTTAAATCTCTTACGGAACCCCATTTAATTCTAATGCACCAGAAAAATGAAACTTTCAAAAATTGTTATAATGCACCTAAAGACTAAACTTATGAGAAGAATTGGGCGGAGTCAATCCGCTTTAACGAAAATGTGCTTGGTAACATCTGGTCGCATCAATTTTAAGCTATAGGTGGCTATAGTCAGTCTTGCACCACAGCTTCTAGAAGCTAGCTTCTTTTTCTAAGCCAATAGAAACCTTGCATTTCTAGCGTCAGACGCTAAAACATGGGCAAAGTTTATCTTCTATTGGTTTGAAAAAAAGAAGTTGACTTCTAGAAGTTCTGATGCAAGGCTAGCTTTAGAGATATAGCGAGCGAGAGCCCTCTCTCCCTCCTCCCTCCTACTACGCAAGATATTGGTTCCGCCCTATTCTTTGGAAAGGTTTTGTACTATACCTACATCGACGATTGTTTCTAGGCAAGTGCACGATAATTAATAGGCGTATCAGTCGTTGCCGACTAGTAGGAACACTAGTAAACAGTAATAAACTGCGGTAATTTGTTATTTAATAAAAAAGGTATGAAATTCATAATTTGAAGAAAAACAAATTAGTGCTGACTAGTAAATCTGTATGTCCAGAGCTTTGATTTAAAAAAAATCATTTAAGATTAGTCCAGCAGAAGCATGCTAAAATTACCGGTGATCCATCTATCTAGACAAGCGTTTGTGTTTCCCAACCCTTTTTGTGTCATATCCCACCTAAGCCTTTCTAAAGTTCTTATGCCACTTATGTAACTTACATGTATTATCTAAGGTACATAATTTTTAATATTCAAAAATTTACTTAGCTCGAGTATAGCAATTGAGAGTCTTCATATGGTTAACTTAAACCATATGTATCTTTTTTGACTAGTCCTATAACAGCTATGTTCACAAAGGGACAATAAATTAAATAAATAAATAAACTCTGATGAGTTCATTTTCGAATTGTTCCTCTTAACAATCAAATTACCCCTCTGTGGGGTGTTGGGAAACACTGATTTAGACTCACCCTGTACATAATGTACATAGGATTACCAGCAGGCACGTAATTAGCTTCCTGAAATCATGTGGGCACTTGGTAGCCACAAATTTTTTTGGGTGGGCCAAATTCATAATATGATGCCCATAAAACTCCTTACAGATCAAGTGCATTGTGTGGAATTTAGGTTACACTGTAAAAAAATCTGAATTTTCGTTTATTGTTGTCATTTTTCAGGATGGGCCACCAAAATTTCAAGTGGGCCTGGGCCCACCCTGGCCCTCCCGTAGTTACATGCCTGATTACCAGCCACGCGGAACCAAGAATAATGTAACTACTTCTCCTTATTCTGATGGTAATTATAGCAACCTTGATTTCCACCTTGATGAATTATTGGCTTTTTACATTATTCATGCGGAATAGGGAGGGATTCCTTTAATATGTTTTCATCAATCAATATTTTTATGTAAAGTACATGAAATACGAAAATCCCCTTGGTAACTTTTATGAATAAAGTAAATGGAGTCAAAACTAATTAAAAATAATCTTCATTCGCCTAATTAGTTTCCGACATGTGTTAGATGTTGAAATTAAAATAACGATTGTGCATAATAAGTAAAATTATTATTGACTGATAACTTTCTCCAATAATTATTCGATTATCGTATGTCGGTACAACTTCTAGACGAAACCCTTATGGTCGTGGTAATTTCATAATCACAAATTCTAATTGAATTTCTCCGTAGCAAATATTATCTTTGTTGAATTATCGAGGTTTATGTAGGGTTTGTTTATCTTTTTCCAAATTAATTTAGCTCCGTTTCTATAACCTAAAAAGATTATAGTAATGGTTTTATTATTAAATGCCTAATACCCTTATCCTTTAATTTGCTCGAATTTGCTTTACATTGTCGTTTGTTAATTTTATAGGTCACAGTTATAATATGCAGGTATTTTTTGCCAAACGACAAAACTGAAAATGCATTAATTTATTTGCAAGTTGTGCAAACATTGACAATACTAATTAACGGATTAAAATTTTAAATAGATTCAGAGCGAGCGCTCGAAATAATTTCAATTTGTGTAATGAATTAATACAGAGCACGTGATGATGGCGAACAATATGCACGTTATAATATTCATTTTTACCAAATTTCCCACGGTTTCTTTCCCTTGCATTTCAAATTTTGAAAAAGCAATCTCTTGTATTGTTTGCTGCTATTGTTAGATACTTTATTGAAGAATATATTATTTATTTTGTTTTCAGTATTATGACTCCTTGGAGACCCGACCATTGCAGACGACTAGAGCGTTTAGCAGAGAATGAAAAGGAGAAGATGACCTAAACTACATTTTAGAAGGGAACTAAAAGAAACTTGACAAAAATAAATATACGAAAACATCAGTGAATATGTAGGAATAAAAGAAGATAACAATTTCGACCTCAAGAAGATTATCAACGCAGAGCAATATAGTAAAATATTTTTTAAAAAGAAGAAAACAGCAAGAAATGAAGAAATATAGCTAAATCATATAAAAGTAGAGCAATAATATCTCCCAATTTAGTGCTATTAGACAACACAAGAACGACTTACAAAAAAACGGAAAACTGGGCAACTGTCCAAAATTGAGCCCAAATTCTGGTGCATAGTACAGAAGTGCTTCATACCACTAAAAAAAATCCCAAGCCACAGTAGTTTGGTAGGCATCTATAGCAACTGAGGTGAATTTCTTGAGATGATGCAGTTCTTCAAAATAAGAAATGACATTGTATTGAAATAGTTCGGAAACATGAAGACAATAATGGAAAATATATGCTCTAGAAGGATTTCGTAATGGCAGCTGCACAAAAGAAAAAGAGAACGCCTTTTTGCAGAATATAAGATGAAGCAGCGATGGTTTGAAATTCGGCAAATTAATGGCTCCTTCTGCGACAGGAAAATATGAACTCTGAGCATGGTGCGACGACTCCCAGCAATAGAAATCTTTTATTATAAATTCGCCCTGTTTCCTGAAATCAGTGAAGATTTTTCTTCTTTTGTTTTAAATAACTGTGACTTTATGCACTATTTTTATTAAAGGTCTGGGGAACATGGTACCTGTTCTGTGGATTTGATCAAAATATTTAAAATCAATTACAACTTACAACTCAATGGGGGACGTTGAAGGCGGGATTCCTACTTTTACCAAAAGAGGGTGGATCCTTCCGCAAACTATAATAGTTTTACCTGGTACAGTATAGCAAATAGCAAAACCCAGCTTCTCTCAGCAGTATGTTTTTTGTGATTGAAAAGTAGATACCTATTGTGAGTTCGGAAAATGAGGAAAATTGTTTTTCCTCGTATTCGTTTCACAAAAGTTCTATTTATTTGATCCAAATTTTCTGATTCAAAGTACGAAAATTGTTTCATTAAAATTATCGTTCATATGATGGCATGATGTAACATGTAACCCTTATACATAATTAACAATAACTGATATGACAGTAATTACAATTTTTGTCAATATGTAAAAAATCAATGTTGATGAGGATGACCAATATAAACTCATTAATTTATAAATTAGAAAGAATTATGAAGAGAATGACTATTTATTGTGTGCGGCTTAATATATTGGCCTTACCTATTGATATAGGAGTACTATACATGACCTTCGTATTTAATTTACATTTAACGATTTACCTGTGTTATAGATATAATTATAGCAGTTTGTCGCATCATAGATGGTTTCCAACAAGATTTACAAGCTTCTTCTTCCGAATCCGATACCGACCAAACTATTTTTGTTTTATGAAATCTCTAACAAATCATCATCATCAAAACAAATCACCAGCATCTGCACTACCCCCTTTCCTATTTAGCAAAGGAACGAAACCATTTTCTATAAAGATTCATTTCAGAAGTAGTAGGAAAACGACAACTCATTTATGGTATTGCAACTTAACTTGCAGCAAATAAGGGACAAGATCGATCAGCTCCCCAACCCAAGGCAGTATGGAAATGACGATCCTCAAAAAAAAAATAAAACGGAGGAGAAGGGGAGATCCAAAACAACATGTGCTATGGACAAATAACAAAGGGGCCTGGAAGACCTACACTGGCTCAACAGAAGAATTTGGATGACGATTTTGGATAACGCCGGACGAACCCATATTAAACGTCCAGCATATCTTGCAAGCTTAATAGAAATATTAATAAATTAAATGCTAGAGATTCGTCAAGTCAAGTAGCTTGATGTTTTTACAAATTACTTGACATGACTTGAAAATCAAGTTTTAGAAAAATTCAGTACTTGACTTGACTTGATTTACTGTCATTACTACTTGACTTAATATCAAGCTACTTGATATTGCTTGATTAGCTCTAGGAGATCTCGTATGGCTTCCCCTTCAAAGTCTGTGTCGTAAAGAAGCGGCGATTCTTTGTAACCGATATCTTTTACTTTTTTGAAGGCAATATCAAGGAAAGCGAGTAGCGACCATTTGTGTTAGGTTCTCTATATAAACAATAAACCATATAAACCCATAAACAAACAACTTCTTTTCCTGACTCGGCTTTCTCAGTAATCTCCTATATTTAATAAATTTTATTTTTTAAAGGAAAAATCAAGCTACTTGATTTTTCAAGTACTTGCCGTTTGAACTACTTGACTCGACTTGATATTTGACTAGCAATACTTGACTTGACTTGATATTTGACTAGCAATACTTGACTTGAACTTGACTTGATTTCAAGTCAAGTCAAGTAGCTTGAAAATCAAGTCAAGCCGTGAATCTCTATAAATGCCGCCATACGTAGAATTTTTAGGAAAATCCGATTCGGTACGAAAAAATTTGGGTTGCTATTTGAATGACGTTATGCAACAAGGAACCAACCCTCATTTTTACCAAACCGAGATAATCACATTTTAAAAGTTATTTTTGCCTTATTGTAGGTTCGTTATAGGTTGGTTTTAGTTAATCTTCGTATTATTATTTTTCCGTATACTAAATTTTTCCAAAGTATGTGCAGTATAATAGGTGGCCCTATAAACGAAACATGCTTGTTTCGTTTTCGATGACTCGCCCTGTATAATAAATAAATAGTAATGGAATGACAATGACACTCACTTTAATTCAGACATTTGAAACATTAACGATTAAAATGTACGGTTTAAATGAATACCCAGACAGACGTTGTTCTAAAATCGATTCTGGAGACCACTTAAGGCATTACCTACCACATTTTTTATAGTCAAATAACAGTAGATCCTCAGGGGCGCACACAGAATATTTAAAGTAGTTGTTCAACAAATTTTAGTGGTGGTGCCCCCCCCCCCCGTGTACGCCCCTAGTAGGCATTGTCCTTTATCTTCGCTAATTGAGAAAACTTTTATAATAATAGATAATAGATATACGTAGGATGAAATAGCTCAAGACTTGACTCAGGTCTCCTGTCTCCCTGCCGATTGTTTTGAAAAACAACCTACAATGTGAAATCCTAGAAAAGAATAAAATAATCTCCAACCAAAATTCTTATTTCTACAATGGGCGTACCCATACCTACCCTTAGATTAGTTAGGGTTGTTACAAATACAGGGTATATGAAATGCGTGGGGCAGCATAGAGGGATCTGGGTTATTATTAGACGCTTAGGTTTAGACATTTAGATAAAGTTTGCAAAGTTGCGTAATTCATAATGATTATTATTTAATCCGAAGAGAAATTTCAGTTCAGTTATTTTTCTGAAAAATTAAATTTGGCAAATCGGTCGAACTTTTTTATTTCTTTTCCAAATTTTGAAAAATTTGTAATAAAAAAAGCAATAAAAAATCAATTTTAAAAGACCTGTTGGCTTATTTATTTAAGTTTGTTTGGCCTTCTAGCCTATAGACTTCATTTTACTTTTTCGTTTTGCTCTTTGAAAAAGTAGGTATAGTCCTGAACTTTTATAAAGAATTAGGCGTAGCCAATATACATAGTAATATAGCGTAGTACAGATGGAAGGAGCGAGTGCCCCCTCTCTCTTTATCTCTAAAATTGATACGACCAGATGTTACCAGACACATTTTCGTTATACCGCATTGGCTCCGCCCTATTCTTTATAAAAGTTTAGGACTATACTACCAAGACAGATTTATGTTGGCGAGCGGTGGGGATTCGCAGATACCTAAATTGTTATCCCCAACAACGCAGTAGTAAACGTATTTAAACTATTAAAGGTCAGCCCACATTACAGTCCGGCCGGGAAGCATGGCAATGAATTAAAAATTTTAATTTAAGATTAGGTTGTCTTTTGACATTCTTTGTGTTCGTATTTTTACTTAAACAGGTGCACCCCGCTCTAACCCGTCTATAATATGCGATATTTCTATAAAATATATGAAAATTATCAATTTGGAGTTTTGAAATGCGAAGCGTTGTGATGCGGCCCGGCCTAATGTGTGCTAACCATTTAGGGGCGTGGCCAAATCGACGAGAACTTATTCCTACCGCTCACCATCAGCAATCTGTGTTGCAGTACCTATATTATAATAAAAAAAAATTGTTTTAGTTTATCTCGATGTTTTAACCCCTCTGATTCCAAAATGTTGATAAAGTCGGTCTGTATCTTATCTACGTATAATAGCAGCTGTGGAATAAAAATTACTGAACCGATTTTGATGTTTGCTTTTAGGCACATTAACAAAATTTCATCGGAAAAATAAGCTTTTAAATCAACTTTACACAGGGTGGTCAAAAACAAATGGGTTATTTTGAGCGCATTTTTTTAAAACAAAGTTACTTCAACTTAGTTATTTTTTCAAATTGTTTAATTAAAATTGGGGGTAAAATAACTATTTTCCCGTTTTGTGGTTTTTCAATAATTATTATTATAATAAAAATTTTAAAACGGTATTGTATAGCCAAAATATAACGCTTTCGACCTAACCTAATCGATTTTTAAAATTGTTGCAAAATTGCCTACCTTTAAACTTTAACCCCATCGTGCCATCACACGTATAAAATTGCAAGTAGCCTCTCCTACAGCCGGATCGAATTAAGAAGAAAAAACTGATATTTATAGGAAAATACGTGTGAAATGATTCAAAAGTGTGAACAACATTCATACGAAAATTAAAAATGCTGCATACTTATGCATCACCGCGGTTGCAGCGGACAGCAGCACGTATTGCACCCGATGCGTCACCGGCGCGAAGGGGTTAGAGGCCAAAGTAGGTCAAAATTTTGAAATAGTTGTGCACAAAACTGTTCGTACACGTTTTTTAAATTTGTGGATATGTTATAGACATCGCAGTTCTCTCTAGAAAATGTTTCATTAATTAGAAATTTCCAAAATGGCTAATTTCTTTTGTAACTATCACTATTTTCGGTTAACAAAACGCTTTTGGTTAAACTGGAAATTTGAAAAATAGTAAACTATTTTGAAATATTATGTAAATCGAAAGTTCGTAACATTAATTGTTAGATGATAGAAAACACTCTATACTTTGACTTCCGGTTAAACCAGAAATGGGAAGAACTTTTTTATTTTGAATTGTCTGTAGATCTATGTATTTTTCAATATTTTGAAATCTATCCGATGATACCAAACACTTTATATAGTGACTTCCGGTTTAACCGTAAATGGTTTTTGTTTCTTATTTTAAATGCTCATGCCAAAAAATAGCTTTAATAGGTATATGAAAAAGTCATGTTATGTGGCCACATCAAAGTTCTTTAGACGTTTTTAGACTAACAGGCTTTATTGAAAATGAAATAACTACCTAATCTGTATAGATTTGGAATTCATAAATAATAATTAAGGAAGCAGATGCAATTTACGAACTTCTATTACCGTTAATAATAATTACATGGGCGAGCTAAGCGATGTTCTAAATCTAAGCTGAGTTCATTTTTATTTTAATTCGTCCAAGTCCAACTATGTAGTAAGTTTAAGATTTACTATTTTGGTGATAATAGTAATTATTTAGATTCAGTACATTATTATTTACAGAGTAAATACAGCAAGTAACTTTATTAGCATTTAACAAAATAAATTATTAATTTGGTATAAGTCAAAACGATATAGCATCGAGGATTGAGTTTCTTCGCAATTTTAGCCAAGTTTTGTTTGACAAACACGTAATTTCGGAACCCGTACATTGATCGTCGTTGTTCCAACTGCTACCAATACGCAACACGCAGCGCAGCCCCTCGCCGTAATTTACCATGCGATGGTTGTAAAAATGGCACAGTCTAAGTCTCATCTGTGCTTTTACTGTAAGCAGATATAATAGTTATTGCTAAGTAGTAGCAGTTGGGGACAAATCGATAGGCGGAGAGTATCACATTCTAATTTGAACTAGTTCACGGATTCTAGAAAGGAATATTTTAGTTATTTTAGTCTGTCAAAAAATTTTGATTGCAATTTTTATTTTGTTTTTCAAAAAATATTCTTTTTGCCATATTAAAGAGTTTTGGAATTCTTCTACTTATTATTTTATTTTTTCAATTTAACCACAATGCATTTCAATTTACACGCTTTTTTATTTAAAAAACGCAGTAGGAAATGCATCAAAACCTAGGTAAATCAGATGAAAACACGAATTCTCTACACATTTTACTATTATTTTTACGTAATTCAAACTTCCTGTCTTATCGAGTTATTGACAATTTGTGCCTTGGGTAAACAAAGTGAAGCAATTTTTGAACTAAAATTTTTTTTGTTTAGTTACCTACTTCTATTACAAGGATTTCTATAAATAGAACGAAAATGGGTTAGTAGGTCGATCAATGCTTTAGGCATCCAGGCGCCTGCAATGGTTGCGCCCGACGCCAACTGGATCAGTCTATTGATTATTAGCTGTAGGTAGGTTTTTGTGTTTTTCGATAAAGAAAAATAACGCAAGTTTACAAATTATTTTTGATGTAAAATCAATATTGGCATTACCATGCACTTATTAATTTACACAAAACTCTAGGGATATTAAATTGGCTTATAAATATTTCGTTAACGTGGGAATTTATAAAAGAAAACAACGTGATGACTTTTCGATCAAAAGTTTCATACTTTGACTTAATTTTGAGGATGTTTTGAAATTTAAAAGTTTTCTTCTAGACATTTAAATGTAAGCTTCATTCTAGGGCTGGGCAAAGTATCGATACTTATTCGAAGTATCGATACCTTAGGTGGTATCGAATACCGATACCGAGGGTCGAAAGTATCGAAGTATCGAAAGTATCGAGGTATCGAAAGTATCGAGGTATCGAAAGTATCGAGGTATCGAAAGTATCGACGTATCGAAAGTATCGAAAGTATCGAGGTATCGAAAGTATCGAGGTATCGAAAGTATCGAAGTATCGAAAGTATCGAGGTATCGAAAGTATCGAAGTATCGAAAGTATCGAGGTATCGAAAGTATCGAGGTATCGAAAGTATCGAGGTATCGAAAGTATCGAAAGTATCGAGGTATCGAAAGTATCGAAAGTATCGAAAGTATCGAAAGTATCGAAAGTATCGAGGTATCGAAAGTATCGAAAGTATCGAGGTATCGAAAGTATCGAGGTATCGAAAGTATCGAGGTATCGAAAGTATCGAAAGTATCGAAAGTATCGATGTATCGAAAGTATCGAGGTTTCGAAAGTATCGAAAGTATCGAGGTATCGAAAGTATCGAGGTATCGAAAGTATCGAAAGTATCGAGGTATCGAAAGTATCGAGGTATCGAAAGTATCGAAAGTATCGAAAGTATCGAAAGTATCGAAAGTATCGAAAGTATCGAAAGTATCGAAAGTATCGAGGTATCGAAAGTATCGAGGTATCGAAAGTATCGAGGTATCGAAAGTATCGAGGTATCGAAAGTATCGAAGTATCGAAAGTATCGAGGTATCGAAAGTATCGAAAGTATCGAAAGTATCGAGGTATCGATAGTATCGAAGTATCGAAAGTATCGAGGTATCGAAAGTATCGAGGTATCGAAAGTATCGAAAGTATCGAGGTATCGAAAGTATCGAAAGTATCGAGGTATCGAAAGTATCGAAAGTATCGAGGTATCGAAAGTATCGAGGTATCGAAAGTATCGAGGTATCGAAAGTATCGAGGTATCAAAAGTAACGAAAGATTAAAGTGAAACAACACAGTGCTGTCGCGAGACGCAACATCAACAATATAATTTCTTAAGGTGCGCGTCCTGCCTATACTTAGTATATAGGGAAACATGCGGTCAGTAAAATGAGTTAATCTTCCGCATTTTTTAAACGATCCAGTTGAAAAAATTCTATCATAAATTAGATAAAATTATCTACCTATTGCATGTTTTTTCAAAGTCCTTAAGATTCTCTAAGTATGCAAAAAAAAATCACAAACTTCGACATTTTTTAACATCTAAAATACTGCAAAATAATGATAGTTTTGGTATAGTTAATAAGAAATATAGAGATATTTTAACTTATAAAATATATGGATTGGGTAACCTGTTATATTAGCTTTCATTTAAAACAAATTTTATCAAAATTGATGGTCGCATTCAAAAGATTCACTAATTTTTGAAAATTATAACATTTAATGCAAATCTCAGCTCTCTGTAATATACAATTATTATTATCATCAGAAAATGGTCCCATAAAGTGTAGCTTCTTAAATGCCTTATACTTTCCTCGATACTTTCGATACCTCGATACTTTCGATACCTCTATACTTTCGATACCTCGATACTTTCGATACCTCGATACTTTCGATACCTCGATACTTTCGATACCTCGATACTTTCGATACCTCGATACTTTCGATACCTCGATACTTTCGATACCTCGATACTTTCGATACTTTCGATACCTCGATACTTTCGATACTTTCGATACCTCGATACTTTCGATACCTCGATACTTTCAATACCTCGATACTTTCGATACCTCGATACTTTCGATACTTTCGATACTTTCGATACCTCGATACTTTCGATACTTCGATACTTTCGATACCTCGATACTTTCGATACCTCGATACTTTCGATACCTCGATACTTTCGATACCTCGATACTTTCGATACCTCGATACTTTCGATACTTTCGATACCTCGATACTTTCGATACTTTCGATTCCTCGATACTTTCGATACCTCGATACTTTCGATACTTTCGATACCTCGATACTTTCGATACCTCGATACTTTCGATACCTCGATACTTTCGATACCTCGATACTTTCGATACCTCGATACTTTTGATACCTCGATACTTTCGATACCTCGATACTTTCGATACTTCGATACTTTTGAATAGTATCGATACCGTCGTGGTATCGATACTTGATACCTGATTCGAGGTATCGCCCAGCCCTAGTAAATAGCAATTGTTATTATTTTTGCATAGCACCCCTTGTTTTAAGAAATCTAATCGTGAGAAACGGTTTTTAATGCCTAACCTCAATCAGTCAAATTAATAAATAAGTAGAAGTAACCCTCTTATCTTTAAATAGGGAAAAAAATAATATATTAATATAGGCGATGATTCGTACTTAAAAAAATCAAGTTTGTCGAGCAAAGAAAAGTGAGTACGCCACTGGAATCTATGTTACAAATTGCTATGTTACAAATACTTTCGATTCCTCGATACTTTCGATACCTCGATACTTTCGATACCTCGATACTTTCGATACCTCGATACTTTCGATACTTTCGATACCTCGATACTTTCGATACTTCGATACTTACGATACCTCGATACTTTCGATACTTTCGATACCTCGATACTTTCGATACTTTCGATACTTTCGATACCTCGATACTTTCGATACCTCGATACTTTCGATACCTCGATACTTTCGATACCTCGATACTTTCGATACCTCGATACTTTCGATACCTCGAAACTTTCGATACCTCGATACTTTCGATACTTCGATACTTTTGAATAGTATCGATACCGTCGTGGTATCGATACTTGATACCTGATTCGAGGTATCGCCCAGCCCTACTTCATTCCACGAGAGAGAAATTTTGTCCCATTTTTCAATTTTATCTAAATTTGACGGTTTAAGTATATCTAAACATCAAAGGACAAATAATATAGGGTGTTTGTTAAATATCTTCCAAAATTAGAGATATGTACTGATATGTATAAGAGGTCATTAATTACAAAAACTGATAAAACTTCTTTTTAATTTGCAAGGATAATAAATATCAATAAAATTGAAAAATTAGATTGCAATGTACAAGAACTAAAATTTTGAATAATTAAAGTAAAATGTGATGAAAATGTGTTTTGAGCCAGCCTTAACATCTTATTTCTAATAATTGTCAACATCAAACATAACCTGCCGCCCGACAAAGAAAAAATAATGCACTCTATTTTATGACCGCTCTGTAGTAAATTGTGTTGTAATGGTACCAAATGAAATTATAAAAATTGAATAAATATTTAATAATACAATTAATCAATCTTAATTAATTAATCATTTAAATAATTTAAATAATTAATGATTTAATTACTTAACATTTTAATAAGCCGAGAGTGCTATACGAATTATCTGCCCTAGGCTCAAAATTAGCTAGGCACGGCAAAATGTACATACCGGGTGCCAACTTTCAAAGCAGAACATAGGGACTAACATTGAAAATCTATTATTTTCAGTTTGCTTCTCACCAGATAAAGCTATAAGGACGGTAGTGATATCTATCGAAAGAGAATTATTTTGTGTGTCTATTGATAGTTTCTTAAATTAAAAAATTAAAATTTTTCCACAATTTGAAAATTACGTACAGTTATGGCATGTATGCATAGTTGTCATTTATTCATGTTTGCTAGAGATCCTGCCAAATCTAAACGACCATAAATGCGCAGAAGAGCAAGTGAGCAAGTGAGAAACATCTAGAAAAATATGCCGAAGCAGTGTTTTCACATATTTTAGTATGTAACCTTGGTTATGAGGTAGTACACAATATTGATTTCTGCGCAGGGCGTTTAGATTTGGCAAGATCTCTACATATACCTACAGGATGTCTCGGGAGAAATTTACTAAACTTGAGGGGTATGTTTCTTATGTCATTTTAAGCAATAAAAGTTATATCAACATAGGTCCCATTCTGAAAGGTTAGCGAGTTATGGCTACACCCAAATTGTGGCTAAAAATTGATACTTTTGGGGAAAATTGTGGCGCCCTCTGTATGGTAATCATAGAAATTATCTCTTGGTCAGTTGTAGGTTGTAGGTGACGGTTCAAGCTTACTTTCGAGTCCTGTGCGAAAGCGTCGATTTATAGCCACAATTTGCGTGCAGCCATAACTCGCTAATCTTTCCGAATTGAACCTATGTTGATATAACGTTTTTTGCTTAAAATTACATAAGAAACACACCCTTAAAGTGTGGCAGATTGCTCTTGAGACACCCTGTAGAGATCGATGGCGCTCGTGGTACAAGTGTCCGTCTAGTGGAAAAACAAGCTTCTTTTGCAACTTGATACATAAATAGTATATTGTATTATTAGGATTAAAAGTGGAACTTTGTTTGGCTAGCAATTTTGCATTTGCAAGGCGAAGCGAAGCGTAGCCGCGCGGATGCAAAAATTAGCGCGCCAAACAAAGACACTTTTAATCCGAATGAGACATACTATTTTTTCTGAAACCGAAAGAATCGAATTTAAAATAATAAAAATTAAGATGAGAGAAATCAGAAAACGCTACTAAAATCGACTCTTCTTGATTTTTGTTTGCAATTTTAGTATTAAAAGTTACTTTTAAGACGAGGATTAAAAGTGTTGCTTAGCAACGCGGATATTTTTATATTAGTAACACAAACGTCAACTTTTAATGTCAAAAATGGTATTAAAACACACGTCATTTAAGACGGTTGCAGAAAAAAGCTGTTATAATCTATTGAATTTTTTTTTCAGTGGGTAATTAGGAATTTCGACAATGTAGCTACATCTCTTAAAAAATGCAAAAGTCAACTCTGACCATGATTGCATTAAAAGAATTGCTTGCGACTCTTCTAATGCATTATGTTTTATTTTATTACCTTTCGACGTCCACTCGAGATTTGCAAATCGTGATAGAGTACTTATATATATCCTCAATCAGGGGCGGCGCTAGACGGCAAGCGAGTTAAGCGTCGCATAGGGGCGCAACATGCTAGGGGCACAATGTGTTAAAGGCGACGAGGGATAGCTTCATTACAAGTATTTTATAAAATTGATAATAATAACAAAAGCGTTGAAATATTGAAATTTGCAGAGGGGCGCCAGAATAGGTAGCTCCGCTACTGTCCTCAATTCTCGCCTAATAATTATTTTGAAATAGGCAAGCTAATAAAAAAATGTACGAGCTTTGCGTAAACGGTTAATTTAAAAGCATCTTTCCGACTGTTGCCAATTTCTTATTCTAAAAATACTGAAACTTTCTTGGCTAACAAATTATTCGTGCTGATTCACGTAGCGGATGATGATTGTTGTGAATCATAAATAAGTAAGAATTATGATAATTAAGGATAATGTATAGTAATATAGGACAAGAATTCGTCAAAATTAATGTGTTTGAATTAATTAATGATATTTTATTTATAGCTTCTGATGGTAACGTATTTAAACAAAATTATAATTAATTAATACGCTTTTATTTTAACAAATTATGTAAAATAAATGGAATAAATAAATCAACACTTTGAAAGAGTGGGTATAAAGTGCATCTCCAATAAATACAGGGTGTGAATTAACGCCTTGGCGGATGGTTCAAATTAATAATAGTATAAAAATGAAATTTTGAATTATTACGATTACGAGTCTAGGTAACTTTTAGATATGACGCATACTGTCGTACACCTTTCGAAAATATTAATGGTATAATACAGTGGGCTTCCAAAAAAATTGGTAGATAGTCTTAAAATTTTTGTAAAATTTTGGACTAGAAGACAAATAAGTAAAACAAATCAAAAACTAAGCTCTCTTCTTATAGATAAGGATGTGAAGAAATAAAACGAACTTAAATCTTCAACTTATGAGCAGAAATATTATAGCCTTGGCGGATACCTTGCCTGATACACATCTAACTAGCCTTCTGTATTGGATTTACTAAAGTCACTTCGTGTTGCGTGCTATTTATGTGCGTGTTGCCTTTACTTGATAGTTGTTTCTAAAGTTTGCCTGATGTAATTAATTAAAATTTCGTGTTGATCTTAAATCATCAGGATTGCGAAATATAATCAAAATCATGACATTATGAAACTTATGATTCGTCACCTTATAATCACCAAGTAGGACAGTGTTGTCTGTTCTTCTTCTAGTGATTAAAGCACTGTTTACAATTTTTAATCCTATTCCTATTGACTGCTCTTCAGCTCTTCTACACTCAGTGCCTAGCCTACACCTTTGTGAAATCGAAGATCATCTAAGGGCGGGTTTTACCAACCAAGTTCACTGTAAAATTACTGTGATTTGTAGATCAATCGTAATACGCGAGGATTATACAATAGGAATACGTGTGTACTGTGCAACCGCGACTTTATCGCCATGACAACGGAATTCGATTGTTTATATTGATTGTTTAAACTGGTGCACCAACAATAACGTACCTGTTATAAATATTTGCAATTTCGTTCTTTCTAAATGCGTTGTGAAGTTGTGATTAAGTTGGAAAATGGTATTTATGGTAGAAAATCCGTCCAAAAATAATCTGTTTGCCTTTATTAAATTATTGGCCACTGAACGGCCCTTTGGAAATTTATACAATACGAGTCTTGAGTCTTGGTGTTATCACTAAGAATCGGAATGGAAACGCTAGTGTAGCAATAGAAACACTCATCAGAATCTCCGAAGGCAAAAAATGTCAATCTCAAATTCTCAACCTACAGCAGAAAAATGATGATGAAAAATGAAATGAAAAATGAAATAATGATGGCCAAAATTTTTGATTACCAAGGTCCTTGGTTCTCAATCTTTTTGAAATTGGGCAACATTTAACTCGGACATTTTTTTGGGCGGAACACTTACAATAATTCAACATAAGCTTTTAAGCAGGAGTAGCCAACCTTTTTAAAATCAAGGACCCAATAAAAAAAAGACATTGCTCGTAAAAATAACTCCATTATTAAAGAGAAAAAATGGAATCGTGTCCCCCAGCAGATGAGTGAAGTTGGTACGCCCGTTGAGCTCAAAAATCACAAGTGGGCTCTTAATTTTGGGCCACTTCTGGGCCACTTCTGGGCTCTCCATTCCACCTATTTTTAATTTTTGGGTTCCTATGTTTAACCCTAATAACAAGGGCTAACTTTGGCGTACCAACTTCAGTTAGCACTGCCATTTTGAGCCGAAAAATTAACAGTAAGCTCAATAAAAATCATTGAAAATTACAATAATTTTCTTGGTGATTTTTGCAAATTTCAGCAATGTTAGGACAAATAAATGATAGCTACTCGCATCTCCTCAGGTTCTCCTCAGGCACGTATAAAACTCCAAAAGTTTTATACGTGCTTGTTTAGTCCATGTACACGAAAATAAACAATTGTTCTTCACAAATGAGCATTTCCACAGCTATTCAACGCGAAACAAAAATCAAATAGTGATCCCGTATCATCGAGTGAAGGCGAGCCAAAATGTTACCACTTATACGTGCTTAAAATTATATAATAAACTTCCGGATGAAATAAAGACACTAAATTATAAAAGGTTTAGAATACAAGTCAAGTCTTTACTATTGCTGCGACCTTACTATAATATCAATGAATATCTGTGTGATACATTTTAATCTGTTGTTTATTTATTGTTGAATGTGTAAACATATATTTTATGTGACGTGTCAAACATTTTTTTAAATAATTTGTAACTGACGAAATAAATCTATATCTATATCTATATCTATAAATGTTTCAGGTTCTCGCGTTTCTTTGTTTTAATATTATCCATGGTTGAAAATCCTGCTTCGCAAAGACTGACGTAGAAAATAATAATAATGTGCTTCGTTTTTTTGCTAGACCCTGTTTAGATCTCAATTTTTCAGGAGCATTTTCAATAAAAATTATTTTACTTAGATCTTTCTTTAGCAAAAATTTTTAATTGTGTATTTACTTACACTACACTTGAAATGGCTTCACGGAGCACCAGTGTTCCGCGGACCACGGTTTGAGAACCAAAGACCAAAGTTACTTACCAACTGCTCTTAGATTTTAAAGAACGCAGTGCAAACAACTAATATAAGAGATGCGGTTCAATTAGAACACTATGGTAAAGCAGCTGTTATGAAATGGTTCCTCAAACAGCTGCAGAAATTTTACCACCACAGCAGAATCTCGCAGATTAGTGCATCAGCCTGCCTTAATGGCAATGGAAATTTGGAAATCAATTGGCGATTAATAGAGATCAAAATATGAATAAGCGAGTTAATTCAAATTTTCAAAATGGCAATAGTGTCAATTTTGACCTACAAGTCGAAAACAAAAGAAGATATTTTAATTCTACCTTGAGATCTAAAATCAGCTTTAAATAAGAGAACTTTAACGTTGTATCGGCATTTGTCTATCTCCATAAAGGCACTTCCATTTAAAACCATCGAAAATGCTCCACCCTGTACATTTCGAGTTTTCAGAAAAATTACGTTATTTTTTTATTAAGGCGAAAATTATACAAAGTGCTTTTGCATAATGTAAAATTTCAAATATTTCAATCGATTAGATGACTGCTTAGTCTTCGAACTTACGAGCTTTCATATCAAAGTGCCATTGACCTGTATGAATAAAAACAAGCGTAACCTCATCTTTGCTAAACATGGAACAAATCCTTTTAACAGTATTGCTTTGAATTCTTCTTCTAGAAGCATTGAATGCTTCTAATAAAGCATCCTATAAAATTCATACATAGAGTAAGTCCGGACAAAAGTGCGCACCTAATTTATTAGAAGCTGATGCAGAAAAGGCAGTTTAAGACAAAAAGTTAAAAATTTTTTTTTTTTTATTCGTACTTTTACCCCACTACAAGTCCATAATTTGAAATCACAAAAAAAAACTTCTTATTTTGTTATGCACTTGTTCTTATTAGTTTACATACACGAGAAACCCTGAACATAACCAGGAATATTTTTGGAATGCAAAAACTTATCTCGAAAACGTAATTTTCAAAACTGACCTCATAACTGCTCACTATGGCACTTTGAACTAGACTTAATAAAATAAATTAGTTTAAGGGTAGTTAATTCCTTGGTATTTCGTATACAGTGTGTCCACAGTATAACATGCACAGCATGGGGATCTCGGACACTGTAAGAGATACGAAGTTGGTTAGATGGGGAAAATTGTGCACGATTTTATGACCACTTCGATGCTGCTCTTGTTTTTTGAAAAAAAATATTAGCACTCTAGATATTGAGGAAAAACTGTATTTTCTTTAAATGCTTATAACTTTTTTATTAATGGATTTTATTAATTTTTTTAGTGCGCCGTTTTGGAGATATTATGAAAACTTATGTTTTTTTAAATACGAACCTAACCTCAATTTTATGTTTGTAAAAAGATAATTTTTTTCTCTTTTCAAAAATATAAGGGTTGATAGGTTTATTTTCAAAATTTTTTTAGAAGGTATTTTTTTCGAATTATTTTGATCGTTTTTTGACATTTCTTCACCATTTCTTTATTTAATTCAGTTGTTTCTTTTTTATGAAATTGTTTCATAGCAAACTTGATTTTTAAAATTTATTTGAACATAAATAACAAAATATTCTATTTTAGTATTACCGTAAAGGAATTTAAAAAATCAACCCTATCAACCCTTATATTTTTGAAAAGAGAAAAAAATTAGCTTTATAAAAACATAAAATTGAGGTTAGGTTCGTATTTAAAAAAACATAAGTTTGCATCATATCTCCAAAACGGCGCTCCAAAATAAATTATTTTATGAATTAATTATTTGTATTTTAGTAGTGCCTATTATTTCTTTTTTGAAATTAAAAATTATCTCCATTAATAAAAAAGTTATAAGCATTTAGAGAAAATGTAATTTTTCAGTTTTTCCTTAATATCTAGAGTACTAATAGATTTTTTTAAAAACCAAAAGCAGCATCGAAGTGGCCATAAAATCATGCACAATTTTCTCCATTTAACCGACTTTGTATCTCTTACGGTGTCCGAGATCCCCATGCTATGCACGTTATACTGTGGACACACTGTATATGGGGTTCCCTTTTTTTATGAGTTACGTGGAATCGCGAAAAAACTTTTGCCCCCCTGCGCACTTTTGTCCGGACTTACTCTACTGGGTGATTAAAAAAAAGCTTTTTTTTCTTTCGGCTCGGCACTGTGCCTTGTAAAAATGATTATGATCATTTTAAAATAGGAAAAATCTATCATTTGCGACTTTTGGTTTGTTGTTTCCAGCCTTTGTCTTTTATTATTTTAATTTTTCCATGGTGAATAGATAAGTCCGCCCCTGCATTTCTTACTCGAATACATTAATGCATTATTTATTGCTTCAATTTTATTTCCTACTTTGCGAAGGTTATTATATACAGTGTGTTTAAATAATTAGTGGTTGATCAATTTAACTCATATTTTTGTGTGGCTCTATTTAGTCAAATTAATCCATTTTCAGGTCATTTCTCGAACTAATGTTCAAAATGTAGTATCTATTAGTAGCTTTAATTAATACTTCAAAATTTGGAGCTGATGTTCTAAAAATGGCAGCCCACCATACTACTCTCACAGTAGAAAGCTGTAATAACGGTGATTCAGCCACCATTTTAACAACATGGTGGCAGGAGCACACCATAGATTTAGATTGGCTCTTTACGACTTTAACATTACATTTCTTCGTGCTTAAATTCGATTTAGTTGAGCAATTAATCAGTTTGACTATTGGATTATAATTATTTCATTATTTGTATCTTTTTTCTTCTTCCATGTTAGAATTAGAACGTAAACAGATTTATTGTTTTTACGATATAAAAACATAGTTCTCTGTGTTTGGCACGATTGTATTGATTTATATTTTATAGAACTAAAAATTTCTTTTCATTTTTGTTGACGAATAACATTTCGCCATTTAGGTGTGAAAAGACGACATATCCTTTTCCTCTTCATTTTTACGCAATGTAATAACAAACTGAAAATTGTTTTTTTACGATGATTTAGGTACAAGCGACGTGATGTGTTTAATGCAATTAATTCCTGAGTTTTTCTGAAGGGCTCCCTCTTAAATATTGTATATTTATCCTGAAATATATAATAATAGGGAAATATTATAAAAGCCAAGTTATGTGAGGAAATTTATTACGTCGTCATGGATGTTCTATACTAGTAAATTGTATGCCATGATGCAATGCCACGACCTACTTTTCCGGCACGTGGAACTACTCGTAAAACTAACAAAGAAGTAGCGTCGAAATGAGATGCGTCGACCTCTTTATATCCCTTTAATAATTATTTTTAGAAAATCCTTTGAATCTATGCCAGATTAAAAATTAATTTATAAAATATATGTTTTGTCTGCCCAGGTTGAATGCCATAAATTATCACGATAACTTGTACGTGAAAGTAATTTTTTAGAAATACCTAGGTATTTAAATGTTTGGAAATCTTAGTTATTTAGACACTGTGCAAATTCTAATCAAAGTTAAAATGGAAAATTGATACTTCATTTTTAATCATTAGTAAAGATTTAAAATTTTAAATTTTGATAAAAAAATTAATAAATTCAAAAATACCACTTACAAAATAAAAAAAAGTTATTATTAACTCACTAGCGACATCTTTCCGTAGATATAAATAGTGTGTATACAGTGAACTAATATAGAAATATTCAAATTGTCATGCAACCGTAAGAGGTCGACATATGTACCATTGTGTTCTTGAATATAAACTTTTTTACTCTCCGATACCTTAAGGTATTAAAGGAAAGTATTGTAATGGGGTAAAAAAAATATTTTGAGATAACACCGGATATATCTGTTTTGAGGTCCCCCGAAACGATCTAGACCATTTTTAGAAAAAAGTCTGTGTGTGTGTATGTGTGTGTGTGTGGATGTAGTTCCCCACGAAATCTCTGAAACGACCGAACCGATTGACTTAAAATTTGGCGTAAGGTCTTATCAGATAACAACGGAGTGCAGAAAGGAGTTTGTTCAAAATCGGTCCGCTAGGGGGCGTGCAATTAAGGAAATTTTGTTTTTTTTAAATGGCACTATATAATTTTTTTTAAATCATCCGATAGAGAATTTTTTTCTCTATTCAATGATATAAAATTTTTTAACATTATTTTGTTTTAAAAGGAGTTTTTACGCAATCAAATATCTAATAATATTTGGCAGCTGACGTTTCTGACAATTGTCAAAAAATTTGAGAGTTGTTAAAAAATTTGACATTTGTCAAAAAATTTTGACGTTTATTTATTTTTATTCAGTGATTATAAAAATGTTCAGTATTCTTTTGTTTTCTAAATGTTTTGATCTTAGAATAATCAACTCAATCGGAAAGTCTTGTGTTGACACAACAGATATTTTTATTTTGGACTACTACGTGAAACGTGAAACCATGGTCTTTGGTGAAACTGAAAACGTCGAGAAATTCAATAAAAAACGAATAGTCTATAAAAGGCGTCCATGTTTTGAAGTGTCTATTAATTAACTCCCTAAAACAATTTTGTAATCCTTAAGCTTGGCCACATAACACATACCATGAACCATGCCATTCTAAGGGCATCCTTAAAAATAAGGGTTGATTCAGAGTAATGGGAACTAGATCATTCCATGCATCATTTAGATGTCTACACAAAATTATTGGAAATTGCGAAATTGTCTTGGTCATGTTCAGGCTTTACAAAGTAATTTATGGTTCCATATTTATCATAATAACTGATATCCGTTCCCAAAAGGGATATAACGGGATAAGGCCTCCACTATTATAGCGTACGTCCAGTGGAACACTTTGCCTCATTGTTGTCCACCTCTTAGACACGTGTTTCTGCGATATGCGCCCCCTTAAGGGAAACAGTGAGATTGTACCTACCATTGAATAAAAAAGTACCCCCTAATCTAGCAGGAAAGAGCTATTTAGTTAATAATATGGATCGCAATGGACGAGTAAATATAGAGATTTCCACTCAATTTCTCAAATAGAAATTGTTGCTTATACTCCCACTTATAAGGAAAGATCATGACAGCCAATGATAATGTAAACTCGACGGAATGTCGAAAAATGTCATTTCCGTTGCATTTTCTCTCATTACAAAGACTATACAATAGTGTAAGACTGGCATAGCTTATGGGCCGAATGTGACCAAAAATCCTCGCAAGCATTTTTCGAGCGAACAAGATAGCTTGTCGAGGCGGCAGCAACGAAGAAAGGGATAAAACAAGTTTACCCTTTAAGCCTTTCTTTTTTTTAATGTTTTTAATTTTTTTAACAATTTTAAATGTAGGTTTTGGCAGTATTAAACTGTATGGGCTTTGCATATAGGCAACAGGTGCTAACCCTCCTTCCGAATGTTTTATGTTCTAAGGATTGTACAATGAATCAAAGATACCCTCGGATAGAGTTCTTCAAAATTATAAATAACTGTATAGATAATAATAATAAAAGGTTTTTAGCGTGTAAACATATATTTCTTGTTTCTTACATATTTAATTTGAACACAAGACAAAAGCAATAGGTATACATCTAGTTTGGTATGTGTCGAATATTTGATAATATTAAGCTTACTTAATAAGGACAATAAAAAAATTACAATGCAATAATTAAGTAAAATTTTAAATGTGAATGTGATAAAAAAAATTATTATTTTTTACTTAAAATTGTAATTATAAAAAAAAATAAAAAAGAAACTAATAAAGTGTGATTTGTATACGATTTAAAAAAAACTACCACATCAATTGTGAAAAACGAACAAACATTGTACCATATAGTCTATAACGACTAAAAAAGCTTTTATAATATGAGGTAAAATAGTTCATTATAAGTATTTAAATATGAAAAAATAATGTAGATACATCGTTAATTGACGTAAGATCCCAGAAACGCGTTACAACTTGGGCAATAGTGATTCTTATTTTTGCAGCCGTCGACGCAGTATGGAATGCAGCAGCACCTGAAAAAATAACAAACATTAATATACGTTTAAGCTGAAGTTGTTAATAACATCAAGAAAATTCTATGGACACAAAATGATGTCCGAAGCGATTAGCGAGCAGGGCTGAATCCGAATACAGAGAGCCGACAGAGAGTCTACAGAGAGCCTACAGAAAGCCTACAGAAAGCCTACAGAGAACCTACAAAGAGCCGATAGAGCGCCAACAGAGAACCTACAGAGCCTACATAGACGCTCTGGTATGATTTTTTTAAACTAAAGGTCCGCTATACACGGACTAAATGTCGTACTAACTTGTTAGTACTGAATCAACTCAAGGAAAAAAAACACGGGAATCTAAGCTTTAACGTCGTGCTTAGCTCGTTAAAGCTTATATTCCCGTGCTTCTGCTCCTCGAGTTGATTCGTAGTTGAAGTTAGTACGATATTTAGTCCATGTAAAACGGCCCTAAGAAGCATGAAGTATGTTAGTCTTAAGCAATGCTGAATGGAAGTCTAGAGCTCTAGACAGTCAACTGGTCAAATGGTTCACTGGGGTATCCACTATCCACCTTCCAGAGGACCGTATATCTGTGTATGATAGCGAGTCTTAAGATATCTATTCGAGAAGCGATAAGGCCCTAACTATCCTTCTGTAAACTGACAGTGAGTAACGTGAACTAGATCGTTTTATTATAAACTTAAGAATTTGTTGTCAAGCGTTGCCTATGCATTTCAGGGATACCCTGTATACTTTTAATTATCCAAAGTTGAAAGTTACCTATTACAAGATTATTTAATTGTATTGTATTTAAATAAAACCAAACCTATAATTTGCAGTTTATAATAAACTATAGGTAAAATAAATAAAATAGAAGCATCAATTCGCGATACACAATTTCAACATTTCAAGGCTCTTAATTAATTTAAGTCAAGTATCGTGACGCCAAAGAATAAATCCTAACATAAAGAATGGGTCGTTTATTATTTCGCCAAATTAATTCTTTATTTACCGTTTTTAATTTAATTTAATTATAAATAAATATTAAAATAACAATAATACTCACCATACTAAACATAAGAGTACGGCAATAATGTGAGTTTTTGATGAGGCTTCTGCTTTAACGACAGATGTTATCTCATGATGGCAATAAGGGCATGTTAAGGTTTGGCTGTTTGGTCCAAAAACTGCTGGAGGTTGCATACTGAAAAAATAATTTTTATATTAATACACATTATTTAGTCTGAGGGGTGAACTGATCATAATTATTTATAATTGTTATAAAAATATGCAGTGCATTTTCATTTCAACATTTAAAACGCATTTAAAGGTAAGCAATGAAGGTAATGTGGTCAGCACTAAGCTTCTGAGTACCTATTAGGATCCGTGTACCAACTTTATGGTTCGAGTGACCGCTGAGGTCTAAAGATCAGAATTCTGTTAATGATGTCTATGAATCTGTAATATTCATCAATAACTCTAATTTTTTACCCTAAATTCTTTTTTGACACAGTTTAATTACCGCTTGATCGCTGTTTGATTGATAAATTATTAGTTATTGCCACTTTATTACTTGTAATCTAATTACTCTCTATTAGGGTCTCAAAGTGCCGAGACAGTTATACAATCAGTCTGAGGTCAAAGAGATCAAGTGGTAAAATATTATGCAAACCGCAAAGACGGTATTATTTACTTGTATAACGAAATGATCTAATTATTACGAATGGTCGAACCCGTCGATATCGACGTCGTGTTAATATCTCAAAATACAGTTAAAGTCGCGAATAACGACATCGGTGGCTTATAACAACAAGTCGCATATTACGACGGGGATTTGAAAGTTTGGTTGGATTTGTATTCTACTCACTGCAAAAAATCTGGCTAAAGCGACTTCAAAAAAGCAAAATTTTGGTTTGGCACACTTGGCACACTTTTGTATCTTGACTATGTTTGATATAACGACAACCGGGTATAACGATCCCTTTTAGTCGGTCCCTTCGCCGTAGTTATATCCGATTTTCACTGTACATCCCAACAATTTCTAGGAAATATACAGCGTGTATAACAACACAAGTGACGTTTGATTCTGAAAATACAAGTTCTCTATGCATATATTGCATATTGCATAGTGCATATTATGGAAAGGAAGTACGCAAATGGATGGTTAAGTTGCAAAAGTGTGCAGAAAAACATTCACCATTCACAAGAGTAACTGAAATGCAAATAACCATAAAAAGGTGCACTTCTAAGCACCTGTACTCCCAGGAACGTAACTAGCTTTAAAAAATTAGGTGGGCCCAGAGCGGGCCCAATTTTCTTTGGGTGGGCAAGTACAAGTATGAAATTTTTAAAGATTATAGACCGTGGGCCCTTAACAGAAAAAACGGGGTGATCGTATTCAGGCTGAGCTCTTGGGAATAAGCTATTTAATACTCACAGAACACGAAAATCTGGTTGGCTTCCGTGGACACTGGCTTAAGCGCTCACAGTCCTTCAATGAAATTGTTAAAAATATTCGGTAAAAAAGTTTACAGTATGCCACTTTGCCATTCTTTCATTTAGATGATATTAATCGACCAAAAAATTTGGCATCCCTCCACAGTGGCTTACTCAGCGTTGAAGTTGCGCCGAAGTCAACATTTTCAGACCATACAACTCCCAAACAGTATTTGGGCTGCCTTTTGGCAAATCAACTATTTTTGACCTAACAACTAAGAATTTGCATTTGGCATCCCTCTCTGGTGGCTTACCCGCTCTCCTCACTAATTAAAAGTTGTGTGTGAAGAGTTGATAAAATACCTGACAGTATTTGGGTTAAAATTTTAATAGTAACTCACTGGTAGTGTACAAGATCAAAAAATGTCATTGGCATCCAAATTCGATGGATGCTTCAGAATGCTTCCCAAGAAAGAAATGAACTTAAAAGTTAGCTTTTTGCAATAGGTACATGACAGTATTTGGGCTCAAATTTTTATAGTAACTCACTGGCAGTATACAAAGATCAAAAAAGTCATTGGCATCCGAATTCAGTGGATTCTTATATGTAAATAATAAATTGCTTACTTTTGAAATGTGCCGAATTTTGTGTTTCCTACATTTACAAAAATGCTTAGATTTCGCTATCTTTACTTTCATTTTTCCAGGGTGAGCATAAGGGCGGACCAGCAATAATTTTGAGTGAGAATTTTAACCCGTAGTTACGTGCCTGTGTACTCCCTAGGCCCATACGGAACAATCGACAGACCTGTACAGCGAGAAATCGACATCTAAAGAGTCAGAGTCAGTTATTGACATCTAAAGGCACCGAAGATCCCCATCGGGCATCGACATCTAAGGGCGGTGAAACACAATCACTTACATTACATTCGCATCCGCATTTGTAATTTCTTTTAGTAAGTTTAGACTCAAGAATAAAATTTACGAAAACAAACAACGGGAGGAGAGGAAAAAATGTTGTAGTGACATCGTCTCCATGCAAAGCGGAGTTAGAACAAGAGACTACCAATCAGGCAAAAATAATACCTAAAAGAAAACTTTATGAGACTGCTAATGTCAAGATCAAGAATTAACAATGTAGAAAGCGCCATGCTGTCGGAAATAAAAGTCGTCCATCGAGGAAAACATGCAACGAGTCGGAGCACGAGACGTGCAGCCATTCTCAGAACATTTTCAGGAGGAGAAGATGCCATTTTTCTGCTAAAATCGTTCAATAAATAAATATTTTGGATACTTTGGAAACTGGATAGGTGTTACACAAACCGTAAAAATTAGGTAAGGTACAAGGCACCGATTTAGCTATTAAAATGTTAATTTTTAATTATTTATTATAGTTATTGTATATCTTTAAAATAGCGGTTATTAGCCATTTTCCGCGTTCTTGACCTTCAAATCTTAATTAAATTTTGGCAGAAAAAACATTTTGGTTTTCACTACGTATTAATATTTATTTATTTATAAAATTTCGATATTTAATTCCCATTAGCATAACTTACACTGCAAGCTATAAAAATAATATTGTATCGAGAAGACACTTATTCAGGGTCATGCCTAGTCAATTTTGCGCCCGGGCAGATAATTCGTATCTTATATCACTAATTAAAATTGATTAATTAAATTATTAAATTATTATTCAATTTTTAAAATTTCATTTGATACCACTACGATACAATTTACTACAAAGCGGTCATAAAATAGAGTGCAATCTTTTTTTTTGTCGGACGAGGCAAGTCATGTTTGATGTTGACAATAATTAGAAATAAGATGTAAAGGTTGATCCAAAACACATTTTCACCACAGTTTACTTTAATTATTCAAAATTCTAATTTTTCAGTTTCATTGATATATTATTCTTGCAAATTAAAAATAATTTGCCATCAGTTTTTGTAATTAGTCCCTCCCCTCGGCACGGCCCTGCATTTATTAAAAGAGTATCAGAAACCTTCCTGGATTTTGATAAATCCCAATTTGATTCCTAATGTTAATTATAAATTATAATTTCTAAATTAGACACTGATGTTCTTCTGTGTAAAGATTTAAAATTCATTTTTGCCTAATACGAATTTCAAATATAAAAATTGTTTGGCGATCATAGGATTCGTGTAGAATCATGTCCGACTTGGTAGGTACGTGGTACCGATAGCCAAAAGGTTTTAAATAATTCTGAAAAAATTCTGAATCATCTACTTGGAATTTTTTTATCAAAAAAGCAGAACATCATAGATAATGGTTTAACAATTGTAACAAAAGAAATTACGTGGTAATACTAAACTACCGAATTTTTTTCCAGTCGATGCACATATTTTTAGGTCAAATGTTAATTAGTTCATTTAGTTAATTAGATGGAAGGATAGAAATATTTAAATTTTGGTAAAAGTGCACGTTGTTAATATTATTTGGTATATTTATAGGAAATGTTTAAATGTTAACCTTGACGATGGAGCAATTGCATAATATTTAATGACAAACTACGTCATAATTTATGTAGATAGATTTTGGATGAGTTGATGTCCCAAGGACTCTAACCTTACTGTTTATTATTAATTAAGTAATATGTAGGTAGGTACCAAACTCTTTTGTTTATTAGGTAGTACATACCTCTTCTGTCACTGGTACACGTTTACAAAATACTAATTTTTTGGTTATTTTTGTACTTCCTGTTACAATATTTGTTATTCTGTTATGGTTTGTAATTTTGTAATATCAATGATAATACTTTCATTACATAAAGATTAGACTTGTTGAGGTTTTAAAAACTATACAGGAATTTTAGTTCATTTGTTTATGCATGGTTGACCTTTTTATTTCAAAAGATATTACAACCAGGGTCGGCCGAAAAAATCTTGACGAAAATTCATTTATCAAAAATGTAATTTTCCGTACGGGGCAAAATTAGAAGTTATTCTAGACCTAGACCAATCATGGAACTCAGTTTATTTTAAGTTACGTTAATTTAGGTCAGGTATATAGTGGGGTCGAAATACGGTTTGAGACTAAACTTTTGCGGATAGAAATGTTATGATTGAATAATGTTTAGAACAATGTCAGGAATAATGTGGTAAGTTTTGGACTTCGAACTCGCGCGGCGTCCTTCCGAAAAAAGCATTCCAAAGAACATTTACCAGTTTTCTTTGACGTTTTATTTAATTCCTCAACTTCTAAACATCGGATCGTAATAAAAAATTATGGGATTAAGGGAAATTGACAGACGATGAATTCTAGACTAAAAATGTATAGTTTGGTTCAGTAGCTTTGGAGATAAAACTTCTTAAGCACCAAATGCGAACCAAAAATTGTTTTATTCAGTGCACTGCAAAGATGTAATCAAAAAATCTTTTGTTCATGTAAAAGATACTCTTTGATGAGTAGAAAGGATTTGCCAAAGTTGAGATCCTGAAGTGTAACCAAAGAGCCAAAAAGTGCATAGGAAGTTAGAACTTGTAAGGATTGCCATTTAATGCGATCATAATAAAAACAATTTTTTTTTTCAAAAAACATTCCTTTTCGAACCTACTATTTTGTGAAAGAAATATTTTAGAAATTATCGCCTTGCATACTTCACTTTTGACCCTTTTTTCGAAACGCACTTTTCTAAATTGCCAAGAACTTGGTAAATATTTTTTAAAAAGAAGATTCATTATTTTAGCTTGATAGATCTTTTAAAATACGTCTGATTTCAAAAAACACAATTTCCGATTCATCAACTTGGAGGCTAATTCTGGATATTTTTGTATTTGCTACTGCAGGTGGTATGCTCCCCCACTCCTGACTTTGGATTCATTTAGATGTACTTTTATTTGTCAGTGTCAAATTTAATATAAGAAACTCCATGGCTGTTACTATTTTGACGGGATTTTCGATAGTTTCTTGTATAATTTCTATAGTTACAAAGCACGCACCATTAATTTTATTTACTGACTTCTTCTTTTTAGTCTGGTGTTGAATTAGAAGATGCATAACATACTTAGATATCATATATCAACAAAAGAATGTTTTGCCTTTCAGTTGAGACAAAAACGATTTAAAAAACAGTTAGCCTTTTAACCACTGCAGTTGTAAATACAAAAATATCCATATTTGGCCTCCAAGTTGATGAATCGCGATTTTTGTTATTTGAAATCAAAGGTTTTGAAAAGATCTATCAAGCTAAAATAATGAATTTTCTATTTAACAAGTATTGAAAAAATTCTTGGCGATTTAGAAAAGTGCGTTTCTAAAAAAGAGTCAAAAGTGCACTAAGATTAGCGAAAAATTATAAAATTTTTCCTTAAGCAAATAGTACGTTCAAAGACGAATGTTTTCGTAAAAAAAAGATTTTTATTCATCGCGATCGCATTAAATGACAACCCTTACAAATTTTGATTTCATGAGCAGTTTTTGGCTGTTTGGTTGCACTTGAGGATCTCAACTTTGGCAAGTTCATTCTACTCATCAAGTAGTATCTTTTACATGAACAAAAGATTTTTTGATTACTTCTTTGCAGTGCACTGAATAAAACAATTTTTGTTTCGCATTTGGTGCTTAAGAAGTTTTATCTCCAAAGCTACTGAACCAAACTATACATTTTTAGTCTAGAATTCATCGTCTGTCAATTTCCCATAATCCCATAATTTTTTATTACGATCCGATGTTTAGAAGTTGAGGAATTAAATAAAACGTCAAAGAAAACTGGTAAATGTTCTTTGGAATGCTTTTTTCGGAAGGACGCCGCGCGAGTTCGAAGTCCAAAACTTACCACATTATTCCTGACATTGTTCTAAACATTATTCAATCATAACATTTCTATCCGCAAAAGTTTAGTTTCAAGCTATTAATTCCCGTAATTCGACGCCACTAATAGTTGAAGTAAGCATTATTTGGTTAAAATGCAAAAATAACCTTTTTAACATTCATGGTCTTAAACTTTCAAAGCAGGTAATTACTTGACAACCACTAAAAGTGCCACAATCGACCATAAATCTTAAAAAGATTAATTTAGCATATTAACCAAATAATATTTACTTCAACTGTACAAGAATATGAAATAATGAATTTTTAATTCAAAAAATAATAATAAATACGATTATTATAAATTTCAAAAATAAACATATATTTAATAAATTTTAATAATTTATGGTATAATTATGGTTATTTTGATTTATTATTTTTTTTAATAAGCTGCAATAGTTATATTAAAATACAATATGACGACCATATTATCCACATAATAAAAAACACATGGATCATCGGAAATGCGCAGTAAGATCCGAAAGAGACATTAAAAAAAAGAGATAGATATAGAGAGTGAGGGAAATAGGATAAGGATTGGTTTAGAGAAATGGGGAGTGGTCTGTTACCATAGTTATCATGTGTCAAAGTCAATCTGTCTCCATAGTTATCATATGTCAAATGTTAATTTGTCACCATAGGTACCATTATGTCAATGTCGTCATCTGACACCATATGTCAATGTCAGAGAAGGGGCTCATCTGTCACCCAACATAATATGTCAATATCAAGGTCACCATATGTCAATTTCAGATGTCAGGTGAAGTTTTTCATCAATTTCAGATATTGGTTTAGAGAGATGGGACGTGGGGGTAATCGATTTCATCTCTCATCAAATTTGTCATGACATATGTCATCTCATCTCACAGATGAGTTTGACAGATAGGATGAGTGACAGATAGGATTAAGTGGCAGATGAGATTGACAAATGAAATTTCAGAAGGGATTGACAGATGAGATGAAATTTCAGCTGAGATTGACAGATGAGAATGGTAGAAGAGATTGACAGATGGGATGATTATGACATAATACGAGACTGACAGATGAGATTGACAGATGATATTCATAGATAAAAGAGGTATAAACAGACAGAGAGGGATAGAGAGAAGGTAGCGCGCTTAGCGTGCGTTTATGATCTAGTATCTTAAAAATAGTATTTTTGATTTTGTAAAAATTGACCATTTTCCAATATGTACCTATATGTATAAGCCATTACCGAACATTTGCCGAACCCTGTATATAAATTTTGATCTTTTCAATATTCTTAGGGCCGGTACTGTGAGTCTTGGTTAAAAACCTGTTGTACTAACCAGGTTATCAAATTAACCAATTCTAATTGTAACGCCTACCTGTAACCGCGTCATAACCAATTATGAAATTAACCTAACCACTGTTTAAAAACTCTAAGTACCGGCCCTTAGACTTTTAGAGAGATATAGCTAAAGTTTGTTCGCCGCTTTTTGCAGTTGCCGAGAAGTCAGTTTCAAAAAGCAACGAACAAACTTTACATCAAAAAGTCATGGAATTGCACTTTCGAGTATGCGGATCCAAAATTATTTAATAACTTTTCTGTTACCTAGGATACAATAAAAAGTATTATTATTATCATAAAATGTTATAGATTAAATTTTATTACAGCTATCAAATAAATTGTATTTTGAAATAAAAAAAGATCATTCTTCTAGAAATAACAAAACGAGCTAACCTCGTCCTTGATTATATGGCACTCCTTAAGCGTCTTCGTTAGGACGTGGATGTTATTATAAAACCCAACCTTTTGTCTAATTTTAGCAGCCATAGCATAAATTCGACCGTTACTTTTGTGTTATATTGTCTTCTATTTATTTTCATTAACCTTTTGATATGGAAGTTAAAAATTTCATAACCGAAATGGTGATATTAGTTAAGATAATTTTTATCTATACGTTACACATTATGCATTAATAAATTGTTTAAATTGAATATTTAAATATATATTTAATTAGTTTATTTAAAATAATGACATAAGTTAAATATAATAATTATTGTTAAAATATAATAAAAATATTAAATTTTGGATTGGGCAATTGTGATTTATTTAACATTACTTAATACCTATTGAGAGAAACAAATAAAGCACAGCTCCATTAAACATAAAAAATCTGTTTTATACCTACATTACACGTTAGTTTAATAAAAATAACTTTTTTCACCTAGACATGGAATTTCAAATTGAAGGACTGTAGGAGTCGAAATACCTAATAGAATTACCTAATTGAGGTCATAATTGGTCGTGCATTATGTCTCTATTAAGATTAATTGATGATTTTAATAATCTATATTGCTATTAAGTCGACTGTACAAAAATAACTAATTGAAGACTTCCATGTACGTCTATACGTGCGAGTCTACGAAGACTCGAAACTCTACAGAGACAATTTCATTTTCCATTATTTATAATTAAATCGGTATCCAAATAATAATGTTTTGACTGCTAAAGCATGATGTAGGAGGGCACATCAATGTAGCCTATTCACTTTTAGAAAGAAAAGGTTAGAGCAATATTAATCGATATTAAGCTATAACAAAGAATTTTAACCTCAATTATCCACTCAATTTTTACATCTCTGCTATGATCTATTATGCAGGCTCCAGTGAGCACGTACGCAAGAAGAATCAAGAGCCAAGTTGATACAATGGTAAGTGAAGCAACCACTTGAGCATTAGTACATGACCACGTCGACGCACCGCACCTCTCACTACCCCTAGCACCACACTTAGCAGAGCACCGAAAAAACAAAGTCAGGCGATGTTAAAGCACCACACTCTCATTATAAAACAATGCTTTATTTTGTTTTCTTGGTACGGTGCTAAGTGCGATGATAAGGGCAGTGCGAGGTACGGTGCGTCAACCTTAGTTATGCAATTAGAAAGGACTACAACAAGGAAAAGGTTAGTAGATAATCATCGACTGCTGCGAGACCCATCTCAGAGCCTGAGTAAGTACAT
This sequence comes from Malthinus seriepunctatus, assembly GCA_963924605.1. Taxonomy (NCBI): domain Eukaryota; kingdom Metazoa; phylum Arthropoda; class Insecta; order Coleoptera; family Cantharidae; genus Malthinus; species Malthinus seriepunctatus. The sequence goes on along the minus strand of OZ004600.1, from coordinate 63,385,701 downwards.
ATGTATTTAAAAAATCATTCTACATCATTGCATTAAATGTAGGGATTCCTCAAGTCTAAAATTTTAATAGGTACAGTCGGCCTTACATTTATTGGCCATCCTGGCTATACGCCAAGGTGGTTATTAGCCAACAACGACAAAAGAACAGAAAGGGAAGTTGTTGATTTACTACTTGTTGGTAAAATAAAGTTACCCCTCAATTTAAGTATGGGGTGTTATCATGGTTACATCCACAATTCGTGCTAAACGTATAGCCAGGGTGGCCATTAATTGTGAGGCTGACTCTACTCATCGAGAATCTAGTTAAAGAGTCTTCACTAGCTATAAAACCTTCGTTTGCTTCTGTACGAGCACAGTATCAGGATTCATCGATAAAGCGACAAGCATCGATTAACACCAAAATAAAAAGAACGTCAAAGCAATCTAAAATGTACTATATGCACTTCGAAACATTATGTCGGGTGGCACCACGATTAGCAACATTCTATGGTTATTAAAAATAACAAAATTACTCTATATTTAGATTTAACACTTGAAAATACCTTTATTTTTAGATTACTGCCATTGGTAATTTAGTATAGGCTACAGGATCGTTTATTTTTATTATCAGCGTCCTTTAACACCTTATTAATATTTTATAATAAAAACACCATTAACTCGGTTTATGGTAAGATTCAGTAGCAGCATATTACATACCGATATGGAAAACTTAATCAGGACCTTAGCATTAATAATAATTATTAACATTTCCACACTTACAGTATGCTAAGACAATTGTTAGAAGAGAAGATTAGTGTACAGATTCTCCACAAACAGTCGTACCATTCACAACTCAGAAATGTCCAAGGACTCATTCTCAACATGGAGATCTCCGTTGTTATAGCGATTTTCTCAGATCTCTACTTGAGACTGTTTGGTAAAGAAGCAAAGTAACCTTTTGGACATAATGCCACCGCACTAAGTCCCTAAGAAAATATTAACATATTTAAAGCTATGTAAATTTTGTTGCTAGACATTGTGTACGACAGTTGCAGATGGAAGGCAAAGCCTGTAGCTGAAAGTTAGGGAAATAACTCTTTGGATGGTCAAATAAAAATTGTACATAATATATGTTGACAACGACAAAGACTGATGGGTCGGTAAGGACTTCGTCGTCTTGGCAATCAACGCTCAGCAATTCAGAAGTGTCCTGGTATAACGTGGATTATTGTATGTTACGACAATCCAAAATAACAGAAGTACGCTACTTTTCATCATTAATAGTTATCAATCACATTAGCTCAAATTAAATTCCCAGATAGAAAATCGACCGGTAATGGGAGCAACTTCCCAACGGGTTGGAAAGTTACAAGTTAATTATAACTTATTACCCAACTTATTAAAATTCAGGAATGGATTAATTACTAAATAATTGCAAATAAAAACGAATAAAGAGTACTATTATGTTATGATAAAGTGTGTCATGAAATTTCATAACATAAATCAAAGAGACGATTGACAGTAATCTATCCAGTTATCCGCAGTTTCTATTAATTGCAGTAAAAACTATTTTTATTGCAATTTTTTTAATTGATAAATTCAATTTGCGTTAAAACAAATTGCTTTTCTGAATTGCAACTAAAAGATTTTACAATAATTAACACAACATACAATTAAATAATACATTACAATAACTGACTTGCAAGACATCATTAAACTTAATTTGCTACACTTTCATCAATTTTCCCTTCCACAGGCACGTAAGGTACCTAAATTCAGGTGAATTTTCGCTTTGTTATTGTCATTTTATCAGAGTGGGTACAAGCAAAATTTTACGTGGTAACGTAACCTGCCCTTCTACAACGAAGAAAATCATGGAAAGGGTCACAAGCTTTGGACGAGATAATTCAGCAACATTAACCTTCCAATAAATTTAAAAACTTTCAATTGAAGTTCTCCAAGTGTTGGCTAATTAGTACTTAATCATCTTCACCCACTGGATCTGGTAGACCCGTCCCGTATACTGAAGTTGCAACCTGGAAGATTATGCACCTCTAACACTCGAAGAAGAGGCTTCACATCTTACAATTGGTGAGGCTGAGAACTGAACATTTCCGAAAATAAAATATTTTTCTTTGAAAAAGTTGTCGACCTACCCTTAGGTTTCCTTACCATAAATAAAGCCCTGTTGATTTTTTTCAAAATCAAAACCACTAAAGAGATCCTCATATAAAGGTACTATCCATCATGTATTGAAATAATTTTTAATTCCATATCAACTGCTAACAGCAGACAACCCCAGATATCGTAGCTGCAAATTGGAAGACGAGGCAGCTGAACGTGTGCTCTCCCACTGTGCAGCTCAAGGTTAGTAAGAACATTAGGGTCTCTGTATTAGGAATTTCTACTCCGACCCCCATAATTCTGGAGTTCATCCTACAAATAGAGTGGCCTCGAGAACTAACAAGTATGCGAGGGCTACCAGGCGATGATACAATGGAAATGAGCGGTCTAAGTTTTAGAAGGCAACTTCCAGTTTACAATTCGGAAATACAGAAATACAAGAATTAGACGTTAGAAGATGGAATGTTACAGAGACAATCAAATAAGATGTTTAGACTCCACAAAGTCTTATTAAAGGGTCTAAAGGGGCTTAAAAAATTTAATTTAACTAAAATTAGCAATGATCGAATGACGCAAAGTAACTATCACGAAAACATAGCCAAAAAGATCATAAGTTCATATTATAATCAAAATTTTAAATAATTAAAAAATAAATAACCCGACCTTTGAATACCGTCTTTTCATAATTTAATTAATAACTTAACAGTCAACCATGGTTTTTAAAGAATCTTTCATATTAAAAAGTTTGATAATTTTTTAAAAACAAATAGCCTAATTTTTATGAACTTTAGGGTTAACAGGATTTGAATTATAAAACAGTGCTCCTTTTCACTTATTGAAAACTAATAGTTTTTCTTTTCTAAAAACCGTTACTTTTTGTTTTTATTATTTTAATAAAAGAGTAGGAGGAAGATCAATTGGTCAAAATGTTTATCGTTTTCTTAAATTTTAATTGTTGAACATAATTAATAATACTTGACTGTCTTGACATTAATTAATTAATTTAATGAGATAATAAATTAATACTTCTGTAGTTTTTCGAAATTTCCTCACGTCATCACCTAATGCATTTTTTCTTCACGGGCTCACGGGTGCAATTATTATTAGTAAATTGGATGAATTTCATGGTCATTTCCCATGGTCCATGCACCAACTCTTCATTTTGAGCTCTTTCACCAGTGATCAAGTACCCCCTCCCCTCATGTGTCGTTGCATTAGTCCCTGTTTTTGGGCAAGAGTCAAGAGGGTGATATTCGTTTCCATGTTTTTAAGTACCAAATGATTTAGGGAAGGTGCCTAAAGGAGGCCTTGTATTAAAGTGCAACTATTTCAGATTATATAGGCCCTGATGTTTTTAGGGCGAGAGTCGCGATTTTTGTTTCTAAGTTTCTACGTATCGATCGGTTTGACATGAACAGGGTCCAAATCTATGGGCTCTTGGTTACGAGAATAATTTTTGTATCTAAGTTTCTAATTACTAAGCGCCGATTATATAGGTTTTATTTTAGGCAAAGGCAACGAAAATGATTTTGGGATCAGTATTTCTAAGTAGTATCAAGTCTAATGGGGGCCCGTATTGTAGATTACAGAGGTCGTATTTTGTGGGACGAACCATGAAAATGATTTTTGTATCTAAGCTTCTAATTATCAAGTGCAGATTATATAGGTTTTATTTGGACAAGGGCAACGAAAATGATTTTTTGATCTATGCTTCTACGTATTAAGTCTAATGGGGGCCCACAGGGCCTCTATTGTAGATTACATAAGTCGTATTTTGTGGGACGAGCCATGAGAATGGTTTTGGTATCTAAGCTTCTAATTATCAAGTGAAAATTACATAGGTTTTATTTGGACAAGGGCAACGAAAATGATTCTTGAATCATTGCTTGTAAGTTTCAAGTATAATGGGGCCCGTAGGGATTGTAGATGACAGAGGTCGTATATTGTGAAACCAACCATGAGAATGATTTTTGTATCGAAGCTTCTACGTATCAAGTCTAATAGGGCCCATGGGGCCCCTATTGTAGATTACAGAGGTCGTATTTTGTGGGATGAGCCATGAGAATGATTTTTGTATCTAAGTTCTAATAATCAAGTTCAGATTACCTAGGATTTATTTTCGGCAAGGGCAACGAAAATGATCTATGCTTCTAAGTATCAAATCTAATGGGGCCCATAGGGTCCCTATTGGAGATTACATAGGTCGTATTTTTTGGGACGAGCTATGAGAATGATTTTTGTATCTATGTTTCAAAGTATCAAGTCCAATGGGACCCACAGGCTCCCGATTGTAGATAACATAAGTCGTATTTTGTAGGACGAGCTATGAGAATGATTTTTATATCTAAGTTTCTAATTATCAAGTGCAGATTAGATAGGTTTTATTTTGGCAAAGGTAACGAAACTGATTTTTGTATCTATGCTTTTAAAGTCTCAGGTCTAATGTATTTTGAGCCATGAGAATGATTTTTGTATCTAAGCTTCTAATTATCAAGTCTTAAGGAGACGAGTCAGGGTCCCTTTTACAAATTACGTTGGTTCTAGGTCTTCGAAAATGATTTTTGTATTAAAGTGTCTACTTATTAAGTCTAAGACGACCTGTGAGAGTCCCTAGTGCAGATTACATAGGTAATATTTTGGGGAAAGGGTCACGATTTTTGTATCCAAGTTTCTAAGTATACTTTAAGTTTGGAATCAACGAGACCCCCAGTCTAAGAGGACGCGTATGGTACTTAGCTGTATTTTCACGGTCCAACGCTTTGGGCAACTTCTCCTATCTGTTGCTACGCTACTGGTGAAATGAACAGTGATAAGTGACATTAATTAAGGAAATCTAATAGAATCGAATAACCGATAAACTGCTAATTTCTTTTGTACCTAATGATGAATTAATTCCTCAAGCCACACTAAATGATGTCGAAGGTCGAAAGAACAAAGAAAAAAGTCATGAGTGTCCATTTAGCGGAAAAGGAACCTTAAAAATTATTTTTGTTCTCTTCCATTGTTGTGCCATTGCGAGCTTTCACTTTCGAAAATTCACTTTTTCCCAATGCATCCCCTCTTCAGCTTTAAATGTAACTTATTTAGGTTCAATTAGAGTTCAAAAATAGCAGCTGACAAAATTGTAAATGATGCTAAATTTAAATTAAACGTTTTAATTAGTTTTTCGTTTGTTCGATCAATTAAAAATTTTAAGTTTTTAAATTCAAAGCGCGCACATGTTTTTTTTAAGTTGAGATAGCCTTGAATTCAAAATAACTAATCCATATGCTGGTCCATTACTGTACTTAAAAAAAGAATGGGTAGTAGAGGGTGGCCCATTTTATTAATAAAATCGAAATTGTTAGTAAAATAACTATTCGACCTTTATTAGCCACGCCTCAATTATTTTTATACGCGCGCTCTTCTTAAAATAATTGCATAACCGAAAATTTACCAAAATTTTTTTGAATATTCAATTAAGGTCAATTAATATAATTGACATTTTAAAGGCACTTTAATAAATTTCACATGTAGTAAAAACTAGGAGAAGCCAAAAAATTTAAATGTCAACTTCTGCACAAAGATGACATTAAAAGAACTTTTTTGAAGATTTGAAGGTTAACATTTTTAACTTTTTTGCGTCAAGTAATGAAAGAATAACTTACTTAAAATATATGTAGGTCAACTGGAACTAACTTTAAGCCTTTCGTTGGGTTAAAAAAATATTTTTTTTTAATTAGAAAAATTACACTGAAAGTGAAATGATATTTTTTCTACACTACACTTTGTGCCAGTATTTAGGATACTACACGTCCATACTACTATTAAACTATTTTTAAATAGGAGTGTCCGCGCGAACTTGCGCACTGTTTTTGATTTACATTAAAAGTATTCGCCAGCTTTGTTGTAAAAAAAGTTAAACAAATTTTATGTTTGTATGGCGTAATATACACACGACTTTAGACAAAACAAGCAAATTTGGTTGTTGAGGGATTTTTTCCAAAAGAAAATTTTTAGAAAATCAAATTGACTCTCAAAAGATTCATAATTCCATTAGGTATTATTTAATTTTTTTTATTATTCTATGCACATTAACGGATATGGAAACCTAATATGATCTCATGCATTGAGTTGGTCTTCAATTGTCAAAAAATTAACCATGTCGTCTTCTGAATAATAAAGTCTTTATACAAAACTGAAACCAATATTGTGAGAAAATTTTGTTGTTTATTATAGCTTCATTATTGTTAAAACCCCAAATTTCAAATTTAAGTTTATTAGTATTCCAAAAGTGCTCAACTTCTAGTTTTAATACATGGTGGCCCTGGGCCAAAAGGTGAAGAAAGCTTCCACAAAAGTTAATCCAAAAACGCATTACCCTCTAAAGCTCGTTTACCTATCAATTTCGAAGAATAAACACTGAAAGATAGATACATTATTTTATTGGTAATCATAACCTGCATTTACCTACTTCTGTTTATTATTGTGAAACGTTATCTTTAATTTGTACTCATTTAAAATAAAATGAAAATCAATCGTTTTTCGAGCGCTGAGTTGCATGTTGCATGCTACTCATTTTGCTTATGGTTGTACAAATGGAAACTCTAGTTTAATGTTTAATGTTTGTATGTATGTATCAAGAGACTTTTCCATAGTGTCGTACAAGAGCGTTCTACTAAAAGCATTTTTGTCAGCATCCATCTCCTTATCTCCAAGAAAAACGAATAGTTGAAGGAAAATTTTGATTTTTTTCAAAATTTTCCGCAAGTATTAGCAGCTACGACCTCACAAAATTACGAAACATTATATGCGAGGTCGTCTTTCTCCCACATTAAATTTCTCACGAAACTCGAGTTTAACATACGTATGTCAGAACGTTTGAAAACCCCTGGACCCTCTTCAGAAGCCCTATTTGAAAGTTTAAAGTCCCAGGTCTCTTTCAGATGTTGGATCTCCGTTTGGAAGACCTCCGTTGGATGCAGGGCTCCAAGGCTTCCCTTCTTCAGTCGGATGCAAGGACCAAAACCTCCTTTGAAAGTTTAAGGCGTTGCTCCCCATTTTTACTTTGCAGTAGGGCCCCCATATCAAATGCCCCATTTAGATGTTAGATTCCTCATTCAAGCCTGCTTTGAAAATGTTTAAATTTCCCCACCTGTGACGTAATTTCTGTTACACATTGTCACGTCTCATTTACAGTCATTTTGACATCACACTCTCCCAAATCCCACACCGCAATCTTTAAATTGTCACCAATAACTTTGAGTGCTATCTTAAATTTTTAAATTGCTACTCCTAATTTCCACCTCTATTTAAAATTCGTACGCCTAATTCACAGTTATTCTTAGACGCCATCTTGCGTTTTTAATTTACACGCCCACTTGCCTCCAACTTTGAATTTCCCGTCAAATGTGACGTCACTTCCGTCCTAGAACCGGTTTTCTATATCTACTACCCTCGATTGTCTTTAAAAAGCGACAGAACGGTTGAAGACCTGCATTTTTCATTACAAAGGTCACTGGAACATGGTTGCTTCGCCTCGTGATTAAAAACAGAAAATAAACTAATTGCCAGCAATCTCTTATTACTGGTGTATTTTCCTTTGTGGTTAATGCGTTATTCCTGAGACATTGAGATTCTCGCTTCCTGATGGGGTTAACGGTTAGGATGGAGACTTTTCACTAGATTTTTCTTTTTCTATTTTCCTTTTTTTCGACTGGATTTGACTGGTAACACATCAAGTCATAGTTATCTAATCAATTAAAAACCTAAAAAAATAATTTGAAGTGATTCCTCGCTTATCCCTATCTCTTGGTAGAACATCATTAAACCATTAATACACTTCAGTAAAACTTTGTTTGGAAAAGGCCGAATAAGTCGAAACAATTGAAGGGGCAAATGGATGAAGGTGTTAAGTAACATTTTTAAAAATGTTGAGTAAGAAGGTATGGCCATGCTTTTTTAACAATTTGCGCCGCCCCTGAGAACAAACTGGAGATAACTTTTACATTCTCTTGGTCAGCTCTCCAAGCACTTTTATTTGAATCCAATCTCATCAAGATTAGACCAGAATTACTTAATTTTAATTTTCATTAGTTTACTACAACGTTATCAGCGATAAGCACTGATTTCCCTGTAGCTCGGCAACCATAAGTGCTAGCGCTTCCGTTTAATTTTTAATTGATCTTTTAGATCATTTGTAACCCTTTAAAAATTATTTAACCCTTATCACTTAAGTATTTCCTTATCTAACAGTTTTTAATTATAGGATTAAAAAGTTTTAAATTCACTTAGAACCACGCGGATTGGTAGAAATAGCTGTTGAAGCTGATTAGTGTTTTTTCTTTTTACCTTTGTTATTAATTAGCACCCTTAAGTATTTTACACCCCTTAATTAATTTTTATTAATTACTTTAAGGTTGAAATTTTAATTGATAATAAATTATAAATTTTGTACCGACGTTCTTGTGATTTTTGTGCGGTTTCAATGAGCCAAGTTTTACCATCGCTTGCCTCTTAATTAAAAAGTTATTAATTTAATTAGTAAAATTTATAATGCGTTAAGTGATAATCCTTCTTAAGTTCAATTCAAGTTATTGGTTGTCGAGTGGATCCGAGTTGGTCGTCGGATCTTCGATATAAACCCCTTCTCCGTTTTGATGAAAGACTCTTCGCTTCACTATCGAGGTGAGCAGGAGCGCGCGTTTTCATTCAATTTTTCCCTGCGTCATTTCACTTGGTTAATTATCGTCCTTGATTAATTAAGTAATTAATTAATTTAAATTTAAATCGTTTCCCATTTTTATTCAATTCTAATTTTCCGTGTTGCCTTCAGCAAGTCTGTGCACTTTCTTCGTTCTATCAGGACCCTGTGATCTTTCTTCGTGAGAGGACTCGGGATCTGTTGGACGAAGTCCCCGTTCTTTCATCAAGACCCTGTGATCTCTCTTCTTTAGAGGACTCGGGATCTGTTGGACGAAGTCCCCGTTCCTTTATCAGGACCCTGTAAAGACCCTGTGGCCTCTCTTCGTGAGAGGACTCGGGATCTGGTGACATTATTTATTTATTTATTTTATTTAACAAAAAAGTACAGTATATGTACACGCCGAGGCTTATTGCTTGCAGCAATGTCTTCCAGCTCAGCGCTATCCCCAATGCAAGTTTAATATTATTTTGTCAAAATCAACTATAAAAAAAAAATAACAAATAAATACAAAACCAGTGAAGAAAAGCAAGAAAATAAAACAAAAAAATAAAACAAATGGAAGAATGGAGGGTAGAAGATTGAAGAGAAAGAATATCTAAATTTATAAGAATATCAAAATTATAAGTGCAGGAGAATTTATCTGAAAGATTAACAATATAAAAATATAAAAAAAAATAAATAAAATGATAGACAATATGATCAATACGAGCAGCGGTCTCAAGTCTCCAACTCTTGAAAATATTTTCTAGCTCTTCGTTTAAATACGGATACTGAATTAGCTAGCTTAACCTCGGTGGGTAACCCGTTCCAAAGACGAACCGCTCGAACAGTAAAAGAATTAGTGAAATAATTGGAATGATGAATAGGAATAGAAAGAAGTAGACTGTGAGCAGATCTTGTAGCAAAATTACCACCAGAGAGGAACGAAAAGTTGGATCTGAGATACGAAGGCGTAGCGGAATTGAGAATACGAAACAAAAGAAAGAGAATATGAAGATTTCTTCGTTGAAGAAGTGGCAAAAAGGAAAGTTGAGAGCGGAATTGAGATATATGATCAAACTTACTCAGGTTACAAACAAATCGTACGCAAGTATTCTGGAGTCTCTCTAGCTTGTTGGAAAGTTCCGCCGATAAATCAGAGTAAACAATGTCGCAGTATTCGATGACAGGAATGATCAAAGTCAGGACTAAGGAACGTTTAAGGTGAATAGGAAGAATGTTCTGCAGCCGTCGTAGAGAGTGAAGTTTAAAAAATACAGACTGAGATACTAACTTGCAGTGAGATTTCCAATTGAGATTTTTGTCAAAAGTTAGTCCTAAGTTTCTTGTCGTAGTTACGTAGGGGATAATGTCATTGTCTACCGTAACATTGCCAACCCTTTGCATATCAATTTTATTTAGTTGAATTGAGTTACCAATGATAATACAATTAGATTTGGTGGGATTTAGTTTCAGTCCGTAGGTTTTTGTCCAGGAGAGTATTCTACGTAAGTCTTCGTTTAGTAAGTCAATAGTTTGTTGAATATCGTTTGGGGATGAATGAATATAAATTTGTAAGTCGTCAGCGTACAAGTGATATGAACAATGAAGAAGAGAATCAGAAATGGAATGGGGATGTTTACTGACATTACTGTTTTGTGCTTTCAGTAGGACCCTGTGACCTCACTTCGTGAGAGGACTCGGGATCCGTTGAACGAAGTCCCTGTTGCTTCGTCAGGATGTTGTGACCTCTCTGCGTGAGAGGACTCGGGATCTGTTGGACGAAGTCCCCGTTCTTTCATCAAGACCCTGTGATCTCTCTTCTTTAGAGGACTCGGGATCTGTTGGACGAAGTCCCCGTTCCTTTATCAGGACCCTGTAAAGACCCTGTGGCCTCTCTTCGTGAGAGGACTCGGGATCTGGTGACATTACTCTTTTGTGCTTTCAGTAGGACCCTGTGACCTCACTTCGTGAGAGGACTCGGGATCCGTTGAACGAAGTCCCTGTTGCTTCGTCAGGATGTTGTGACCTCTCTGCGTGAGAGGACTCGGGATCTGTTGGACGAAGTCCCCGTTCCTTCATCAAGACCTTGTGATCTCTCTTCTTTAGAGGACTCGGGATCTGTTGGACGAAGTCCCCGTTCCTTTATCAGGACCCTGTAAAGACCCTGTGGCCTCTCTTCGTGAGAGGACTCGGGATCTGGTGACCATCACTCTTTTGTGCTTTCAGAAGGACCCTGTGACCTCACTTCGTGAGAGGACTCGGGATCCGTTGAGCGAAGTCCCCGTTGCTTCGTCAGGATGATGTGACCTCTCTTCGTGAGAGGACTCGGGATCTGTTGGACGAAGTCCCCGTTCCTTCATCAAGACCCTGTGATCTCTCTTCTTTAGAGGACTCGGGATCTGTTGGACGAAGTCCCCGTTCCTTAATCAGGACCCTGTAATCTCTCTTTGTGAGAGGACTTGGGATCTGGTGGATGAAGACAAGAGCCGAGTCATAGAGATAAAGTATCTTTCTTAATTATTTTTTTATTTTTGTACTCGTACCTAAGGGTAGATCGAGATATTGTATTTTTTTTAACTTTCAGATTTGAAAATTAACAAAACGTTGCTTACAAAACCATAAGCACCACCTGCATGTACGATAATGTATCTTTGGCCTGATTGATTACTTTGGTCAACATCGGGTTGTTCAAGATTTCTTGACTCTGTACGATGGATGGGTGTAGGTTTTATCCAAAAAGGTTGCAGGTATCTTATTTGAACTAAGAGTATTATTCTGTGTATCAATATCGAGAACGTCGAGAAACGATATCATTAGCATTACGTTCAATCAACAACCGTCCCCTTGTTTTGACATTACCCTAAGTATATTTAATAGATTTTTCTTAAGCGTTTCCCGACCACCAGTGTAATTAATCTTAACCCTAGTTATCAACCCTAATTTTATCAACTAAAATTGACAGTGTTGGTACTTTTCTCTCGGTGGTATAAAGTTCATGTACCGTTCTTTTTAAGATGTCCATGTCCAAGTCACAATAAAAAAAAGTAGAAAAATCAAAAGTAACCCCACCCCCTTTGTGGTCAGGCTTCCAGCTTAATCGCAAACCGCCCTCTTTGTGGTCAAGCTACCAACTTAATTGCAAACCACCCCTTTTGTGGTCAGGCTTCCACCTTACACGCTTACCACCCCCTTTGTGGCCAGGCCCCTAGCTTAATTGCAAACCACCCCCTTTGTGATCAGGCTTTCAGCTTAATCCCCCCCCCCCTTTGTGGCCAGACTTCCAGCTTAATAGCAAAACACCCCCTCTGTTGTCAGGCTTCCAGCTTAATCACAAACCCCCCCTTTGCGGTCAAGCTTACGATTAATCACACTCAACGTCGTTGCAAACGTCAGAAAGCCAGCCAACAATAAAAGAAATGTGAGGATACCTGTTTTAAATGAAAGATTTCGTTCGAACTAAGATAATAACAAAATGAGCCCAAAAACTGGTTTAAATCGCAATGATCTGATGACAAAAGTAAGACAGTGTAGTCAAGCAGTAGTTGAAATTCCACTATTTTCAAGCTAACTGCGAATATCTTGGTTTCGAGGAAACGGGACGAAGGATGAATCCACAACACTTTTGGATACACAAAGGATCGTTTGGCTTAAGTGTTAGGTCCTGCATAAGGTTCTTCAGGCAGGGAAAAAAAGCCACTGCACAAAATTGTGAAGGTTCATGTCGTAACGATAGTCCCCAAAATTGCTTTCAGATTTGAAAATTAACAAAACATTGTCCACAAAACCATAAGTGCCACCTGCATGTATGATAATTTATCTTTGACCTGATCAATCACTTACGTCATAGCGGGTTGTTCTTCGGATTGCTAAGATTTAACGACTCCGTATGATGAATAGATGTAGCTTTCATCCAAAAAGGTTGCAGGTTTGTTATTTCAACCAAGAGTTTGCTCCTCCTCTATGTCTATATCCAGCTTAAACGCAAACCACTCTCTTTGTGGTCAGGCTTCCAGCTTAATGGCAATCCACCTCCTTCAAGATCAGGCTTCTAACTTAAACGCAAACCACCTCTTTTGTGGTCAGGCTTCCAGCTTAATCGCAAACCACCCCCTTTGTGACCAGGCTTCCAGTTTAATCGAAAACCACCTCCTTTGTGATTAGGCTTCCAGCTTAATCGCAAACCACCCCCTTTGTGGTCAGACTTCCATCTTAATCGCAAACACCTCCTTTGTGATCAGGCTTCCAGCTTAATCTCAAGCCACCCCCTTTGTGGCCAGGCTTACGACTAATCACACTCATTATCGTTCCAAACGTCAGGAAACCAGTCAGGAATCACCGTCTTTCAGCAGATCGTTTCTTTTGTTTTTAGAGTTATATATTTCTAATAATCATTTTATATTCGAATAAATGTTTTTACCGAACGCCCCGGTCTTCGAGGCAACGTCGAAGGCATGACAATAGGTACACAATATTTACAGTACACTCGATCGTAAGATCGGTATTGATTTAGTCTGAGCTGGCAAGTGTCAAAGCTTCTTTCCGAATTTTAGTAGAAATAGTCATTACCGATTTTCCAACAGCAGCAGTTGCTAGTTCAGTGGCCTTGTCCAATGGAAATATCCATTGACCAGCAGCTTTTTGGCTATCAATGCACTGAATAACTTGATTGATTATTTCTCGTGATCGGATGGATCATTATAATGATCAAAAGTAACGCACAACAATAAACGCAAACACAATAAGTTGTCGATATTTGCCTGTAAAGCGTAATTAAATGTCACGTGACATAATTAATATTTTAATTAATCTTCTCGATGCTGGAATAAAAGGCGTTCGTTCGATAAGAGCTTCCGGACTTCTAATTGATCAAAGTGTGGAAAATGAACAAATTTCTTAATCTATTGCTTATTTACGTACATATTTGTTATTTGATGGTTTGCAGCCAAAAATTGTCAGGAGCTACAAGTTTTGTGGTCCACCCTGTATTTTAGACGTTCCTTTAAATTGCTTTTCTACGCTAAACATGAGTAGGTACTATTTAGGAATTAGGATGTTTGGTTTTACGCAAAAAGAAGTTTAAACAACAAAAGATAAAGAAAGGAGACATAGTCGTACAGTAATAGCCGTGAGGGAGAACAGGAGACGTTTAGGGCCATTAGCAAAAGTTAAAGAATTAATTCCGAGAAAAGATAGCGAAACACGACTTTTACGTTTGAAAACAAAATGAAATTCTATTAAGACCACTTATCATTCCATTAGAAATACATGAAGGAGAAGAAAGAATTATTGAAAATCGAAATTCCAACGTTGAAAGTGATTAAACAATTAAGATATAGTATACAAAAAGAACAATGACAGTTTAGAAACCGCAATTGTCACTAGTAGAAGTGGAAGGGAAGTAACAATAACAACCCTAAAGATTAAGTTATCAAGTCACTTGATCCTACGTTCAAAGTGAACCGACAAATTATTGATGGGAGATCAAACTTTTATTGCATTTTCGAAATAAATTAAAATTAAACTTTTTCTAGCACAAAAACTCTATTTTTATATTTTTTATCATTAAATTAAATGTAAAATCTAAAATAAGTTGAACCATCCAAGCATTACAGTCCAGTGCTGATTAATGACATCACCTACTAAAATAAAATAATTCAAAGTTTTTCGAATTGTTTATTATTTGGTTGATACATAGCATATTATACAGTATACACGATGTCCCAACTGTGTGTACATACATCTGTACATGAGATCTGTAGTTTATGCTAGAAAATTTTTAAGGTCGTCTTATTATTTTCCAAAATTTTCAAAAACATGATAACTAAAGCGAGTGACTGGATAAACTTATGAGAAAATTAATACGTCGCCCAGCCTATAAAATATAGAGTATTCTTCATTCGCAACCAGTTTAGTAATTACCCGACCAATCGGCAATCCTAGTTGGTGGGTTGGTGCCTGTTAAAATCATATGATGCTCACTGTTTTCAGGTAACACACTTTAGCAGTTCAGCTATTATTGCAGCATAATAACTGCGAAACACCTAATTTTGGACCGTCGAAAGTTCTATGGATGTTTTTAGGCTTCATGGTACCTCGGATAAAAGTTAATCGTTGCCTTTCAAAGTAAGCGTGTGGGGGAAGTCTCAGGACCTGAGGAGTTAACCCCCAAAGCGTTGCAGGCGAAAATTTTTGTCATCTGAAGGTCAACACGTTTTAGTATTGTAATTTTTCTGGCGCCCCTTAGATTTTTGCTTCTTGAGCTTTAGTCAGTTTAGCCCATAGGATAATACGACAGCCAAAATTAATAAAAAAAAAACTAAATTTGGAAGAAGGTGACAACGGTCGGGGGGGGGGGCTCTTGGACGGGGGCCCGTGTGCCTTGCACCCACCGCACCCCTGTAGTTACGCCCCTGTCTAGAGCCCTCAGAAATACAATTTTTTTTCTTAACA
Organism: Malthinus seriepunctatus; assembly: GCA_963924605.1. Lineage (NCBI taxonomy): Eukaryota > Metazoa > Arthropoda > Insecta > Coleoptera > Cantharidae > Malthinus > Malthinus seriepunctatus. The sequence continues at coordinate 63,370,481 of OZ004600.1, read as the reverse complement.
GAGTCTTTTAGGGAGGTCGCCATCTCTCACATCCTACTCTCTACCGAAGTATATACCGCCACTGGACTCATTAACTGCCTCATTTACCAGGAATAAGGAACTAGGTTTCTCCTCTTCCTTAATCTCTATCTCCTGTTTCCCTACTCCTATTACCCCTTTCGGCTCACTGACTGCCTCATTTACCGTGAATAAGGAATTAGGTTTTTCTTCTTTCTTAATTTCTATCTCCTTTTTAAACTCTACTGGCCCAATCACTGCTTCTTCTGCCAAACTAACTAGAGTGACAACCTGATGTGACCCTTTTCCGCATTTGACTTTGTTAAACATTTCTGCAAATGGATTTGGCCTCCCTCTAGGTCTAGGTGATGCTTCGGACATTTTCGCGAAGTACACTGGTTCTGTTGGTCGCCTTGCTCCTTCCTTATAGTCTTCCTTGAAACTACGTAGAAGCTAGCGTACCACCCTACTCGATACTCGTCTATGGTGGGGCCAAATAATTCGTCCATTTGAACCAGGAGTTCATCATCGGTCAGGGGTCATTTTAATCTGAAACTGAAAATTCTTTTAAAATTTTGAATTTTGAAATATTTGACTTCCTATTTAGGTGAAAGTCTTCAGATCTTTTACATGTACTCTGGCCACCTTATTCGGCGCCACTCGTACAATTACGATAACTGGCGACGGTAGCTGGACGATTTGCTACGGTCCACTATACGTGACTATACTTCGGCGCCAGTTTCGCAGAAAACCCTTCGGCCGCTTTTGAGAGTGGATGTTCTCTTTTGTACACCCACTCTCCTACTTGAGGGTGGTAGGGTCGGTGCCTGAGGTTATATTGTTTACGTTGCGCACTTTGAGTACTCGCCAAATTGACCCTATCATTATCCAGTAAGATGGATTGTTCTGCCATACGATTAGCTACTTCACTCACCACTTCCTTGCCGAGTTCATTACCCGCCTGCACCTGCATTAGAAGAGTGGCCGGGGGTGTGATTTCTCACCCACAGGTCAACAGACACGGCGTATAGCCTGTCGTCTCATGATGGCTAGTATTTATAGCGAACCTAATTTCACTCAAGTGCTCATACCAACGTCTTTGCTGACATCGACCCGATCACCCTATTGGCTCGCTCTACACAGTTTTCCTGTGGGCTGTATGGAGCAGTAGGTCCATGAGGGCTTGCTTCACTGTTGGATTAACGAATTGTGTCCCGTTGTTCGACGTGAGCACCCTTGGACACTCATGACGATAAACAATATCATCTTTTAAGCTACTAATAAACGCGCTAGTAGTAGCGCGCCGAAGCGGTTTCACCTCCACCCACTTGGTAAATTTATCTTGGAATACTAATAAATATTTATAACCATGGGTGGAACGTACGAGTGGGCCGATCCGATAAAGTCGACACTTACTTACTACTAAGATCCATGGGATCTTTTGCCCTGGCGGATAGTATATATCCCAGGGGTTTCTCCAGCCAGCCTAGGCCAATAATACTCCTTATGGGCCCGATGGAGCATCTTGTTGATGCCCACATTCCCTGCATGTGGCACATCGTGACACTTTCTCAATATTCGCCTCCTTTCACCTCTTGGAACGCACCATTTCCAATTATTGTGAAATTCGTCGTTCGATTGTCCTAGACATTGTCGATATACCTTGCCTCGGTATATTCGATAATCTAGGAAATTCGCTGGACACTCTTCTATCTGCACTTTCTATCCACGTAACCATGGACATGTCTGCCATTGCTGATCATCCTCGTCATTCTCGTTGTCACCGATGGGATCTTCATTATGGAGCTCATAAGCATCATGACCTTCTATTTGATAGTTTATCCTCGTTCCGGAGTTTTTCCCCTCTACGGGTGTAATGGGTCCCAACGACGGGGTTCCATCATTCACTTCCTTTAATTCTTCCTCTATACGGGATAATGCGTCTGCGACTGCATTGAATTTGCCTTCTCTATAATTAATAGTGAAGCGATATTCCTGTAACTCCATCCATCCAGCGTGCGAGTCTTCCCGTTGGTTGGGGTAAGGCTCGCAACCATCGTACGCTACGATGATCGCTAATGACATCAAATTCGTACCCTTCCAGGTAACCTTTAAGTTTTTTAATGGCCCATACTACTGTCAAACATTCTCTATCGCTCACTGAGTAGTTTCTTTCAGCTGCGTTTAATCTTCGGCTGATATAAATAATGGCCCTTTCTTCACCATCATGACTCTGTGTCAAAACCGCGCCCAGCCCACTATTGCTGGTGTCGGTCTTTAATACAAACTATTAAAAACATAAAAATCGTAACCGTTACAACCTTTTTATTTGCCACTCGTATTCTCACATGGCAACAATTTCTTCTCCCAAGTTGAGATATATCTTAAAGTGTTGCAGTTATACCGATTAGAATAGTCCCAACGAAAGAAAAGCCCACCACGTGATTACCGTTGAAGTTGCGCAGTAGTTTTGTACTGTCACGCAGATTTGGTCATGTGAGCTCTTCTTTCGTTGGGACTACTAATTCACAAAAGAATGTTTGTCGAAATTCAACATTTTTCAAGCCAATTGCGAATGTCTTGCTTTCGTCTGGCTTGAGTTAGAGCTCTGTTTATTTATTAACTCTGATACGGACCGTATCAGACCGTATCAATGGACCATTGTCCATAACTACAATACCACTAGAAGGTAAATTAGTAATCAAATGATTTTTAAGTCACTGCATTTAAGAAACTTTGCTCTGAGAAGGCAAAAATACTGCTAAACCTTAAGCAGAGGCTGAGGCGTCAACTGAGGACGGTGACAGGTCTACTAACGGCTCACTGTTCCCTAAATAAAAACCTAGGTACTAATTGCAGTCTGTGATGACCCTAGTTGTAGAGACTATGGAGAGGAAGATGAATCTTCCAAACATATTTGGGGCAATGATACTCAGACAACTGGATGACGTCCACCCAGAATCAGCAGACATACAAAGAATCGATCCCTGTATGATAGTACCTTCTTTGAGAAAAAGGGACTAAGGATGAATCCATAATCCCTCTGAATACGCAAAGGGCCGCTTGGCCTAAGTGTTGAGGTCTGCATCAGGTCTCCTAGGTAGGAAAAAAAGCCACAGCACAAAATTGTGTTGGTTCATGTCGTAATGAGAGTCCTCAGATTTGCTTTCAATTTGAAAAATAACCTATGTGAAAGTCTCTTTTATATCAGGGATCAGGGAATCCCAATCACATAATCAAACCAGAATAGCAACATGGCTTGAATGGCACAAAGAATCATAAATATTTAAAACAACGTTTGTTTATTGTTTTACTTGTTTTCGTGGATAAAATCTGGGTTTCCTAGGAAAACGGTGCCGTCAAAAAGCGGCCGTAATATGACGATCAATGACGCCACAAAAAGCATTTTTTCAAACCCAAGCTTAAGTGTTTAGCAGCTGTTTAGCGATATTTTAAAATTTGTTACGAGAAGTGTAGATATTATTACAGTTCAGTTGTGATTTAATTCCGCCTGCCATCCATGCCATACTGGATTTGATGTTTTGAGAGGGTTCTGTATTATTGCCTGTTTTAGTGTAAAAATGCTGTCTAGACAAGACCTAGTAGCCTTAATACCGTACTGTCATTCGACGTCAACATGGTGTACTATGCGATACAACGATCTGCCATTTGAAAAAAAAAATAAAAAATTAAATGTTTTTGGTCCAAATAGTTTGGTCCAAACCCTAGAACATAAAACATCCGGAAGGAGCGTTAGCAACCGTTGCCTATAAGAGAAAATGCGTCGTAAATAACATTTTAGAAGTCCATAGATAACTCATTCATTCCGTCGAGTTTACATTATCATTGGCTGTGTCATGATCTTTCCTTATAAGTTATAAGTGGTAGTATAAACAACTATTTCTATTGGAGAAATTGACCGTAAATCGCTATATTTACTCGTCCATTGCGATCTTTAGTATTAGCTAAATGGCTCCTTCCTGGTAGAGTAGGGGCTATTTCTTTATTCAATGGGTAGATTCCCATTCATCTGAATAGCTGATTTTGATCGCCATCAAATGAGACAACAGCGAATTTTATTTATTTCTTGTAGTCTGTAAGAGTAAAAGCACATTCCTCCATGCACATGACGCAATGTTACTACACCTCCGTACAGCAGCAGAATCCAGAATGACAATGATTTGTTAACATTTTTTTTAAATTTTTATTTAATAACTAAATGTACTGTGTATACATTTAGGTAAATCGATTTTTGCGGCCTTTTGTTAAAAACCATAGAAAACCCAAGCCATTCTAAAGCGTGGGGAGAGGAAATGTCATTCAACGCCTGATCAATTATCTTCAACTTGTTCCATTTCTTACGCTCGAGTTTAAGTCCCAGTATTTCTAAACCGAAGCCTTTTGAACCTTAAATGAACGAATGACTCACAAGTACAGCAAATTAATTTTTTAAATTATTTTTTGCACATATTTACTTAAAAGTTGAATATATGAAAAGGCATTAAGGATAATTAGTAATTAAATTAAGAGTTTTAATTCTCTACACCCTAAACTAGTGTTTCTAATTAGACGCTTGAACGTGATATAAAAAAATTGTGCGTGTTTGCGCTTCCAACTATAAATTAAATAATCAATATCAAAACGACAGATAATGTCGAAGTTGAAGCCGCATTTTTTCATGCCCATTATTTGACGATTATATGAGATTATAATATTACCTAAACTAAAAATTTATATTTAGAACACAATGAAATAAAAATAATTTTAGTTTGAATTGCCATCAGCTTAATTCTAATCATCATAATAATCATAATCAGTTGACTTCTTTTACCAGAAGGGATGTCGTCGACGTCCGACGTGTTTGTACTTCCACTTCCACTTCTTCATATCCAATATTTCTGTCTCCTCTAGTATCGATTCTACGATTTTGTTTGTCTTGGTCTTGAATGTATTTTTACAGTTTTTTCTTTCGTATTTATTTATCTTCTTTATAATTTTTGTCCATATACGCACTAACTGATCATACCATTTTAATTTGTCTTTTGTGTAATGGAGTACGGTTACTTCAAATCTTACTTTGTACTACATTTTGCAAGTCGACCATTATCAATAGCCGGTAGAACACATTTGAAAAATGTCAATTACAGCCTTGCCACCATTGCTCCAAAGTTACCTTAAAAACAAAAAGTTTGAAAGGCATTCTTTTGTGAATCACTCTGTAAGTATAATCTGAAAATACATATAAGAACCCGACTTCTATAAGTTAACAGTGGCTCATCAACTTATGCCAATACACAATAACCAACCCTATCGTAAATCATACATCACCCATTGTACTATGACAATTTTTAAGTACCTTTTTAGATATTTACCAATGCAGGTAGGTTAGACGAAAATAAAATAATGACCAAGGCTCGAATTTTTAGGCACTAAAAAGTTCCATTATTGGCAGGCAAATAGGCAGGACATAGGCACTGAAAAAACAAAATAGGCATGTGATTCAGGAATACATAAATATTAGTCAGGTTCTTATATGTATTTTTAGACTATACAAATCTCAAATTGGTTTCCTGATTGTAAAAAATTCAGCTCCAGAAGCTACGGGGCGAAGTTTACTTAAAGCAAATTATAGAAGAGGCAAAGAACACTACGGTTAGTACTCCACTCTACAAAACATCATCCAACCACCAACCAATGAACAGCGTCCAACGTTGGGCGCCAAATAAGTGCATTTTGTCAATAGTATGGCTTTATAATTTTTTAATAAGTAATAAAAACTGTACGCACTGGCGAGAACATTTTGTTGCTCATCTAGTATTTTATAATACTTTTGAATGACCTAGGTTACGTTCATTTGCACCAGTTAATTAATACTAGAAGATTTCAATAAACCTTGACTTTTTAGAAAACTGTTTATTTAATAACAAAACATGTTAAAATTGTAGACATAGTATATGTATTATAAATATAAAAACAAGTGTATTTAAGTGCTTTTAAATATTTAAATAATCCAAATACAGTACAACCCCGTTATAACGTACTATTAGGAGCTTACAAATTTAGTACGTTACATCCGACGTACTTACGTAATAAAACATTAAATAAAATTGAAACGGTTGTAAACAGGACCACAAAAGTCCAGTTTAGGCGATAGTACATTACAAAGGGACACTTTATAAATGGGTTTGATTATATAAATTTAATATGGCATCAACGATAAAAAATTTAGCGACAACTTTAAGAATTGAAATTTTCACAATTTCAACTTAAATAACAGTTTAATAATATTCTCATAAAAAATTGTATAAGTATAATTGTAAACATTAATTCATAAAAAATAATACATAAACAAATTAAAGTACAATTAAAATTCAATCAACTCCCATGCAGTTAATTGAACAGTATTTAACACTATAACTTCAAATCTTAATAGATAATAGACGAATTTGGTGTCTCACGACTTCACGAGTTAATCTCGTGTATTATTATACTTTAGTCTCGCTCGTATAAAACTCAATTTTATATTATAACAATTAAAGTTTAATATCAACACAACTTTTGTGCGTCGGTTGTCATAAGGAAGTCCAAAGTTACATTTATTTACGGTAATTAATTCGAGGCTTTAAAAATTACCTTTTAGCTACTAATAATATATAAATTTCTATTGACTTGTTAAATTTTCTTGATATAAATGACTAATGTAAAGTGATAAGCGCATATTTAATAATTTCTTCGATACATGCGATCGGCATCGTAAGTACCTAAAAAGGCACCGCAGCTAGGACAATAATGATTTTGACTTTGACAAGAATCCATACAATAAGGTAAGAGGCAACATGGTACGCATCTAAACAAAACAAACAAAAATTAAAAATGGATTATTTTACGATTTGCATACGTACCCAAATAAACATAATATGAATGCTAACAAATGTGTTTTCATTCCTGCTTCTGATTCTACTCGACTCGTTATTTGACTATGACAATGAGGGCACATCGTAGGTTGGGGATTTGGACCATATTGTGCTATGACTGGTACGGTAGTTACCACTACTGTTGTACCTCCTGAAACAAGACAAAATATTATTATAACTCAAACACAATTATTTTGTGTTGAAACAAACCTGGCTGTACATACTGAGCTTGTGGATATGGGCCAGGTGGGTATCCATGTTGTCCTTGTGGGTACTGGGGCTGTCCTTGGGGGTACGGTGGTTGTCCTGGTGGGTATTGGTGGTGATCAGGAGGATATCCTCCTTGTGCCGGTGGATATCCTTGTGGTGGTTGTTGATTAGGAGGAACGGCGAATCCTGCAGGTGTAGGGCCTGTAGATGAATATGGGGGTGGCGGATCTTTCTCCATTCTGAAAAAATTAGGAAATTAAATTATTTGTTAATAAGTTTAAAAGATCGTACTATAAAGCTCTAGATTAACTTACATTGCCATTAAATTTAATATAGGACTTTGGATTTCTCTTTATAATTAGTAATCAATTCTTATTGAGCAAGAACATAAATGTGGGCAGGTCAAATTAGTTTTAATTAGACATTAAAATTTTAATGTTAATGTTATTCCCATTATATGAGTGTGTAGTCAAGTCCATAGTCCTGAGCTGTGAAAATTTTCTTTTGTACAAAAGTGACTAGAACAATATTACATTAATTATAAAAAATTCTTCCAATAGAGAATGCGATATAAAGTCGAATTTTCACAGCCAAATGTTTTATTCGAACTTTTATACGCGCGCTAACAAAGCCTTTTGTTCAATACCATTTAGAATAATTATTTACATAGTGTTAACATTTTTAAATGTCTGGTGTTATTACAGTACCTACGCGGTATCGATCGATAATAAAAAATTCCTCTAATTACAACTGTAACATTCATAAGCATTAGGAATGTGACACCGGATAAGATACCGATATGGACACAGGGGCGAATTTAGAAATATTTCTTCTTACTTATTAATGGTATCGGCAAAAAAAAATTATGTACGAGAGTGTATTCATATCTAGTTAGACTAGTCGACTTTCCTTGATTAAAAACAAATTGTGTTACCACAGAGTTGGACTGGGAAAAAAATAATACGGGAAAATCTGATAGTCCAGCTTTATATTTCTAAGTTTTTCAATTTATTACCGGGCTACTGGAAAATTCCCGGTAGCCCGCCGGGCTAGTCTAGTCCTGTGTTACCATAGCAACAACTCACAACTTATTAGAAGTGTAACCCATCACATAGTTTACATCCATTTGGACATGAAAAAAATTGTAGCAAAATGGATTCCCAAAAGCGTGAACTAGAAGCGAGCAACGGTGGAATCATCGAGCTCAATCTTGCTCGTTTTAAAGAGGTTGCTGACTTCTTAAGCAGGATTGTTACCATGGATGAAACTTGGGTACATTCCAGAACAAAGCAGAGTATTATGAAGTGGAAGCATTCTGATGCTCCAAGGCCGAAGAAGATCCGCGTTCAAAAATCTGCTAGAAATGTTCTTGCCTCGGTTTTCTGAGATTTTCGTAGTAAGTAATGATAATCGATTATCTTGATAAGGGATGAACTATAACTGGGCAATATTAAACGACTTTATAAAGACGTGGAATATTGGCTCTAGGTGTCTTCTTTTTGCAAGACAATGCGCTAGCACCAAGTCGCGCATTGCAATTGTGATTTGGGGTTTGAATTGCTTGAACCCTCCCGTTATTTGCCCGAATCTGGCTCCCTCGGATTACTATCCTTTCCCTCAAATGAAAAGGAGTCTGAAACGACATAAATTTTCTTCGAACGCGGATGTAATGGAGGTCGTGGAGAGCTAGTTTGCAAGATAAAAATTTATATTTTAAAGCTTCAGAGATGTTGGAGGTTCGCTGTAATAAATGTATTTTATTAAGAAGAGATTATGTAGAACAATTAATTATTCTGAGTTTAAAATTTCTGTTGTTTCTATAGTAGCCTAACTAGGTACCAATGCTCCCTCGTAGAAAGTGGATAATAGAACCACTGAAGGTAGCAACAACACCGAATATATCAGTAATTTAATTGGAGTCATGGACGATGGCTCCAGTCAGTGGGTTGACGAGTGCTTTCACGACTAATCGGCACAAATTAATGAAAATACATAATCATGTAGATTCGTGAGATTATTTTATTTCGTCATAAGATGTCTCAGATCAGTCGTTTGAATGGAGATAGATTTCATTCGCCTACACACATGACTATTTCTCGGAAATATCGATTGTTAATCATTGATTTGAACGTCCAACAGAAGAGGACCTAAGATATGACCTTGAGAGACACCGCGGGGAGAGGGACTGCGGAGAGAGAAGTTAAATTACGTTCAAGAGCTAAAAGATAATTTAATCAAAAATTCAAATTTCGAATCTGGAATGAAGAAACCGCTTCTTACCAAAGAAGAAAAAGCGTTACAGGAGAGAGTTTCCGGTAAACCTACAAAGCCGCCAAGTACAGCGTATAATTTGTTCTCGGCAGAAATGTTACAAGGAGATCCATTAAAGAAATTGATGCCAAAGATTGAATTAAGGCGGTCGCTATTCAGTGGAAAAAATGTAGCGACAATGACAAGAACATATATACAAAAAATGAACCAATGAGTTACAGTTACAATACAAATGAAATTGCGCTTCTTATTGGAAGTCTTTATCAGAAGACAAACAACAAAAAGAGTTACAAAATGACGAGCCGAAACCAATCATTAATCATTGTATGTTAAAGGGGGTGTAAACCAAAAAAACTTTTTTTCGTAGAAATATGCTAAAAAATATCTTAAGAACAACGGTGAAAACCGCACATCTTTAGCCCAAATATTAACCGAGATATAAAGCATTTATGTTTCAAACGTTTCAAACGTGTGACGTCCGACAGACAAATACATGCAACCAGCAAGCGCATAGCTGACATTGAACTGAAGTTGACAATTTTGTTTATATGAAATTAGCCTTACGAGGCTAGCATGCTGCTATGCTGCTATGCGACCGATGCATGAATTTGTTCGTGTGACGTAGCGCATTTTTGCTTAAAAACCTTCTATCTTTTGAACGGCTCATCACAGAGATGTGCGGTTTAAAAATTTGTTCTTAGAATCCCCTGTACTACAACTTTAATTTTTGGTTTACACCCCCTTTAAGACGAACCGTTCTTGAGATATTGACTATGCTTATTAAAGATAATCATTTAGTATCTACCTACCACGAATAATCCAAATGTGAAAAAATATACAGGGCGTTACATTTGAAAAAATCAAGAAAAATTGCATTTTGCACAATCACTCTTTGTAGCACTTAAATCGGAATATCTCCAGAACGGTTTGTTCCAGTTACCTACCTACATAAAATCATTACAATTCTGGTTTGAAATGTCACGGGGAATCCGAATATGATAAAATCAAGGGCCGTTCCTGTTAAAAAACATGAGTTTGGACTGGCATTTTTTTGTCAATCACCCTGTATGCACTTAAAAGAGTGGCTTCTAACGAATGGGCGAAAAAGTCGGTATTTAGACATTCCGCTCGTAACCGTTAGCGACTTTAATATCCGGCTGATATCTCTAATAGTCATAATTCCTGATAGGGTAAGGTTCAAAGAAGGCAATGACATATTTGTATATAGGAAATAAGAGCCTAATTAGTGAGAAAAGTCCAATTGAACTTGGTGTGATTTAAAAAAAAACTTGGATCTTTCCTGTTATAGCCCCACATAGGCACGGCACGGTTTGTTGTTACTTAGGTTAAAAGTAAGAAAACAACTTTTTTTTCAATTATTTTTTTATTGTATGGTATTGGTGGAATATGTATTATAAAAAAAAATAAATTAAAAAAAAAAGTTGGTTTCTTACTTTTAACCTAAGCGAGAACGTAACCGTGTCGAACTGTGCCGTGGATATGCGGGGAGCTAACAGGAAAGGTCCAAAAACTTAAGTTGTTTTTACCCAACGTCCTACACCAAATTTAATTGGACTTTTCTCACTTATAAGTTTCTTATTTCCTATATACAAATATGTCATTGCCTTTTTTGAACTTGACCCTATCAGAAATTATTAATATTAGTGATATCAACCGGATATTAAAATCGCTAACGGTTAAGAGCGGAATGTGCAAATGTCAACTTTACCATCCATTCGTTAGAAACTGCCCTCTTAAATATTTTTAAAATGTAGGTCCCATGCTCATGTATCACCATGCCCAAAAACCTAAACAGTCACCCTGTATAATTTCTCTGAAATCTAGAATATAAATTATGTATTTAAAAAGTAAATTAGTGAGAATTTGTAAAGAAACTTCCGAGTATCTTGATAGGTAATCGAAAAGCTGGTTATTTTGAACAGCAAAATAACATTTCGGGGAAACACTTTTTTTTTATTTTGACCTCGTAACTAAGGTTATTAAGGTTTGTTCGCAATAATCATAATTAATACGCCCCTGCTTGCTCTTATTTTATTTGAATCTATATTTACATCCGATCTAGGCAGTAAGCGCCTTATCTAAATTTTATTTTTGTTCCGATTTTACAAGTATTAACGACTGTTTAGAGAAAAAATGTATTTTTATAAAAACGTTCGATGTGTTGAAACGAATTTAAAAGTTAAATTCATGGAAATCACGGCTTGTTTTTAGCACAATTTAATTCCAATGTTTATAATAATTTACTAACCTTGATCAATATGTTATTCTTCGATATAGTTATCGCAGAGTAATATTAACACTAATTAAAATGGCACAAGTATTATAAAATTTGTTTAACTAGATGCGTACGCGACCGTACGCTACTAAAACAAGAGTAATCTATTCGATTACGCCATGTTGCCAACCAAGTAGAAAACCAAACAACCGAACATGTATTTTGTGTACGATAACTGATGACCCACTCGTAATTTCATATTAATGCTCAATTGACGTCATTCATTAGAAAGCTTTTTTTATTCGATTTTCCTGAATTTAAATGGTTCAATAAAATATTACGTGTTTTTTTTTTAAATACACAAATTCGTGGTGATATTGAATTGGTTGCGAATTGTAAAATTGCGCAGATTCGCCATTGCGCAGGACGCGCGTTTAAATTTAAAAAAATGTTTTTTATTTACTTTTATAATGTTATGAAATTCTGTACCTACATCCTATCTCTATTTAGCAAAATATGTTTTAATACTTTGATGAGGGGATGACGAGTTAATTTTTCACCCTGGGTAGCACATAATTCGACAATTCGTGTGCCCTTCGGCGTATAAAAAATTACAGTGTGCGTCAAAAGTCTGCGCCTTACCTCCTGAAAGTGGGTTCCTTTAGCAGAAGAAACTAAATAAAAATAAATAAATTAATATCTCCTTTATAAATTTTTGAAACTTGGCATGTATATTGTATAGGTACTAAATATATCAGTCTATTATTGCTAAAAAACATTGCAGACAGTATTTCCTTCCCTTTGTGCCGGCTATTTAACCCTTCGTTAGTGTGGTGGGGTATGACATACCCCAGTAACTGTATTTATAGTTATAAAATTCAAATTAGATAAGCTAACGACCTACAGTCTTCAGTAGCTTCCAATTATGGATGGTTCAAGATGTTCTCATCATTGCCGAATGTATAGGAATATTCAGTTACACGCGAGTCCTCAAAAAAGTTGGTTGGGGTATGACATACCCCGGTACACCAGTAACGTAACTCTTCGTTCTTATGGCAGTTTGTATAGGAATTTTGAACATTTTTTCAAAATATAAAGTGTTTCGTATCGTGTAAAAGCTAATTTTACGAGCTTTCAAAATATTTAAAGATATACAGGGTGTTTCAAAAAATGTTGATATTTTTGTAATTTCCGGTTTAACCGGAAGCGCTTTGTTAACCGAAAATAGTGTAAAATAATAGATATCCGTGGGATTAATATTAATATATGTATATATCCATTTTCAACTTTTCATTTTTATTACAAAAGAAATTAGGGATTTTTGAAGTTTTGACATTCAAAAAATCATAACTCTAAAATGGCTCGAGCGATTTTGATAAAAATTTATATTTCGATAGAAAATGTTGTCTGTAACATATCGAAAAAAGAAAAAATATGACAGAGGAAATTTTGAGAAAATCCATTTCAAAATTGTAACCTACTTTGGCCCCTTAAAGGTAGGCAATTATAAAACAATTTTGAAAATCGACTAGATTAGGACGAATGCCCTATATGTTTCCTGTACAAAGCCGTTTTGAAATTTTTATAATGATAATTACCAACCAAGTTATAAGGGAAAAACCACGAAATGGGACAATCGTTATATTGGCCGATAGATATTTTGGTTTTTTAGCACTTTTTCGACGAAATGGCCGGTTAAAGTATTTAGGAATAGTGGCTATATCTAAGCGAAACAAAAGCGGAGCGATAAACAAATTCCTGTGAGTAAACAATAACCAATGACAGTTAACTCGCTCGAGTTTGTTTATCGCTCGGCTTTTGTTTATTTTAGATTTACCTACTATTGCCTACTATTCGAAAATACTTTAATCGGCATTTTGTCAAAAAAGTGTTAGAAAAACAAAGGCAGGTCCTCAAGTTGGCAATTTTTCAAGATCAGAATTCTTCGAGACATGTTTTGCTTGCTATTCTACAAGAAATAATTAGTCGAGACGAGATTTCTTGTCTTGATACAATCCTATTTGGTTCTGAGCAATTGTCGACCTGCCAGTCCGACACTGCGTTCAAAAGCCTCTAACCGATTTAGAACTGCTGCTAAACTTAATTAGCAAGATCCATTTGCGATAAATGACGCTATAAGACAGCTTAAGAGGGTCCACAGGTAAGGTTTTAATTGCCATTAAAAGCAAATCTAGGGGACGAACCAGCGGTGGCATAATGCTGCTAGTTAGGACGTTAGGGAGGTTTGTGATAGTAGTCATCAGCTAACACTACAGGAAGCGATTTACACAATATCAGTTCCTGAGTCCTGACGCTGGTAATTTAATACTGATGGATGACTTGAGTAGCATCTTTAAACACCTTAACCGAAGATTTGTGCGGTGGTACCAATTTAAAAGTAAGTGCGTTAGCACGTAGTATGAAACTGGTCGATTTTATGGAAACACTGGGATGTTAACCCTTAATAGTCAAACAACCAATGACACCCCGCTTAATTCACGTACTTACATTAGTAGAACATGTAACTAAGCGTGCGACCCTGTAATTGACTTATGTTCGATTAACGCTGACCTCTACTCATTTCGATTATGTAATATTGGGCGATATTTGACACAACCGATCGTAAAATTTCTATGAAGATTGGGGATGGGTACTCGGATGATCTGGACATTCGTCTTGAACCCCCCCCCCAGATGGAATACTGGAGCCAAATCCCTGTATGACAAATGCAGTTTTAGTTATTGCTGTAGTTCCGCCAATAGCAATAATAATGGGATGGAAAAAGAATGGAAGCTGAAATGTGGTATACAAGATTGAACTTGAGAAAAAATGTCATGAAAGTAAATAAACATTAGACGAAAATAAAAAATCAGATCAATTTGTTCAGCGACAAACGAAAACGCATTTTATGTATTTTGAAGAGGAGAATCCAGCGAACTGGATGGAGGAACTTAATTTAACTTAAATGAATTAATTAGAACTTAATTAAACTTAAATAGGGAATTTAATTACCTGGTATTAATGACGATATAGAATTTTTAAATGAAACAATTTTCTAATTTTCCAATAGTATAGTAATGCAAGTATTTAAATTTTTGTAGACCTTCAAATGTTGAAATTCCAATTAATAGTATGCAAAATTAGTAGGTATTCTGCCATACTAAAAACATTAATTTGTTTAAATTTTTGACAAATTACAGGAGCACGAAATGGTTTTGTAACTAGTACATGCACACCAGGAACATTATAATTTGTGCATCCTTGAAGTTTATATTCTAATTATTACAATTTCAAAACAATAATTTGGCTATTACAAGAATTAACAAGTTTTTTTTTATAAAATAAAGAACAATAATATATTTTAATTTGAGGAATAAGTACAAAGTATTATTAAATATAAGAATATAACATAAAATTCAAAATTCTTTTAGTCACTATACGCTCCTAAAAATGCTCCACAACTAGGACAATAGTGATTGCGATTTTGACAGGAATCGGTACAATATGGAATTAAACAGCATGGAACGCATCTATAAAAAAAATTACGTCATTAGAATAAATTAATACCTTATATAACTGTACAATTAACTTACCCAAATAAACATAAAATTAATGCAAATAAATGAGTTTTGGTTGATGCTTCAGTCTCTACTCGAGAAGTTATTTGATGATGACAATGAGGACATGTAAGTATTTGGGCACCTGGTCCAAAAGTTGCAATTATTGGTGGTGCAGTTATCATAACCACTTGACCTAAAAAAATTATTATTTTAACGTTTAGAAATGTTGTAAATGGGGAGTTTCAAAACAAATCATTAAAAACTGGACTCTTTCGTACAAACATCGGGGACGAGCGCACACTCGGCTTTTGGTATGTCACTTGAAGAGCCCATAATACTAGTGTGGAAATTTTTAACCAAACTTTAAATTCTAAGGCCTTTGAGCAAGAAACATTTAATAATTAGCAGTTAGCCTCTAGTTCTTTTCTAATTTCCACGAGCTCCAGTATGCAAATTTGCAGACGACCATCAAACTGTTCAAGGTAATATCTTCAATTGCCTTAGGATATTATGCAATTCAAAATATTATTTATATTACGTTAAAAACGTACTCACCTTGAGGTTGATTAGGTTGTTGAGGATACGATTGAGGGGGATAAAATCCTGGTTGTTGTTGATCTTGCGGCGGTAATTGAGGATATGCATTAGCTTCAGTGTAAGGAGGAGGATTTTGCTTTTCCATGCTGAAAATTTCAAGTTCAGTATAAAACAATTGCCACGAACGTCTTATGTTTGCGTGTTTAGTCGAAACACGTCAATCAAGTCTCAGCGTAGGTAACGATAAAAACAAATTTGTTATTTACAGTGTAATAAATTTTAAAATATAATTACAAAAAACCTTTGTTTTTGATTTCTTTTCCTTTGTTAACAAAATAATTTTTGGAAACGAAGCCGATAAAAACAGTCACATAACCATTATCTATGTGCTACAGATTTAAGAAATGGATTCTGATATTGACCCAAAGAAACGGTAAATCATTGGACAATTAAAAGTCGATGCTACACGAGTATTTACGTAACACGTAACGTACACGAGTTTGTTAGTGCTTGTTTATCGCTCCGAACCCCTCCCGTCTTCGACTTGAGTGATGTCGAAGGCATATTGTGCACACAATCGTACAATCGGTGTTACATTTGGCGCCCAACGCGGGGTCTTAAAAAGTCCAACAACACCACCGGCCCCTGGTGCATTCTAACCCCACGTTTGGGCTTACATTTGGCGCCCAGCGTACAGCTTTAAAGCTTCCAACGCCACTACCGCTGCTGGTGCACACAGGCTTGTCTTCCGACCTGCACAGTCCAAATCCGAGCGTCTGATCATCGTTCAAGCGGCCTGCAGTGCACAGACTAAACCGGAGCGTCTGGATATCGTACGGGCCAAACCAGAGCGCCTGGACATGGTTCAGACGTTCAGACGCAGTAAACCGGAAGATAAACCTGTGTGTGTGGCGCTGCCTTTTCATCCCAACTAGCACGGGTTTTTAAGATAGGAAATCCTAAACTCAACGTGAAGGATGTGTTCATTTAGAACAAAAGACTAGAAAGAAGAGATCCCTATATTCTAAATACCTATTAAATGAAGACGTAAAGCTCGACATAATTCTTGAAGTTGTAAACGTTAAAAACATTTCGACAAAATCTATTGCAATTGCACTAAAAGGTGAAAAATGGAAGTCTTATTGCTATCAAAATCAATAAATCACCAGGAACTTCTACGAAGAGATGAGGGATCAAGTATGGATTTTTGATTGTTAATATTTGAAACGATCAACAACAATTCACTACTTTTCGATTAAATATTGTTTATTAGAAATGTTTTTTTTTTCGTCTTTTTTCACTAGTTTATTTGGACTACTGAGTACTTTCGGCTTTCAAATTAAAACTTCCACTTTTCACGAAGTAACTAATCCGTAATCAATCAATTTGCTATATCAAAATCTTGTTTACTGATGAAGCTACACTCGGTTCACAAAATTAAAAATAAGCAGTATTTGCATATCTTGCGATAAGAAATCCAGAGGCCACAGAAGGCAAATGTTTGGAAGGACACTTAGGTTTAATTGAAAATAATATACTAGAGAGCCTATTCATAGTTTAAGAGACTCAAAGAACAGTGACGAAATATGGTATCAAATGGATGGTGGAGCTCCACAGCAGCAGGGCAAAATTACTTTACCAAATTTTTTCACATCGTTGGATCGCACGAGAGGTGAAATAAGCTGACCAGTGCAATCTCCAGATCTAACTGGAGATTATTTTTTATTTTTATTTTCTTTATTGAAACTTTGGCCTAAGACCACACGAAAAAGTTTTGCAGTCATCACTCCTTTTATCCATTTAGACAAATGGTCATTCAACCAGAATGACTAATGATTCCCTAAAAGTCTCAATTTTCACGAGTTTTCTTTTCTAAAACTGTATTTGATCATTTCTAGTAAAAATACGGTGGCGTGGTCATCTTTTGTTCGTTATTGAGCGAATTAGTGTTTGGGTTTAGCCTTATAGCATCCGAATAAATGTTTCTTTCAATGTTTCAAATTTCAAGGCGTTCTCGTCTAACGTTACCTCATTGCTTTCATTGCTAAGTACAAAACGCGAACAAAACATTTGCTTCATGCAAATATTCACTAATCACCTTATTATATTTAATTTTATACTATTTATAGCATATCTTATCGCACACTGCAGTTGTTTAAATGCTTATATGTGCATGTATATGTGCAATGTATGTGTTAGACTCAATCCCCGAATTCGCTCAATTCCCGAAATAAGCAAGCAATTCGAGGATTGAGCAATAGAAAATAATTAATCGCCGAAATGAGTTGTTATTTCGGCAATTGAACATAAAATTTCAAATTTTTGTACTTCAAAAAAATAAAAAATGTCAAAAGTTACAAATGGTCATCAAAAATAAAATATGTCTGATCTCATATGAGATCGCTGGGCAATAATTGGTTTTAATCATTGTTTTAATACTCTTCAATTTTTGCTAAGCGTTTGATTAAGTATCGATATTTGATAATCCTACCTTTCAAGCAAGCCGTTTTTAGACTAGAAGACTGCAACAGACTAGCTAGTTGCCAAAGACTGTCTGCGAGACTGTCTGTGCAAGAATGTCGTTCAGAAAACTACGTGTGAATGGGTTCAATTTCCCAGACAGTTTCCTAAGTCGCAAAGCGGTTTTACTGAAGCCCTTTACATTGTGCGTTTAAAGCCATGTCCTGCCCCCCCCCCATATAACTTTTCAAAATTAGTTCGAAAATCAAACTGTGAAATTAAAAAGGGTGTCATATTTGACCTCATTTGATAGATTTTTCAATTCTCTATTCCTATACTGTCGTTTTTGAAAACTTAAAATTAAATTAGCCGTCCCCTACGAGCCCCCCCCGTCTCATTTTAGTTGGCTTGCCTGCTGTAATTTTAGTTTTAAAGGGATAAGAGGATAAGAGGCGTCGTTTTTTCTATATCAGGGCTGTGCCATGCATACTAGCGCCCTCTCTGGTTATAGTAGTAGTTATGAAAAAAAAAGATTTTCTCTTCAAAAGTTGACATTTTGTTACTGAATAAGTAAGGTTAAAGTTACATTACTTTTTTAAATTTTCTTTTATAATTTGTTTCTTATGCTTAATAATTAGCTTGTTTTTACAAGTTAAAATTCATTTAAAAAAGTATTTGACAATTGAACTACAACTAATGGACTAATGGACAAGAGATGGCGCTTTTTGAAAATTTTCTTTTTTTATAAGTAGTTCTTATTTTAACGATTGAAGAAAAAATAAAATGATTCATACGGAGTAAAAGTACTTTTACTGCTTATAAAACAATGTACTATTAATAACACTGTTGGAATTAGCAAAAACTTCTCGGTGTTAAAAATCCAAATAAAACTTGGGGATTACTTTCAATTTATCTTAGTTAAGTAAGGATTAAATTTATAACGAGGCCATTTATTAATTATGCCACTTATAGTATGTCAAAACTGCTGTTTTATTTTTTTTATTTGATAATTAAAAACGTCGCGTCGCCTGCCCTTAACATCACCAGGTCAAACTCACAAGTCACAACTAAAATTGGAAATTTCAAGACATTAACAATAAATTCTTTGACTTGACTGAATTTAAAAAAAGCTCCAACTCTGGTACAAAAATAGAAATTTTAATTCTGTAGATTATCAAATATTTTAAATTGGGTTTAGGTTTACTTTGCGTTAAAGAGTCAAAATAGATGAATAGAAAATTAAGAAAAAACTTGTAAAAAAATTTGGTTTATGTACTATCGATTTTTTTTCAAAAGTACGTACGTACGCTAATTACACGTCATTTTTGCTCTTCAAACCAATTATTTACTGACTCATGAACATTCAATTAGTCATGTGAACAAACGATAACAATTAATGGATAAGAAATAATAATTACAATTTAAAATTAATCCAAAACACCACACCAATCTTTAATTAGATATTAAGTTTATCTGCAAGAAATAAAGATAACCTCTCAAAGCAAATCAGTACCCTTTGAAGTTGTTCCGAGAAAAAATATGTTGTCTCGAGTAATTAAAAATTATAATGCTGGCCCTGGACAATGTTTCTTTCAGACAGGATTGGACTGGCCTCATTTGGACCCTTTGCGTCGGCAACAGCTGTAATTTGGTCCTCTAACCTCTCCCCAAAAGAGCAACTTAAAATAAAAGTTCATATTTTCTTTTTATACAGAGTGTAACATGAAAGTTGGGCATAATTTAGGGGCATATTTTATAACTCAAAACAAGAAAAGCCCATTTAAATATGGTCGCTTTAAGAAGAAAACCACGTAACTCCACATTTACAAACTTTTCAGGAGACGTCAAATTAAATAAATAATTTCATCAAAGAATTGGTATTTCAAATTGTAATTTAACTGATTTATAATAATAATAATAGTAGAGTTACAAGATTTTCACAATGTGAGTTTAGCATTTTCCAAATAGATAGCATTCTTTTGATCTTTTTGGAGTTGCGTGGTTTTCTTCTTAAGGCGACGATATGTTTTACATTATAGTGGAGTCAACGAAGTAAAATTTTTCTAGTATTGTAACAATAATTAACTAACGGAAATGAAGTATATACAGTCAGTCTCATAATTAATGGCCATCCTGGCTATACGTTTAGCACGAATTGTGGATGTAACCATCATAACAGCCCATTCTTAAATTGAGGGGTAACTTTATTTTGCCAACAAGTAGTAAATCAACAACCTCCCCTTCTGTCCTTTTGTCGTTGTTGGCTAATAACCACCCTGGCGTACAGTCAGGATGGCTAATAATTGTGAGGCTGACTGTACCTAGTAACCATTCACGATCCAGAGAGGAATCCAAGCCAGATGCATCTTAAAATCAGAATCTGACTTATCCGAAAATTATAATAAAGATAGATATATGCCATTTCGGCCAGGTCACCAACGAACTGCATCGACGGCTGCAGGTCAGCTATAATAATCAATATAAGATAAACGACTTAGGGATGACTTAGGGCGTATTTCTACAACTTGTAGCAGAAAGGCAGGATGTGGACACCTGGAGACTCCATGGAGAAACACGAAAACCGGGAATACCTCATCGCATCGGCGTATGACAGCAAGATAAACCAGCTATGAAAGTATTACAGTCAGGGTCGGACTTCTGTATAAAGGGACCGGTTGCTAGAAAATTTTTGGGGCCCTAATATATTTTTCTTAGATAAAAATGGGGGGGGGGGGGTCATACACTAATTATAAATACAAAAGTTGATGACACAATTTTTTTTAATTTGCAAGAATATCGATTTGTAGATAATACCTTTTTCATTTGAAAATTAATAATCACTATCAGTAACAATCGAATAATCATGGACATATAATACAGTCGAACCCCTATTTAGTGACCTTCTATTTAGTGATTTCCTCTACTTAGTGATGTGTTTTGGAGGATCTTCATTTTTAAGCTAAATTGCATTTAAAAATCGCCCTAAATTATGATGTTAAACCTGTATTTAGTGATCTTTTTCTACCCAAATTTTACCTAAAAATATTAAGAAATTAAAAAAAATTTTTAATTTAAATCAAGCTCGTTTAAATTGGGTTTCTTCCAAAAAGGGTTTGGTATTCTTTCACTACAGGTAAATTTGTAAGATAAGAGGATTAAGAAGACTCGGTCTTTCAATACATTTTCACTCTTTTCTACTAACAAAATGTTACCTAATTGGTTCTATTTAGTGATTTTTGTGGTAAGATCTTGATCTTCGAGCTAAATTGCATGTAAAAATTAACATGCCTTTAGATTATGATGTTAAAATTCTATATTGTGATGTTATTCTAAAAATATGACCTAAAATTTTGCGAAATTAAAGTTATAATAAATTATTTAAGATAAGAGGATTAAGAAATTTTACCTAATGATGGGGTATTGACATAAAAACTTCTTCTTAAAATTTGTGTCCCGTAAACTTCGGTTTTCGACGAATTCTACGTAGTGATGTTTTTTTGGGGAATCTGCAACATCATTAAATACGGGTTCGACTGAATTATAAAAATAAGAGTGAAAATGTGTTTTAGGTCAACTTCCTATACTATTTATTTCTAATGAATAATAATTCATTAGAATGAATAATAAATAATAATTCATTAGACCTGACGATGTCGCCCGACAAAAAAATATGTATAAAAAAATTTTCTATTTTATGACCGCTCTGTACTAAATTGTATTGTAATAAATTGAATTTTTTGAGAAAACAGAAGAACTAAATTTATTTGAGCGTTTAGTTCATGATCGTTCTGTGGCCCCTCATTCGTGGGACCCTGGTGCATTGCATCTACCGCACCCCCCAGATGACCGGCCCTGATTACAGGTCAGCTTTAAACTTGCCGATAGCCACTACAAAGCTTATATGTTGACTTCTTGACCTTATCGTAATACGCGAGTCTATACCAGGGGACGGATTTTTCAAAACGACTGCGTAGAGAATAGAGAAATTTTGAGTTGATAGCGCCATCTTTGAATATAATATAAAATAAAATAAAGTTTTTCTTCAAAAAGTAGTACATAAATTATATTTGACCACAAATATTTCCAGTTTAACCGCATTTTTAAACTCAATTCTCGTTCGTTAAAAAGTTATAAGGGAATGAAGGGGCCGATTTAAGCCAAATACTGTATAATAATTTTAATCCAAATTACTCCGGGGCAAGTACTTCTGTATTTATAATTTGGAGAACCAACGTTGTGTGTTATCTCTTATCTAGATTGAAGATGTCAGTGCGTTTGCAGTCGAACGTTAGTACCTACTCGAAAAAGTTTCCATTTTTTAATAGATAATGAAAAAACGATGTTACTAGGTGTAACCGGAAGCGGATATTAATATGCGACCTAATAATTCAGTCTATTTGTTAAAACACTTGTCGATTTGATAATATTGCGCCATACATAAATAACATTAAGTTTGAACTTAACATCGTTTCTCTTTTCCACAGCCTTGCCAACAGCAGATTAAAGTACGAACGTACTCGATTATAAAAATAGTACTTACCTAATTTTTGATTTTACTATTGAATTTTAAATTCCAAAATTTACTTAAAAATTCGAAACAAAATAAAAAAGTGCAAATTACCAAAAAATTCCGCAATTATCCAACATGAGTCATAGCAAAAGAATTTATATAAAAAAATATTGAGGTTACTTACTTGAAAAAAAAATTGGCAACACAAACTAGAAATAGGTATACGCAAATCAACAACTACTCTAATTGAAACCAAAAATCTATATCGATAATTCAATTGTTTCACTTCGCGAGGTCAGTTTTCGTTCGAATGCCGCTTCTCTTACCGTGAGACCCGAATAAAAGAACGCTTCGATCTGGGGAACGACGACAACAAATAGCAGTTAGTGTTAAATAAATGACGTCATTTTCCCTTGAAATACTAATGTGAAGTTTAGATTTCATATCTACCATAATGATTATATATTTTTAATCTGTCTGTAAACTGTTGAATAATAAAGCCATTTATTTTTATTAATAACTAGATTTTTTTGTAGATGCTATCGTTATTATTCTGCGTATTTATTGGTTTTGTAGTTTATTGTTTCTTTCTTGCCAGGGACGAACTTAAGGAATAATTTTGAGGGGGAAGCCACCTGAAATTTGCCAACTATGAGTCTCTAAAATGCCAACCAACTATTTTTTTTACCTTCAGACAGTGTTTTTTTTTCCAAAAAGAGTCTACGCCACATAAAACTATGGAACGCTGCACTTTTGGTTAATGGCATGAAACTCGGTACATAGTTTACTGAAACCATATCGAGTAATTTTGTCCGATGAGACCAAAAAAATATTCGATGGGGGCCAGGCACGTAACTACTACGTAACTACACAAAATTATTGCTGGCCCACCCTTATGCCCACCCTGGAAAAATGAAAGTAAAGATAGCGAAATCTAAGCATTTTTGTAAATGCAGAAAACACAAACCTACATTCGGCACATTTCAAAAGTTAGCAATTTATTATTTACATATAAGAATCCACTGAATTCGGATGCCAATGACTTTTTTGATCTTTGTATACTGCCAGTGAGTTACTATAAAAATTTGAGCCCAAATACTGTCATGTACCTATTGCAAAAAGCTAACTTTTAAGTTCGTTTCTTTCTTGGGAAGCATTCTGAAGCATCCATCGAATTTGGATGCCAATGACATTTTTTGATCTTGTACACTACCAGCATGGTATATAAAGTATCTACCAGTGAGTTACTATTAAAATTTTAGCCCAAATATGTACTGTCAGGTATTTTATCAACTCTTCACACACAACTTTTAATTAGTGAGGAGAGCGGGTAAGCCACCAGAGAGGGATGCCAAATGCAAATTCTTAGTTGTTAGGTCAAAAATAGTTGATTTGCCAAAAGGCAGCCCAAATACTGTTTGGGAGTTGTATGGTCTGAAAATGTTAACTTCGGCGCAACTTCAACGCTGAGTAAGCCACTGTGGAGGGATGCCAAATTTTTTGGTCGATTAATATCATCTAAATGAAAGAATGGCAAAGTGGCATACTGTAAACTTTTTTACCGAATATTTTTAACAATTCCATTGAAGGACTGTGAGCGCTTAAGCCAGTGTCCACGGAAGCCAACCAGATTTCCGTGTTCTGTAAGTATCAAATAGCTTATCCCCAAGAGCTCAGCCTGAATACGATCACCCCGTTTTTTCTGTTAAGGGCCCACGGTCTATAATCTTTAAAAATTTCGTACTTGTACTTGGCCCACCCAAAAAAAATTGGGCCCGCTCTGGGCCCACCTGATTTTTTAAAGCTAGTTACGTGCCTGATGGGGGCCGCAGGACACCCCCTTTAATGCAAATTGTACACGAATACCTCAGGTACTTTGAATTTACAGTTAATGAAATGAAACTCGAAATATAGTTTACTGAAACTATGTTGGCAAATTTTGTCCGACGAGACCAGAGATATCTTCGAGGGGGGCGCTACACACCCCCTTTTTCTCAAAAAGGGGTACTCGACATACTTTTTCGCGAAAAGTATCTTTGCCGCATATTTTGAGAGTACCGAAGCAATCTGTCCCAATAACTGATATATCTGAACATCCCCATAGGCACATAACCGCCATTTTTTCATCTGGGTCGGTAAGAGCGCTCTTTCAAAAATTTTCAAAGAGGTCGAGTTACATTATATTTCACTTTTGGTTAGCGGAATAAAACTAGTTGCATACTTTATTGGAACTATAATGAAGTAATGTTCACCGATAAAAACAAAAGAAAGTCTAAGGGGTCGCTGCACACCCCTTTTAATACGGTCGATGCTAGGCGAATACCTCAGGTACATTGCACTTTTGGTTAATGGAATGAGACTCGGCACATAGTTTCCTGGGACCATATAGTACAATCTTGTCCGATGAAACCAAAGAAATATTCGAGGGGGGGGGGTGTGCTGCACACACCCTTTTTTATCAATCTTAGATTGGCCGCAGAATTCATATGTGACAACAACGAATCCATCTGAATATCTGTACCCGTGTAAACACGCCATTTTTTCGTCTAGTTCTGTAGGAACGCTCTTTTAAAGATTTTTAAAGAGGTCGGGTAAAATGATACTAGACTTTTTGTTAATGGAATAAAATTTGGTACATAGTTTACTGGAACCATATTGACAAATTTTGTCCGATGAGACCAACAAAAATTCGATGGGGGTCGCTGTACGCCCTCTTTAATGCGGAGTATACACGACGAATACCTCAGGTACTGTGAACTTGTGGTTAATGGAATGAAACTCGAAACATAGTTTCCTGGGACTATATTGACAAATTTTGTCCGATGAGACCGAAGATATATTCGAGGGTGGCGCCACACGCCCTCTTTTCCTCAAAAAGGGGTACTTGACGTATTTTTTTGTGAAAACTATCGTTGCCGTGTATTTTGGAGATGCTAAATCGATCTGTCACAGTAACAGATCCATCTGAACGTTCCTATGGGCATAAAGCCGCTATTTTATCCTCTGGGGCTGTATAGGGCAGCACTTTCAAAACTTTTAAAAGAGGTCGAGTAAAATGATGTTGGACTTTTCGTTAACGGAGTGAAACTGGGTACATACATTCTTAGAAATATATGGAATAATTTTGGCCGATGAGACCAAAAGAAATTCTAGGAGGTCGCTGCACATGCACTTTTTTATAAATCTTAGATTGACCGTATTTTTTCGTGAAAAGTATCTTCGCCGTATATTTCGAGACTGCTGAATTAATATGTGACAACGACGAATCCATCTGAACATCCCCATCCGTTTAAACACGCCATTTTCTCCTCTAGTGCTGTAAGAACATTCTTTCAAAGGTTTTTAAAGAGGTCGGGGAAAATGATACTGGACTTTCTGTTTATAGAATGAAACTTGGCACTTTAGTTTACTGGAACCATATTGACAAATTTTGTCTGTTGAGACCAAAGATAAACTCTAGGAAGGGGCGCTACACACACCTTTTTTTATAAATCTTAGGTTGGTCGTATTTTTTCGTGAAAGATATCGCCGTATATTTCGAAGGTGCTGATTAAAGCTTAATTCTCAGCTATCCGAAACCGTCGTATACGACGATACGAAAGTTTTCCTATTGGTGGATATTCGAAAAATTTTGAAATTCCACCAATAGGAAAACTTTCGTATCGTCGTATACGACGGTTTCGGATAGCTGGGAACTAGGCTTCAATCTGTGGCAACGACAAATCCATCTGAACATCACGTCGGCCAAAATTACGGCTGCGACTCTAAGAAAATCTGTAAGCAGACGCAGTCTCTTTAGGCTCAGCAACATTGCTAAATGATTTTATAAATTCTTCAGCACTAGCCGTTAATTGAAAATATTTGTTTTCGATAGCTACATTTTCACCCGCTTCGTCAGGATTTAACCTTTCGAGGTCATATTGAATGTTCTCAAATTCATCGAAACTCTCTACAACCCTAGCCAACCTGTTTCGTGTTTCAACCACCTCTGCTTTCGACCTAAACACTTTATTATAATACGTTTCAAAGTTTTCAATTTATGGACAAATTGATCCCTTTTTAACTTTAATGTATTAATATTAGAGCCTGGCATGATGAATTGAAACGAATTCCAAGTGAGCACACAACAAATAAAGAAATGTATACGAACAACAACAAAGCAAATTAATACAAACCGTTAATCTGTCTCCTGGTATTAATAATAATAATAATAATAAATGCTTTATTCACCATTACGAATAAATAAAAAAATAACAAAAAAAAATATATTTATCTACACTGCAATAGCGAACCACAGGGCGGCGTTAGTTCAAATAGTCATCCGAAGATGACCCTTGTTCTACCACTAACCCCCTGAACAAAAGTAAAATAGAAAAATGTTAGCATTTCCCAACCTAACTTAAAACTAATTCTGTCATTGACTCTTCACAATACTCAAATCCAAGAAGAATATCTAAAAATACACAATATCGCACAAATTAAATCAAAAAAACAATAAATTTAACATTTGTAAAACTCGAAAATTCGGGCTTTTTCACTAACTGTCTTTCTGCCCAATCTTTTTACTGCCTACAACTTTGAAATCCCACAAAACCCCCTAAATAAACTTATTACAAAGAATTTTAATTTTTGTTTCGCTGCCACCACTTTGTAAACTTTTGTTATTAAGGAGAGAGAACTTCCATAGGACAGGCTGATGTTTTCTGAGCAAAATTTGGTAATTTTGGTAACGTCTGATTTTTACCCAGATCTTCTTCTTCAACGTGGTGCCGCTCGGCTTATAGAAATTGCGAGTAACAATTTGTTCGGGTAAGGCTGAACGTTTTAAAACACACTTTTAAACTTCTACTTTATATTAAACAACGATAATTATTGTCGACATTACAAAATGGAAAAAAACGATATAAAAATTATTACATAAGAGGAAAAATCTTCTTAAACAAATCAACTTGATGAACGCACACATAAAATTGGACTCTCAGATTTCTATTGGTTTTCTTATAACCAAAACCTATCTAGATTTATTTGTTTTTTTTCAAATAAAAATTCCCAACAGCATTAACGGCAAAAACAAATATAACAGTCTGTAAAGTTCTTTTTGGTAAATTGTCCTACCTTGACTTGTTGATTGAAGACTATTTCTTTCGCGTAATCCTATTAATAGTGGTATTCCGAAAACTTTGATTCCCGAATAGAATCCACTTATAAACCCACAATCACTTAATTTAAATTGACATTAAGCAATTTTGAACAACACAAAACAACAAGAAACTCTCTTTAATTTCTCTTACACTTCCGACTAGTTATAAGATAACTGACTTATGTTGGCTCAGAAGAACCACCCGTCACGTACCGTGGTCTGAAGCGAACTCCAACTCACTTTTCCCCCTGGTTGAGACCAATCGCCCCCTGTCGTTGTCTGAAACCAACTCTAATTCACTTTTCCCCTGGTTGAGACCAATCGACCCGTGTCGTTCTCTGAAACCAACTCTAATTCACTTTTTCCTCTGGTTGAGACCAATCGACCCGTGTCGTTGTCTGAAACCAACTCTAATTCACTTTTTCCTCTGGTTGAGACCAGAGTTTAATCTCTCCTCTACCTTCTATTTGTATTATGTTGAATCGACAGTTCCCATGGAATCTCTATCTAACTCAGCCTGCAAACTCAACAATTTACCCAGACAACAAGGGCTCTTTCGGAGTCCCATCCGGTGTGAACAAAAATAATAAGCAATTACACAATTACATTGTATGATATTTTAAAAGAAGCGATATAACGTACTGAATGGTACATTCATTTGTTTTACTCTTTACTGCTATATAGCTAGACAACAAGGGTTCTTTCAGGAGTCCAATCCCGTGTGAATAAAATTAATAAGTAATTACGCTAATACATTTTATATTATTACATTAACAGAAACGATTTAAAATCGTGAATGTTACACATTGCATGTGCTGATCGCTAAGCAAATACTGCTTATACGTACGCCTGAACAAACCGACAGATCGCTGCTTATAAATATTTGGTATACCATTATAAATTTTTGCAATTTGGTAACTGAATCCTCTTTCAAACAACGCCGTTCTATGGATTGGTGGCGTGATCAATCCCCTAAACCTTAAATTTAACGTGTGAACATCCGTACGAAACTTGATCCTATCGAACAAGTACGGCGGTCCCCGTTCAAGAATTATTTTGTGACAGAAAGTTGCAAAATGTAGTCGACGTCTACTGTGCATATTAAGCCAGCCAACATGCGATAGCTTGTGAGAAATTCTGGCGTACTTCTTGATTCCAAATATAAGCCTCAAACACGAGTTCTGTATTCTTTGTATTCTCATTGAGCAGTCCCGAGTAATGGAAGAACCATAAATCTGTGAGCAGTATGAGAAGTGTGAAAGCACTAATGTGTCACACAGCAAAGTTTGAACTTGTACACTCATCGAATGTCGATGCGGAAAAATTAACTTTAAGTTACTTTTTTATATAGTTAGTTACCTGAGTCCCATATCTCAGTCCACTATCCATGACTAAACCCAGGTTCCTGGCCTCTTCAACAATAGGAATGTTGTCGTTGTTAATTTTAAAGTTTGCAGAAGCGCGCACTGCGGACAGATTTTTTGAACTGCCGAACAATAGGATGTTAGATTTAGAAGCATTTACCACAAGTGAGTGGCTATTAGCCAACGCGTGAATGTTCTTCAGGTCATTGTTAATATCCTTTATTGCTTTATCAGAGTCATTTAAGTAAAAAGAGTGATATAATTGAGTGTCATCTGCAAACATATGAACTGTACATGTACGAATATATTTACAAAAACTTGAAGTATAGATAGTGAATAATTGAGGGCCAAGTATGGATCCTTGCGGTACCCCAGTTGTTATAGATTTGAATTGCGAATTTCTGAGCGAGTTCAACTCTCTGAAATCTATCCCGGAGATAATCCCGGAGATAATATAATTTAATATTGCCATGAGCACATCATGATTAATTGTATCAAACGCCCTGCTAAAGTCGAGCAGAACCAGAACTGTAACTTTGCCAGAGTCGCATGCTTCTATTATATCATCCGTTATTAAGGTTAAAGCACTTGTACAGCTATACCCGGTACGGAAGCCTGACTGCGAATCCGGCAGAATATCGTTTCTGTCTAAAAATTCTTTTATTTGCAGATGTAACACTTTTTCTGAAATCTTTGAGAAAACGGGCAATAAACTAATTGGCCTTATATCCTTAAAGTCGGCTACATTACTTTTCTTAGGTAATGGAATTATCGAAGCTTTTTTCCAGAGTTTAGGGAATTTTCCCTCTAATATACAATAGTTAATGACATGAGTTAAATATGGCAGAATGACGGGGCAGCAAAATTTAATTATTTCGATATTTATACCAGCATGTCCCTGAGATTTGCTTTTAATGCCATTAATGATTTTTGATATGGTAGAAATATCCACTGCTTCGAGTTCAAGCTCCTCAGGACCTCTGAGTAACTTATTGGTGTTGTAGTAACCTAATAAATTAGTGTTATCAGCATGCGTTTTAGGTACACTATTGATAAAATAATCATTGATTAACTCAGGACTACTCAAATGAGCCGGTATGTCACCGCCACCGCCCTTAGGTTTACTGAGTCCAAGTGACTTGAGGTCGCGCCATAAGGCTTTGGAATCTTTGTTAGTGGATATAAAACTAAAGTAAGCCAGCTTTTCCCTGGCGATTGCCTGGGTGGTCAGATTTCTGAGAGACTTGTAGTAGTTCCAATGCGCAAGAGCACCGGTGCGCTTAAATTTATTGTACGCATTATTCCTTAGGTTCATCATCAATTTAATATTATCAGTGATCCAAGGCATCTTTTTATGTGTAATTTTAACGGTTTTTAATGGAGCATGCAAATTAAAAATGTCTAAGATAGCGTGGTTAAGAAATTCTACTTTTGAGTCTATATCATTCAAGAAAAATATATTTTGCCATGGAACTGTGCGCAAGTGATTGTGGAAGTCCTCAATATTAAAGTCTCTGAAACACCTTATAGTTTTATAAGTTACATTGTTTTTTGTTGGAATTTTGAGCTCGCAAAAAATTGACTCGTAATCCGAGATTTTAAAATCTGCCAAACCGGAGCTACTTACGAGTGCATCATCGGAAACCAAAATTATGTCTAACAGGGTTTGCGTGTCTGAGGTAACTCGTGTGGGGGAATCGATGATTTGATGTAAGTTGACGGATTCCACCATTGAGGTAAAATACAGACCATCATTGCCCCGTGTTAATAAGTTTATATTTATGTCCCCGAGACAGCAGATAAAGTCATGCACAGTAGACACAAAAGCACACGATTTCTCTAATTCATCACAAAAGAATTTGTATGAAGTAGAAGGCGGCCTATAGACAACTCCAACCGCTACGGAGACTTTATTTATATTGAAAGACAGCCAAACCTGCTCGATATTGTCACTTGTTTCAATAATTGTACATTTGTAAGTATTTTTCAGATAGATTGCCACACCACCACCCACCCGTTCACGTCGATCACATCTCAAAACGGAGTATCCGTTAATTCGAATATGATCATCTAAAATAGAAGCGTTCAACCATGTTTCAGTCACCAAAAGGCAATCAAGATCTGATTCAATAATATAATCACTAATTAAGTTAAGTTTAGGCAACAACGATCTGGCGTTAACATGGACCACCTTGAAAAATTTTTCCATTAGCTAATTACCTATATGCGGGTGCAATCAAATCAAGGAGGAAAGATGACAATTTTGTAATAAACATAAAATTAGATCATACGAAAGTCGCTAACAATCAGCACCATGCGATATAATAATAAATGATAATAAATGTACAATTTAACAAAATAAATTCACTTTGTATTATCGAAAACTTAAGTGATAGTGCATATGTACAGATTGAATAGTTTGAGTTAGCACATAGGAAAATAATGAGTGGGAACAAGTACGAAATATTTTTCAATGATTACGAGAGAGGAAGAGTTACTTTTAGATAAAAGGAAGGCGTCAATTATGAATTTCAAATTTGAATTACACGCCTGCAATTTTTGATAAGTGATAGGTATTTACTTTTACAATTTATTTTAATTTTATTATTGGTGTTTTATTTTAAAAATGGTTCTTGATTTAAACGAAAATAATTAGATTATGAATTATTGAACGCCTATTTTATATCTAAAAATAACTCTTTCTCTCTCATAATCATTTAAAAATATTTCGTACTTGTTTCCACTTACTATTTTCGTATGTGCTAACTCAAACTATTCAATCTGTATATTCAAACAACAGACAAAATTTGTCTGTTGTTATATTATATGATATATTATATTATTATAATATAATATATCAATTGAACGTGAGACACAATCAAAATTGTACTATCACTTAATAGAAGTACCCAAAGATTAACTTATATCAAAACCAGCAAACAGGTAAATAACACAAAGTAATCAATCAACAGTCAGTTACCACAAAAAAAATAAAAATGAGTAGGTAGCCAAATTTAAAATTTAAAAATTTAAACAAATAATTCGAAACAAAGTTTCGCTTCTAAAGCTTCTAAAGCCGGGACCGAACTCACAAAGCCGACTCGTCAAGCTCGCCCCCGCAACCCAACAAATAAAAATATAAGTGCCACTAGACAGATAAGTCAGACAAACTGCCACTATTCATTGGTTCAATTAATTTAGACAACCCTTCAATATCAGTTATTTTATGAACCCGATCACCCATTCTGACGCATATTCTGCCGTGCATAGTCCAAACGTTTTTATTTGAGAACTTCTCCATAGCAACTTTCAACAATTGTGCACGTTTCCTGGTTAGATCTTCCGCAATAACTATCTTACTGCCCTTTAATTTACGCTTATTATCAAAATTTTTTTTGCCTAACACTACGCTGGACGAGTTTAACTATAATTGGCGGACTTTTTACCTTATCCTTCACAAATAATCTATGACTTACATCAATGGCGTTAGGAGGGAGATCCACACCAATCTTTTTACAGACGGCAGTCACTAGATTGTCGGTGACTTCATTTTTTTCAATGGAAACTCCATATATTCTCAAACAATTGCTTCTTGAATATTGCTCAAGCGCATCCACACCGGAATCCATCATCGCTTCAGCTCCCAACAATCGCACTTCCATATCTTTAACCTTTTGCTCCAGTTATTTAATTGTTTCACCAAATTGAGTCTTTCTACTGGTTTGCCTTTCTACTGTTTTGGTTTCTACAAATTTCTACTGGTTTGCCCCAAAATAGCGCCTCAAGTGGATATAGCCTTATCCACTGGACTTGGTGATAACTTTTCTGGTGATCCGGCTCGATTGGACCAATGTTTTCTCTCGAGTGGACTTGCTTCGAAAGACCAATTTCTTTAAACGAGTTTTTAATAACTTCAATATTAGATTTTTGTCTGTAGGTTTAACAGACGACCCGAAGAGGAATCTGACACCTACTGACGAGTCACTGCCCCTTAATAAAAATGCCTTGTTTTAAGAAAATGTGCATTAGCTGTCAATCACTTGATGGTCGGCTTCTATTTCATAATTAGGATTATTCTTCAAGTACTTAAAGAGTCAAAGTTGTAAAAACCATTCATCTTTTGTAAAGCCTGTCATTTTTTTATTATTGTCAAGAGCTGTCAGTCAACTTAATAGGAACTTTTTATTTTGGCAAATCAAAAAATAAAAGTTCATGGCCAACCATAGCGCAAATAAAGAGTGAATGGATTATATAAGGAAAGGTAAGGACATACAGGTCACACGTTATAAGAAAATAATTCTGGCGTAAGTCGAACGTATAATCTGAGGTATCAGTGTACGTTATTATCTGTTTAACCTAAATATTATTTCATAATAATCCAATAATACGCTACTGATCAGGTTTCGCGCCATGTATACCCTTTCTACAATTCCAAACGAGTGCGCATTATTTTCTTATAACGTGAGTACTAACATAACTGCAAAATCAACTATTCTGATAAAATGAATACCTACTATTCTTTGTTTATTTATATTTTCATAGATAAGAAACTATGAGGTTCACTTGTGAGAAATATGCTTTGCTCTCATAGAATAAACATTAGAATAAACAATATGTCATGAGAGCAAATACTTATCAAATTAAATTGTTGCTCGAGAAAGAATTATTCACCTGCCAACAGTTCTAACCTCGTGACAGATTGTCTTCAACAGGAAATAGCCAAACATGGCCAACTTCATTAGCCAACTTCATTGGATTGATTACATAGTAATCAATCCATATAATTCTTTTTTGATATACTATGAACAACAGACGCATCATTTTCTTACATTTCCAGTTACCCATTTCTACCACCTTTTACCCACGGGAAGCATTGATCTTTATGTTAGATGTAACATATTAATCCATGTGTTGTTACCATATAAAATGACTAGCAGGACCCGTGGGCTACGCCACACGCCTTTTAATTTAGCGGCTCCTTAGTTTGCAAAACCCTTGGCAAAACCTATCAAAGTTTAATTAGGTATGAACCCAACATACTCTACAATGCAACAATAAATCGATATTGTGAAATTTGAGGGCATACGAATGTATGATAATAATATGTAGAAGCAAAAAAAGGCCGCTATGATGTCTATTAGGAAAAAGGTGGAAGCAGGTGCTTTTTATCGTGCACCACCAATGACGGCACCTCCACCACCTCAGAACCGTTACCTCAGGAAACCCTCTACAACCACCTGCTTTAATTTTAAGTAGAATCGCCGCCTTAGGGATCTCTATAACCCCCCGCTTTAATTTAAATTGGGAGGCACGTGCACCACTAATATAAACATTGCCGCCACCAAGCTCACCAAAATCCCCGCTTCAGGGCACCCTACAACCACCCGCTTTATTTTAATTGGGAGGCACGTCCACCACCTACGACAGCACTTCCGCCACCGGAATACCCTCAGGGCACCCTACAACCACCCGCTTTTGTTTCATTTGAGAAATACGTGCACACCACTAACGCCAGCACCACCGCCACCGATATTACCAGAACGCCGCCCCAAGGTCCCCTACAACCACCTGCGTAAATTTCAATTGGGAGGCAAGTGCATCAATAAAGTCAGCACTATCGCCACCGAGAACAACAGAACTGTCGCCCCAAAAACCCCTACAACCACCCGCTTTAATTTGAATCGTGAAGCACGTGTACCACTAACGTCAGCATCGCCGCCACCGATATCACCAAAATCATCGCCTCAGGAACCCCTACAACCAACCACTTTCACTTCAATTTCAATTTGCACGTGCAACACTAAAGTCAGCATCACCGCCACCGAGTACACCAGAACCGCCGTCTTAGAGACCCCTACAACCACCCGCTTTAATTTTAGTTGGGAGGCACATGCAACACTAACGTCAGCATCGCCGCTACCGAGTACACCAGAACTGCCGCCTCAGGGCACCCTTCAACCACCCGCGCACCGTTAATGACAGTACCGCCGTCTAAGGGAACCCTATAACCACCCGCTTTCATTTCAAATGTGAGGCAGTACATTTCTTGGCGAATTTGTTAGAGTAGATTTTTAAAAGTAAAATTTGAAATATTAATTTTTATGTGTCAATAAATTATAGAATTTAACTAACTTGAAACGATAAAGGAACGCATTCAAAATTGATTTATAGTTCATGGTACATTTCTGTATAACGTAGTTTTAAATTTTAGTTTTTGAGAGTTCTCTCACATTTTTGCTAATTTCTAAGCCCCCAGTTGACATATTGTAATCATACCTAGCCTATGTTACTCCCAAAAGTACGGTCTATATGTGAAAGAAAAAATTATTAAAATTGGTTCGGTGGTTCGCGAGATCTTAAGTAACGCACATACATAGATACATACAAACATCTTACTTTATATATTAGTATAGATGAGTAAATAAATTTAGTACATAGCTCCTGTAGGTACTAATGGTTTATATTTTTTATTCTACAACAAACATCAAATGTTCTCGCTGTAGGTTTCTCAATATCCTTTTATGAAGACACAATCACCAAGTCAAAAAAGGTTTAAAGGAAGGACTGCATTGGAGAGGGCCGATGCTTCCGATCTGACTCCACTTGCCTTGCATCACCGAAAATTAATCCAGTTTGAACATCTCTGATTTCAGAGATGTTGGAGGTTAAATCTCACAGGATGCAAATTGAAATAGAAATCCAACTGCTTCAAAAAAGAAATAAATTGGACCCCGCACAAATCTTATGGGAAATGGCCCTCGGTGAATTTTCCTAAAAATTTAGTATGTTGTAGTATTTGACCTACCGAACAAAAGTCTCCATGGCCACGAAGCCCTAAACCTAATATTGTTCGTGTTGTGGAGGCTTAGATAATCTTGTCACACACAATACGTATAAGAAATGGCCCTCGGTGAATTTTCCTAAAAATTTAGTATGTTGTGGTGTTTGACCTACTGAACAAAAGTCTCCATGGCCACAAAGCCCTAAACCTAGTATTTCGTGTTGCGGAGGCTTCAAGTGCTGAATAATGTTGTCACACACAACTGTGATTTTTTGAATTTTATTTTAAAAGTGCAAGTTCGGTTGCCTCGCTGCTTTACAATATTTAATCGGAGACACATGGAATTTTCTTCAATATTCGTTAATTTTCTTTCAATACCCTGATTGCGATTCAAACATACTCTTGTGTCATTTTCTAATTATAGGTTTGGAAGATCATTATCTTCACGCCTTTTTATTGCAATATCCAGCCTATTATCAATGTCGCCTATTCCAGGCATTCTTCCTAAAACTTCCAACATTACAAAGATAACAATTGTATCAAACTTTTCCAGCTATAATTAAATCCAACCACAGTTGTGTGTGACAACATTATTCAGCACTAGAAGCCTCCGCAACACGAAAAATATTGGGTTTAGGGCTTTGTGGCCATGGAGACTTTTGTTCAGTAGGTCAAACACCATAACGTACTAAATTTTTAGGAAAATTCACCGAGGGCCATTTCTTATAAGAATTGTGTGAATGTGATCGTTATGCATAAAATTCAAAAAATCACAATTGTGTGTGACAAGATTATCAGTACTTTAAGTCTCCACAACACAAAGACTATTAGGTTTAGGGCTTTGTGGCCATGGAGACTTTTGTTCGGTAGGTCAAATACTACAACATACTAAATTTTTAGGAAAATTCACCGAGGGCCATTTCCCATAAGATTTGTGCGGGGTCCTTTGTATTCTATGTAAATAAAAAAATTTTTGTTAACAAGGAAGTGAAAGAGTCCTACCGTTGAGTAATACGTATAGCTACATTTTATGCGTTTTCAGGAATAAATGTTTCTCATGGCGTTGTAATTTTTATTAAAATTTTACTGAAATCACTTGTTCTTGAAGATTTTTCATGAAATTTATGAATACCTTACCTATCTTACCTCTGCGATGAGCATCTGTAAAAATACTTTTACTGACAATCACATTTGATTAGCTATTTCAGTGCTTCTAAGTAGTTGACCAGTATCAAGCAAATGCGTGGATCTGGATGGTACATTAAACATTATAGATGATACAAATTGCTCAACTAGCTAAATCAAGAGCTCCTGAACTCTCTTTCTTAACAATTATAGAAAGAACTCTTTGTATAGGGGCGCGAACGAATGAGTAAGTGAGTTTAATATCCGATATTCTTCAGTATACCTATAGATACATATTATCCGTGGTTTCTTTTTTG
Source organism: Malthinus seriepunctatus (assembly GCA_963924605.1). NCBI lineage: Eukaryota > Metazoa > Arthropoda > Insecta > Coleoptera > Cantharidae > Malthinus > Malthinus seriepunctatus. The sequence continues at coordinate 63,333,059 of OZ004600.1, read as the reverse complement.
TGAATAATGAATAATTAGGATGATATAGTACTTGAATATTATTTATTTTTATACTTAAAAACGTCATGGTTGTTTTATTTCACATAACACAAAAAAAATACATAGTATAGTATTAAATACAAGTAGGGGATAGTGGGTGAATATCGACTTTTGTCCAATATCGACCAGTGCCCTACAGATTAGCGTAAGCGTAAAAAAAGAAAATAAAGCATACTACATTATTTATCGGTTCATGTTGCAAACCTTGGCTACTCATAACAAATTTTTGTGGCGCACATGCGCTTTACAGTGCTAGAAATAATGTTTTTAAGGTTTTCTCTATTATTTTTTGCTGCGTGGTTTTAAGGTAAAAAAACTTTTTTAAAACAAACAATTGCATATTTCTATTTTTAACAAATAGATAGCTATGTTTTTAACAATTTGAGTTAAAATAAAATCAAATAAACAATCGGTCTTTATTCTACTTTGGAAAAATTCCTCACCACAGCTCATGCTGGGATAATATCGACCATCACCGTTGATATTAAACAAAATGACATTTTATGTAGCTTTATGTAGGTACCTAGATGCCTAAAAAATATGTATGGAAAACATCTCGTCAATCTTGTATAAAATGCAATACGACAAAGGCGGTAGAAGCCGTACAAGAATATGAACCAGGTATTCGAAAAGTGGCATCGGCATATACATACAGTGTGTTCATGAAAACAGTTTACAGTAGCTAACTTTTTTATTTCTAAAGATACGAATTCGGTTAAATTAGTAAAGTTGTAGTATTTTATCTTTCTGATTTAGCCATGCAGTCGAAAAAATAATAAGTAGGCTGGTTTTGGAGCCACAGCGATTTTAAACTTTTTCTTTAATGGAACACCCTGTATATTTTTTGATATTTGGATTTCTAGAATTATTCTCTATATAAAAGTATAAAAAATATTAACAAAATATTTACAAATAACCGAGTTATAGCGCATTTACTGTTTTATTGAAATAAAAGCGTGCTATGGAAAACAAAACTCTTGTTTTGATTTAAACTGATATTACTGATTACAATACTACCAAAAACAGCGATTTAATAACATACTTGAATAAAATAAAGTGTTTTGTCTTCCATGGCCCCCCTTTCTTTAATAAATGGCAAAAGTGCTATAACTCTGTTATTTGTAAATATTTTGATAATATTATTTTATACTTTTATACAGAGAAAAATTCAAGAAATATAAATATTAAAAAATATACAGGGTGTTCTATTAAAGAAAAATCTAAAAAGTGCTGTACTTCAAAAACCAGACATTTTTCCGTTTTTCCAACAGCATAGATAAATGGAGAAGATTAAATACTACAACTTTGCTAATTTAACCGAATTCGTATCTTTAAAAATAAAAAAGTTAGCTATTGTAAACTATTTCGTGAACGATCGTATAACTCACAGCATATCGGACCACATAATGAGCTGTAACTCGGTTATTTCTAAATATTTTGATAAAGTGCCTTAATACTTTTATACAGAGAAAAGTTCGATAAATCCAAATATCTAAAAATATATAGGGTGTTTAATTTAAAAAAAAGTGACATTTTGCTGTATCTCGCCAACTAGATATTTTTCCGTCTTTTTAACTACATCACTAAAACCAGAGGAGAAATTACCACAACTTTACTAATTTAACCAAATTCGTATCTTTAAATATAAAAAAGTTAGTTATTGTAAACTGTTTTCATGAACACACTGTATACAGGGTTATTCAAATTTGACCGGCAGCATGGGGATCTCGCTTATTTGAAGAGATAGAGAAACTATCTATTTATGTTATGGATTTATGTTTTGTTATACCGGCTTTTGTTTTTATTCTAGAGCAGCTTGATCCTCAATTTTTATTAACAAATTAGCTTATTTGAGTAGAAAATGTAAAAATAAATACTCAAGTGACATACATTTTTGAAATCAGCAAAAAAGGTTCTATGAGATGGTGCTAAAACAAAAGATTGCGCCTATTTAAAAAACTAAAGTTGATGATGGTTCCAGAAAACCGAAACGTTTTACATCAAATGTGTTTTCGGAATCGGGTGTAGAATACAAAATGGCTTAGGAGAAGTTCGGTCAGATTTTAAAAATTTTTAATAATAAGGATAAGTAGTAATATGTAGTAATAAGACTACATAAAAAGGAAGAGAGAAGACACGAATACCGAAAGGGAATATAACAGCGGAGAAGAAATTTTTAGAAAAAGCAAAAAAATACAACGATCACCAGAAAAGGTTAAAGCTCAGAACGTAGAAGCAAGTGGCACAAATCCCGAAATGGAAACTCTGCAGAAACTGATGGAAAACTTATCCAAAGATATGAAAGAGATAAAAAGTGAGATTCAGAGCACTAGAGAAGAAGTTAAAACAAACAACGAGGAAATTAAGAAATACAGGGAAGAAGTAGCCGCGATAAAAGAAGAGATGATTAAAAGAGAGAAAGAATGGGAACAAGAAAAAAAAAGTTTAATGCAAAAATTTGAGGTAATGGAAAAGAGGGTTGAAATACAAGAAAGAAAGAGTAGAAAAAATAATATAATTATAAAAGGATTAATCACACAGGAAGAAGACCTTAAAGAGGAAATCAAACTAATAATAGAGCAAAATATGGATATCACAATCCATATAGAAGAGGCGTACAAAATAGGAAAAGATGAGGAAAAAAAGATTATAGTGGTTAAACTGAAGAACTTTGAGGAAAAGATAGCCATTCTAAAACTAAAGTACAAGCTTATAAATAAGAACATATTCATAGATAGTGATTTAACACTAGAAGAACAAAAGATACAAGCCGAAATACGCAAGAAATCCAGGGAAGAGAAAGACAAAGGCAACTCTACTCGAGTGGGATACCGAAAATTGAAAATAAATGAAACACAATACGAATGGAACGACAAACAAGGGAAACTCGTTAAGGAAAATCACTCAAAAAACTAATAAAAGAAACCGGCCTGGATAAATGGACAACAAAACAGCGAGAAAAGGACAACGAATACGAATACAATAATGAACACAGTAACCTCCCAAAACGGTTGGTCACCGCGGGAGTCAATGACCAAAAAACCCCCAAAACTACAAAAAAACCTCTCAATAGTCAAACAAGATTACATATATGCTCAATAAATGTAAGAACCTTAAAAACGGAAGATCGAATGGTAGAATTAGAAAACGCACTTCAAAATATTAAATGGGAAATAATTGGCCTAGCAGAAATCAGAAGAAATTACTCAACAATCGAAGAAACTAAACCAGGACATCTACTTTTTCACACAACAGCACTTAATGGAAACTATGGAGTAGGATTTTACATACACAAAAACTTAAAGAAGCAAGTACAAGACTGTCATGAAGTTAATGAACGAGTCGCGGCAATCAAATTAAAAATCAATAGTGTTAGAATCTTAATAATACAGGTGCACAGTCCAACTGCTGAGTCTACCCAAGAAGAAATAGAAATTTTTTACGAAAAACTAGACGAAACTATAGAAAAACTAAGAAAAAATATAGACGTTTTTACAGTGATTGGCGATTTCAACAGTCGAGTAGGTCAAGCGGTCTATGGAGAAGAACAAGTCATGGGACAATATTTTTATGGTACAAGAAACGATCGCGGCCAAAGATTGATCAATTTTGCTTTGCAACACAACTTAAAAATTGGAAATACATTCTTTCAAAACAACAAAAACCGTAAATGGACCTGGTTATCTCCACACAAACAAAAATACGAACTGGACTATATATTGATTGATAATTTGAAAATAGTAAATAAGATTGAAGTACTAAACAAATTTAAACTGGATACAGATCACAGACTAATACGAGCAGTTCTAAGTATAAACCCAAAATCTATGAGAAAAGAAAAGTTCAGTAAAAAGAACAAAACAATACCTGGAATTTTTACGAACAATGAAGAACGATACATCCAGCAACTACAATTATATTTTGAAGACAATAGGTTAAATACAAATAATACATCAGTTCAAGAAAACTATAACTACGTGATAAAGGGAATAGAGCAAGCATCGAAAAAATCAAAAATAGAGAATAATGTAAATAACAATAAACTTTCAAACGAAACAATAAATATTATAAAAAAAAGAGAAGAGCTAAAGCATAATAGCAATAGAACTACCATTGAGGATATAGAATACTGTGAAACAAAAAAATTGGCCAAAAAATCAATAAAGAATGACATACGACTATATAAAGAAAATAAAATAGCAGAAATACTAGAAAACAAGACAGCAATCAAGAAAATGAATAAAGAGCTATACGGTAGAAAAACTTGGATACAATCTTTAACAAACTTAAATAATCAACGCAGCTCATCTAGAGACCACATACTACAAATAGCAACAGAGTTTTACAAAGAATTATACACATTATCTGACGATCTACAAAAACATACAACACAAACAAAAATTGGAGAAGAAGAATTAACACCCAAAATACTAGAAGAAGAAGTGATACAAGTGATACATGATCTAAAACTAGACAAAGCACCTGGTGAAGACCAAATAACTAACAACCACATAAAATTTGGACAAGATATCCTTGCGAAACACCTCTTGACTCTCTTCAACAAAATACTAACAAATGAAGCAATTCCAGAACAATGGAATGAATCAAAAATAATATTACTTCACAAAAAAGGAAACAGGAATAATATTAATAATTACAGACCTATTAGCTTAACACCTACGACATACCGCATTTTCAGTAAAATTATACAAAGAAGAATAACAAACCAGCTCAATGAATTCCAAACCCCAGAACAAGCTGGCTTTAGAAAAAACTACTCGACACTAGACCATATCCATACAGTTAAACAAATTATAGAAAAGTGCAAAGAATACAATTTAAATATTTTTGTGGCATTTATAGATTTTAAAAAAGCGTTTGACTCCGTTAATCATCAATATATGTTTAAAGCCTTAAAAAACACCAGCATTGACCAAAAATACATAAATATTATCAAGACGTTCTATAAAGATAGCTATGCTTTCATCCAGACAGAAAAGCCTGGTCCTAAATTTTCATTGCAACGTGGTGTGAAACAGGGAGATCCATTGTCGCCACTACTTTTTAACTGTGTTCTGGAACAAATTTTTAAAAAATTGGACTGGGATGATTACGGATTAAATATAAATGGGAATCAACTTACTAATCTACGCTTTGCTGATGATGTAGTTCTTTTTGCTCCTAGCAGTACAGAAATAAGGCAGATGCTGGAAGATCTTTTAAATGAAAGTAGGAAAGCAGGGCTTGATATAAACTTTGACAAAACAAAGATCTTGACTAATCAATGCAAAAAGGATGATATATACATAGATGGTACTAAAATAGTATATGTGGAAGACTACATTTATTTGGGTCAAGTCATCACATTCACAAACCAACAAGATAAAGAAGTAGAGAGACGCTGCTTAGCGGCTTGGAAGAGGTTCTGGTCATTGAAAGAAATATTTAAAGGAAACTTCCCAACATCTTTAAAAACACGCGTATTTGAAACCTGTATTACGCCAATTCTGATCTATGGTTGTCAAACATGGGCGTTAAGTAATAAACAGTACCACAAAATCAAAATCTGTCAACATAAAATGGAACGTTCGCTATTAAAAATCAAACAAAGGGAAAGAATAAGAAATGACATCATAAGAAAAAAAACCCAAATGAAAGAAATTAAACATGTAGCCACCAAACTTAAATGGTCATGGACAGGTCACATACTACGTACCAAAGACAACAGATGGTCAAAAAATATAATTTATTGGACTCCGAGATATTCGAGCAGAAACCGTGGAAGACAAAACATAAGATGGATGGAGGAGTTTTGGAAATACGCGGGTAATCACTGGACCAGATATGCTCAAGACAGACATGCGTGGAGGAATGCCATAGAAATTTTGCCTTTTATAGTGGGAACCTAAATTCATTGTTTATTTAAACTTTTGTAACTTTATACTAATTTTTTATGTTATTTGGGGAACTAAATTCATTTAGTATTTAAATTTTTGTAATTTTATATTTTATATATTTACTTTTATATCACTTATGACTTAGTACATAGGAATGAAATTAAGTTGTTACATAATATTGTAATTTTGGGGAGGCCATAACCCTTATAAGGTTGTACGGCTAATTAATAATAATAATAATAATAATAATAATAAGGAAAATAAAGTCAAAAAACGGAAAATCAATTTTTTGTTTTTTTGTCAATAATTCAAAAACAGAAGCAGCTAGGGCACTTTTATTTCTAGATTATTAGTCAGCATAAAATTCCGCAACTTTGCCCCAATTTAACCGTTTCTCTATCTCTTCAAATAAACGAGATCCCCATGCTGCCGGTCGAATTTAAATAACCCTGTATGTATCAAGTCCGGTAATATACTAAACCCAACTTAAGTCACTAAGGCCGAGTATTTCAATCGACCCTTAAACTTAAGTGCCACTTTAAACTGACCTTCAACCAATAGAAATACACGAAATTGTAGTAAAGCTCAGCTTAACGCCATATTTAAGTTTAAGGGTCGATTGAAATACTCGGCCTAAGTTGAACCCACCACGTGATGACCGTTAAAGTTGCGCAGTAGTTTAGTGCGGTCGTTGCTTAGAAACGAACGTACACAGTGTCGTCGTGAAATTATTACATTACTTTTGTCGAAACCAAAATAATTACAATCATTTTAATAATGTAAAGATCTCATTCAAAAAGTATAAAACCAGTAATTTATTATTAGTAGTACTGCAAATAAAAATTTAAAATAAGTAATTATTTTGAATTTTGACAACTTTGAAAAATAATTTTTTTGACAAAAGAAATAACTAGTTCCGCCACTGGGCCCTGAAGCCACGCCTCGCGCAGGTTTTGTCACGTGGTGGGTTCAACTTACGTTGGGTTTGGTCTAGTACGATACAAAACCGTCTAAGGCACTCTAGGGGATAGTTTTAATGTTTTATATATTTTTTAAATATGTTTTCTAATATAAATAATAATTATATGAATTAATACTTTGGTCGATATTATCCTACCTGATGGTCGATTTTACCCAGCGGGTCGATTTCACACCTCAAATTCTTGCTTGACTTTTACATTTATTTTTGGAGGAATGTGTTAATATCTTCAATTTTTACAATAATCCTAAGAAGCATGGAAGTATACTGGACATTCAGAAATTCAGATTTATTAAATCAAATTTAGAGATTTTATACAAAAAATGCCTTAGCTGGTCGATATTCACCCACTTTCTCCTATAACATAACATTAAAAATTTTTTTAGTCAGTACATATTCCTATAAGTTCTCCACAGCTAGGACAATAGTGTTCTAGATTTAGACACGTACCAAAATTTGGAATTATACAGAAAGGAGCTCTGTAAAAATAAATTACGTCATTCAAATTTCTATCACGTGTAAACTGCTTTCTTTCGAACGGTTTACTGATAGAAATTTCTAAATTGCACACAGTTGGCACTAAGCTCTGTTTGGAATAAAATGAAATCGAACCAATCATAGATAACTTTGTGCATTTAAACATTAACTTAGTGCCAAACTCACAGAAAATTAATGAAATTAATTTTTGAAAATAGAGCACTTTATATTTACTAAGTTTACATACATTCGCTTAAGCTGTTTTAACTAAATCACTTTACCGTAAAAGTAAAACGATTTAATAGTACATTGCAACACATGGTCGGTAAGTGCAGAGTTAACAAATCGAGGAAATGTTAGCAAAACGAGACCCGTAGGGTCGAGTTTTTCTAATTTTCGAAATTTGTTAAGAAAAGCACTTAACGTTCCGAGTATTGCATACTATTTTTTGCACAATCGTGAAAAATAACTAATAATAAATTCATTTTTTAAACTGACACTAGTTGACAGTTGTAAATAATTTTTATAATTTTAAAGTTTATTCAAAATAGTAACCGCTGGAGAATAATGTTGTCCCAGTAACAAGAATAAAAGTAACAAATAGCTCAAACATCTGTTTCACTTACCACCCTTGTGCTTTTGCTTAAATATTTCGAAATCATTATTTTATTGTTTCTATGGACACATACAATGGTTTGGTAAAATCAACTTCCTATTAGTATAAACATTGTTGGTAAGTACAGAATAGAACACGATTGTGCAAAAAATTACATGTAATCACGCTATATTTAAATCGATTTAAGAATTTGACCAATACGTTGTCAGGGTTAAGCATATAAACGACTAATCCGCGTTTGCACGTTTTAACGTTTTACGTTTTACCGTTCAACCGTTTTACGTTAAAACGATTTAGCTAAAACCAGTTAAACCAGTAAAGCATATAAACTCGTGCAAAGGTCAAAATGTAACTTTTCAGTGCTTGCTGTGTAATATACTAATGCTCTTTTCATTTTATAACTGAACTTACCCAATTAAACATATGATTATAGAACATAAACCTATAAATATGGATGTTGTTTCAGTTTCCACGCGAGTTGTTATTTGAAGATGACAATAAGGACATACGAGCAGTTGTGGATATGGTCCAAACTCAATTGTTGTTGAAGTCATAGTCACAATGGTTTGACCTAATATAACGAATTGAATTATTTTCAAATTGAGAAATGTTGTAGTATAATGTTGGAACAGTGGAAAACCATTTACAATTTCTACCAGTACATGAATAACAATTGATCAGTCTTGTATACATACCTAATATAACGAAAACTTTTATTTATATTGATTGTTATTACTGATGTCTGATGTGAAATTAAAATTCCCATTTAAGTGCCTCGATCAAAATTTGTTAAGTATTCTTTTACTATATCAAAAGAAGATACACTAACCCGCAAAATTAACGCACCACTTGTAAAACTTATAATATTTTTAGTTTAACCAAAGCAAATCTTATTTTACCACTCTAATTGGTAAATAAACTCTATATTACATATATTTTAGTGATATTACCATTTAATATACGAAGAAGTACCAAGAAATCAATTGATCAATTTTCTTGCCCCGGTCTCCCCTACGCATCAGTGCGAAATAATTCACTTCACACCGTGGTTCTCGATAAATAATATTAAAGTTACTTACTTTAAAATAAAAATACAAACGCGAATCGACAAATCGAACCTAGTTCTAAAATCTTTAATCATAATCCAAAATTATTGTGTTTCAGTTCGCGAAATGAATTTCCGAATGGCGCTCTCTTATGTGAGATAGTACTTGAAAGCTCATAAACTGATGGTCAATTTAAAAAAAATGACGTCAATTTTCCGTCAACTTGAAAATAAATTTTTATTTTTATTATGTTTTCCTCCATAACTACATTTGTCATATATACAGCGTGTTGCAATAAATTACAGGGAGTTCCCAAGTATAAGTGGTTTTAGATACCTTTTTTTTAATTTAAAAAATGTGGTTTATTTGGTATAATTTAACCCATCCTGTAAGTTTTCGTACTTATGAGATCAGCCTAGCCATACCATAGATGCGCGATTTCCAAACACATACTGTATATATTTTTAAGCTAATATTTAGTTTTTTTTATAAATATAAATTCGGGAAAAACTAAAAGGTGTTTATGTTGTTTTTTGAAAAAATATACAGTTGCCTATTTTAAGAAGGCCACATGTCTTTTACGAAGACACAAACTGTTGGAACAATATATGTATTTTCTACAAGGTGGTTAATTCTTTTAACACAGTAAATTAAATTATTTAATAGTTTATTTTTTGTATTTTCAAAAATATACTACATCATGTAGAGATTATTAATACTATATTAATTTACAGATAATATTTATATGTTAGTATAATGTATAAGCGGCAGCGACAAATATTTCAAATCAAGTCGTTAATAATTGTTTGTTTTTACCTAACTTCAATCTCAGCTCTATTCATTAAGTTCAAAATATACCGCTTTAACGTAGTAAAGTGACTCTTAACCATTTCTTTCAAAAATCTCAAAATCCGTTAAAGATAGAAAAGCGGTTTTTAAGGCACTAAAAAGCACTAATGAGGGACTAAAGTTTGGCATAAAATTTTTTTCGAAGTTCGTTAATGTTGGTGCCAAGTGTGAAGTTGGCTCCAAAAAAAAATAGATGATAATAACTCAAAAACTAGAAGGGTGATTGAAATTTTTCAAAAGGCACTAAGAGGCACTAATGAAGCACTAACGATTGGCTAATGTTTTAAAATTAGTGCTTTCAACTTTTAGCTAACTTCACGAAGCCCCTATGACGTAGGGTTTACTGTCGCTGACACTCGGGCTATTTTTGAATTTTAATATTTTAGTAAATAATAAAACGTAGTATGCATAGTAGGCACAGTAAATGGTGGATGACCACCCCTGTACCTGGATTTACTAACTAAATTCTATAGCTAGCGACGTCGTTAACTACCGAAATCGTTAGAGTTAAGTTAGAGATTTATGAAGATAAATATGTCGTTACGTCGAAACATTCGAAAAATTTGGTTAATCCCTACACTGGGGAAAAATTCCTGGCAAACTGATATCGAACTGGACACCTTTCGATAAGGGGTGCAGTACTATAATCCCTCCTCTGCCGTAATCGTTTTAACCACTACTATATGATCCTAAAAATGCCCCACAGCTAGGACAATAGTGGTTATGATCTTTGCATGGAGTTGTACAAACAGGAATACAACAGCAAGGAACTCTGTAAAGACAAATTACACCGTTAAAATTAATTTACCAACAACCACCTTACATTAGTGTACTTTAGGTATGTACCTTAAAATGAATGCAATTTGGAAATAACGCACCTTACATTATGGAAAACGGAAAAGTATAACGTATAACTCGTACTAAGACAAAAATGTTTGATTTTATGATACATACGAGTAGGTACGTTCTACAATAATACATACTATTTTATCTACAACTGGCAAATGATCACAATTTATTACAAAATGAATTATTACTCGACTGAGACAAGGTTTATCAAAAATTACACGCTTACACCCGGTACCCTAAAGATTTTGATAAACCAACTTCCAAGTTAACTTTAACTTGAAATTATTTATTTGTTCTTTCGGTACTATAACCTTTTAGTGTCGAATTACAGTTCTTGACGAAATAGCATTGATTATTATCTAGAAGAACTAATAAAAAGTTCCATGTTAAAGTTAACTTTGAAGTTAGTTAATTAAAAGCTTTATAGTACCGTGTGTAAGTTGTACATAAAATATTTCATTCGCATAATGGCTATATTACACTCGGATGACTACAAAACTCACCTTCGCCTTGTATATTGAGCAAACTTAACTTACCCAAACAAACATAAAATTAATCCCCATATATCAGAATCGGATGTTGCTTCAATTTCTACGCGAGTAGTTATTCCAAGACCACAATGAGGACACGTAAGTAATTTGGGATTTAACCCAAAACCACTTAATGGTAGGATTGTAAGGGTTTGACCTATAATATTAGTTAAATTATTTTCACGTCGAAAAAGGTTAAGTAGTTACTGTTGCAACGTTCTTTTACGTATAGTACCTGATTATGAAAATTTGTATAGCACGATTTTTGAAAGAAAAGCTTAGTAGAAAGGGAGGAGAATTCTTTTCTCTATGAAATCCATACTGACCATAGTCAATCATGAGTGAAACAATTATTTAATTTAAAACGTTTATAAATTGAAAAAAAAATGACGCGGTTTTTAAGTTCCACTGTGGAACCGTAATAAACCGAACGCACATTCCTAAGCGAGCCTTTCTTTCGGTGGGCGTACTATACTGTGTAACGAGTTTCAGTCATTTCTCATTTTGCGTTGAATCGCTTGAAAGTGAAGAATAGTTGGAATTATTTACTCAAAATTGCGGAAAATATGTACCGGCAATGTTGCGTGAACGTATAAGCCAGCAGCTTGTTTTTTCCCCAATTGTAATAACTGCAGGTAGGCGACTAGTGCCCGTATTTATAGACAGATCTCAAGCACTTGCTCGTACTCAAGACTGAGACAAGGTCGGTTGCTATTGGTTTCTATTGTATTATACAATGAAAACCAATAGCAACCAGACTCGTCTCAGTCTTGAGTACGAGCAAGTGCTTGAGATCTGTCTATAAATACGGGCATAAGTGTAATATGTTTGAATAAAGGCTTTTCAAGCTCTCGTACTCTCTGTGCTCTTTGGGTAGAGTAGAGTATGAGTATGAGTTAGAAGTAATTGGAAATAGTTTAGGAAATTTTTACTTACCTCGTTGAGGTTGACGTGTTTTAGTATATTCTATAGCAGGGCTATAAGACCTTGGTTGCGATGGTGGCAATTGAGGGTTCCTTTCAGAGTAATGATGACGTTTATGCTTTTTCATTCTGAAAATTTGAAATTTAGTCTTAAACAAACACATTTTATGTTTGTGATAAAACCTGCGTTGTTCATGTGGTTGAGATTCAGCTAATTGAGGATGTTCATAACTTTCCGAGAAAGTATGGTGCATAGTCTTTTTCATTCTGAAAATTTGATCAATCAAATCTCAGCATATTGGAGTATAATAACAACTAATTTGCTTTTTAAGTGGAAGACACATTGAAGAAGGCAATTACAATGACCAGTTTTATGCAATATGAAATTAAGTTTACCTGTAATCGGCAAAATGAGTTCCAATATAAAAACAAAGCTGCATTTCACTTTTGAAAAAATTCTCCTGTGTAACCTACCAAAAATTTTATGCTGTCAGAAGCAGAAACATGTGGCGATTCCTCGGTCACTAAGTGAAGCACTTTTAGCCTAGTATTTTGTTTAAAACGTTTTTTTTTTAATCTATAATAAAAAAGTTATAGCCTTGTTGCGTTACTTTTTCCGCACCCACAGTAAGTATTTATTATTTTTAATATTTAATACAAATAAAAACAAAAATGAACTCGTACAAGCTTAACTGGAAGATTAAGAATTGCAGAACAGAACAGCGAATTAAGTCTCCCACTGCGCGAAGTGCTCCTTTTTGGCACTCAGTATTCATTTGTGACACATCCAATACAAAAGAACCCCTCTAAGTACCAATGCACTTTCGAAAAGAGGTGTTCTACAGGTTTCACAACCGGTAACACCCAGGAACAAGAGCAACAGTCAAGCTGGGAACTGCGCATTACGTCTGGCCATCCTTTCACAAAGACATAATATAGTAGACACGGGTATGTCACGGCAGCAAGGTTACTCGTTACAACACAGTTCCTCTTCAAACTTTAAGCATACCTCAAACACGATTTTTGGACAAACATACGAACATAGTTGAACTTCTTCCACCGATGGAAGCCATATCAATACAAGACATTATCAAACTATTTCAAGAACTAAGAAGATTACTGGAATTTTATTGAAATCGCACCACAGAGTAACGGTATGATTGAACGCTTAAGGATGCCCTAATGGACAACTTGCTCATGGGACCTAATTTTTTGGAAAACCACTCTCTGTCTTCCAGGACAGTTTTTCGAGCCACAAACATTATCTAGACGACTACCACAGACGGAACTTGTGGAAAAATTCGAAAAAAGATGGAAACCTTCCGTCCATCATCGCCACGTAGCGCCGTCACTCGCACTTCAGGCATAGACAAGACCTTGCAGCAAACCAGTTACGCAATGTTGCTCTGACTTTACTTTAAAAGCTTACAACTTTTCAGTTTTGATGAAAAATTTAGTTTTACTGCTTGGTATGTTATTATGAATAATTGTTTTGTTACGTTACCAATTATTTATTAGAACTTATGTTTTGTTCAGAAAATAGAGCTATTTGAAAAAAAGTGTCCGTTTCATTGCGTCTTTCCCCTATCACTGCGTGCAGAAAAAAATTCTCTACCGAATGATGCAAAAAAATTATATGTTACCTACTATTTAAAAAAATTAAATTTTCTTAATTGCCCCGATTACAATACTTTCCTATAATACCTTGTGGAATCGGAAAGTAATAATAAAGTCGAAATCAAACTAGCTTTTAGTTTGAGTTGCGCTAAGAAACGTCTGGTAAACGTCATTGATAATTATATTTAAATTTGACGGCCGACTTTTGATAGAACGTGATATCTTCTTTCAAATGGCACTATTAAAGTGAAATAAATATATCTGACTACCTACTTCAATTTTTCGTTTATATCAAAATTCCCACCCAAAAGCTAATATGATTACGAGTATATCAACGTTACTTACTTTAAAAAAATTATTGGTAAAACGAACTAGAATTATTACACTTCACGAAGTAAATTTTTGAATGGAGCTCTGTTACGCGAGATGCCAATATAAGAATAGTACGTGAAGGCTCATAAACACGACATGGTCTGTGTTTAAAAAAATGACGCATTTCTCGTAAAATTTTAATGTACAGAGTGGCTCAAATTGGATGCTCGTGTACGTTATCTCGGTAACAATAATTGCCATGGGTAGAAATTATTCAAAAGATATTAAACTAAATTAAATTTATATGATATAAGTAAACACACAGTGGAAATAATTTTACATATCAGAATCCAAGTTCAGCATATTGAGAGAGATCGACTTAGAATCAACTAGCGAATAAGTTAATCGTGTAGAGAAGAATGGTTGGCCATCAACTTCGTGCTAAATGTATAGCCAGTGCGGTCATTAATTGTGAGGCTGACTGTACAGGGTGACTGACATTGCTTGTCCGTATGGGGTATCTCGGTTAATATTAGAGTTAGGAGAAAACTAATAAGACGAGCTCAATCTACTTTTTTGAGAAAAACTCAATGGTGAAACAAAAATCTGAGACCTTCTTTTGTTTTCGAGTTATAGCCCAAAATTAATATTTTCGTCATTTTAATTTTGATCAATATCTCACTTATTTCTAAAGATTTTTTAAAACTGTAAAAACATTCTTAAAACACTTTTTAACATAGATTCCAGTGGCGTAGTCAAAACTTTTTTTTGATGGTAAGTTTTCGAGTTATTACACAAACTTCACTGCCCCACATCGGGGCACGTTCGGACTACATATGGGGTACATTCGGACAAATCTACTGAAGCATTGAATTGCGAAAAACTTTATATTCATAAAACTGATGAAACACAATGCAGCTATATAAAATAAACAATATTTTTCTATTTGAGGGGGTCAGAAGTCAAGGGTTCTACGTAGAAAAAATTTTAAAGTCGAGTTAATGCAGAAACTGGAAATGGATACGTAAATTCACTATCCGAATGTGCCGGCGCATAGCTTGTCCGAACGTACCCCACTTGCACGTAGTTTCATTAAAGCGGTAGAAAAAATTTTCCTTGATGTTAGGTGAAACGAAACTACTACGCGTTTATAGTTTATGTATGGCAGTTACCAGATTTCAATCGCCAGTAAATTTAATTAAGGGATTAAAACGGGACAGCTTATGTTACTTAGCTCAAAAATTATTGCAGGTTGTTGGAAAACAGTTTTTCTTCACAAAAAATTTTGTTTTAAGCACTAGGCAAGCGAAACTATCGTCAACAAACACGCTTCACACTAGCAACCTACTGTTACCTCCGCAGCCCAATAGCACGAATTTTTGACGGAAATTTTGAAAAGTCCGGATGTGCCCCGCGTCCGAACCTGCCCCAGTCTCCCCTAAAACATTACATTTTGCAGGACCAGACTTATTATAGACCCATTAACCCAAATATCATTTTAATGGCTATCCAAAGAAGAATCCAAATATGCAATAATATACAAAGTGTTCCGTTTAAAAAAATCAAGTTTTATCTGTACCTTGTACATGAATCACCCTGTATATGTAAAAATATTTTCAAGAAGTCCAGTTCTATGACAAATATTGCTAAATGCACTTAATCTTTTCGTGAAACTTTCATAGCTAAAATTTCGCATTAAAATGTTGGGAAATGACCCAAATTTTTTTTTA
Organism: Malthinus seriepunctatus; assembly: GCA_963924605.1. NCBI lineage: Eukaryota > Metazoa > Arthropoda > Insecta > Coleoptera > Cantharidae > Malthinus > Malthinus seriepunctatus. The sequence goes on along the minus strand of OZ004600.1, from coordinate 63,317,195 downwards.
AATTTTTCTCTGAAATGTAGTCAACCCAAATTGATTCATAAACCAAAATTTTCTCTCAACTTTTTATACCCGCAATAAAAATAATACAAAATGATAGGAAAATCATATGTATTTTAAATACAAAACTCTTTCTCATTACAGGTTACATTATTAGCGATGTCTTAGAAAGTTAAAACCAGGCTTAAAATTTTTGTTAATTTTTTTGAAATCAACTCAGGGGGCGGCAAAAATAAAATTCAGAAAAACCTAAATAAGAACCACCCTAATAATCATAGTCACAACAATTTAAAAATAATAATTTTGTGAATAAAAGAGTTAACAAAGTTTTTTTTTATAAATCAAAGAACATTCTACAGTTTCAATAGACGAAAATACAAGAATATAATACAAAATTCAAAATCTTAGTTAGTATATGCTCCTAAAAATGCATCACAGAAAGGACAATAGTGATTGCGATTTTGACACGACTTGACACAATATGGAATGAAACAGCAAGGAATGCATCTGTAAATACAAATTACGTCATTAAAGTTCTACTTTCAGTGCCGGTTTTACCACTAGAATTTTTTAGACAGTTTGCTAGCGCCACTATTTTTGAAAAATGAGCCCTTTTAACAGAAATTAAATAGGTACTTGAACTAGAATATACAATCGATATATCAAAACAGAGTGGATGAGAAGGATTAAATTAATGGGGTTTGAAAAGAGCCCCCCCCCTCAATATTACTTTAGAGTGAACTAACTTTAAAACCGGTACTGCATACTTTTTGCCATTGTACAATTAACTTACACCATCAAACAGAAAAGCGTTAAAACTAATGCAATTAAATGAGTTTTGGTTCCTGCTGCACTCTCTACTCGTGTAGTTACTTGACGATGACAATGAGGACATATAAGTGATTGCGCATTTGGCCCCAAAGGTGCAGATGGAGTAGATATCACAACTACTTGACCTGTAAAAAACAAATTAAATTATTTGTACTTAGACATTATTTGACTACAAAATTAGAACCGCCTGTATTTATGTGACATCACGTCAAAATATTTACGTGAAGTCGCATAATCTTATAAATACAGTTTTTATAAAAACTTCGTAAATATAGCCGAGCACACTGTCAAAACCAGTTTTATAAAAAATTTTATAATTATTTTTGTGATAATATTCGTAGTCTGCGTGGTACTTAACAAATTATACTCACGTTGAGAATCTTGAGGTTGTTGAGAACATGATTGAAGAGCATAAAATTCTGGTTTTTGTAGTGGCTGTGGTGCACTAGCTTCGAAATAAGGAGGAGGATTATCCTTTGGCATTCTGAAAATTTAAATTTCAGTATAAAAAATGCTTTTAGTTTGCGCCAATAAATTTCCAGTATGAGAAATGATAAAACCCATTTGTTATTTGGAGGCATAGCAACTCGAGTGGAAGAGAAGAAATCGATAGCGTCCTCACTCTGATAAACTCGCGAATCTGCACATTTTGGCGAAATTGAGTTAGATAGTGGATTTGAATGGTAGATGACCAATGCACATAATAGTGAAGTTCCGGATTTGTATCTCATTCCGTTACTTAGATAAAGCCATTTTAAACTCGAAAAACTGCATAACTCTTGTTTTTTTGTTCTAAATCTTTCAAAAACTTTTTTTTTTCAGTTATTAAATAACGCATAGAGCTGATCTTTTTTTATTTGATAGAGTAATTATTCAGGTATAGAAAGTTATTTTTAAATTCAAAAAAATTTTGTTAGTTGTGGCACAAATAATTCTTTTTATACAAATAAATCTATAGAAAAGTACAAAAAGTTCCCACTTCCAACACTTAACTTTTTTTTCACGATACGAATTTTGGATTTTTGTGCACAGTAAATTGATGCCTTTAGGACATTTGATCTCGCATAACATGTAGTCTCGTTTCAAAAATAAAATTTTTAGGACCACTTATATGGAACCATGCAATTTCTAATTCATTTCAGTAAACTGGCAAATCTGCATTTTAGACCGGTAAAATTGAAAATTTTCAAATTTTTTATTAGAGACTTGGGGATTCAATACCTCTGTGAAAATTCAATTTTGTAACCATGACACTAAGTTAGAAAAAGTCTGCACTATTTAATTGATCAACAATATTATCAGTTCATATAAGGTTCGTTCCAGCAGCAATTCGAACGGTAATAGAACTGTTCAGAACTGTTCTAGACATGCGCAGTTCGAACAACGCGTTCCAGCAATACAAATCTCGAACTGTCACTCTGAATTTGACGTTCCAGCATAAACGAATTTTGATTCGGAATGATTCGGAACGGTTTTAGAACTGTAAAAGCAGTTCTAGGTTCGAAGCAAGTATTTATAATTCCGATCATGTGCAAATTGAATCTGTCGACTTCGCGCGTTTAGTTTAGCAACAGAATAGTAGTTTACTCATTTTTAATGAACTTTTGTGTAATCTTCTTCGTCTTCCTCATCATCAAGCTCAAGATCAGTTTCTAGAACTTCTTTTGGGGAAAACCGAAGTAGCCCTAAAATAGAGGGATACGTTGAAGAAACCGTGCCACTATACAACTACAAGGAGTTTTTGGAACACTTCGGGTTTCTAAAGAAATTTTGGAAAATCTAGCGGAGCAGTTTAGAACGAACGACTATTATCAAGCTGAATCTTCGGGTGGATTTGGGAAAATATCTCCCTTAAAACATATGTTAATTTTTTATGATTTGCCGGACATCAAACGGCTTTTTTTACCAGATGTGGGAGATCGTTTCGATATAACGATAAGTTCGTTACATCCAGGGATTGGACGTGTAACTGCTTTCTTAAGCAACATGGCTGGCCAAGTTATAAAATGATCAAACGCTCAAGAACATCAAGTTTTATTATGAACTTATGGTTACTAAACTGAATTTAAATCATAGCGCTTAAATTATTTGAATTAGAAGCGAAGAACAGTACAAAAAAACTTATGTGAGGGCATCTATCGCTTTCTGTAGAAAATAAAATGACTAGTCCCGTTCCAGCATTGACAGTTCAGAACTGATTCGATCTTGGAATCGAACCGCGCATGCGCAGTAAAACAGTACCTGTAACCGTTCAGAATTGTTTGCTGGAACAAACCTAATAACAAATTACCAAGGTTCTGAATATTTTGATTGATATTTTTGAGAAAGCTTTTTGATATTGGCCAATCGTCCAAACAAATATTTAATGAAAACGAGAAACAGCTAGCGTTGTCTGATATTTCTAATATCAATGGCACTGCACATTAGTTTTTGAAAATTTTATAAGAAGTTATGAAAATTTGTTTATGAAATTTTGTAGTAAAACTTATGACACTTTCAAGTTAAAACGTACAAAAAATTAAATCATTTTGTTGACAAATTTTTCCTCTGGATGACTTCTAATGATGGCAGTTTTTTCTGAAGATCCATTAAATTTATACAAAAACCAAAATGTCAGGCCGCATCCTAAAGGTAAATAAAATTCGTATTTTCAATATCTAGTCAATAGTTCAATAATTCAATGAATGTTTCGAAATTTACGATTTAAAAACCACCTTTTTCAAGATGACTACTCCACTTTACAATTTTTTCAAATTAAAAAATGTCCGGCACCTAGAGAAGAGTGTTACAAATCGATTGATATATCATATGTTATGTTTTGTTTAAAAATAACCCTTTAAAAAGAAATTTACGTTTTGAGGTAGGTATTGATACCCCTTAAAAGTATTAAAGTAGCACATATTTTCAAAAATATTATAGAAACGATATAAAATGAATTTTACAGACACCAATGAATTTTTATTTTTCGTTTTTTTTGTTCTGCTGTAAAATCGAGATTATGCAGATTCGCGAGTTAACCAGAGTAGGGACGATATAAAACTTGTAATTTCTTCAATGGGGCACCCTGTCCTCTTTTTAAATTTATTTTAAATAATTGATACATGCTACTTACTTGAAAATAATTAATTAGAATTTATAACGAATTCAATTGTGTTTCACTTCACAAAATCATTTTTGGAATGGTGCTTTCTTAAATGCGATACTGAATATAAGAATTACGTACTTGTACGTGAGCATGTTTGTGTTAAAGTAATGTTGTCGGTTTTATTAAATTTTATGTTATAGATCGCTTTTTAAATATTTATTTTTTTATAAAATGTAAATCTCAAGTAACTGTATGTTTGTTTATGTTCTTCTTTAAAAAAAATATATAGGCTCCCTATTTTAAGAAGGCCACTCAGCACTCAATAATGTCTTTATACCAACTATCGAAGACAAAAACTTGTTCAACAATACACAGTGTGTCTAGGAATTGAGTTCAGAAGAAATAAAAAATTTTATTTTTAAATTCTCAGAATTACTCTCCAAAACCGCAAGGTATTATAATCTTTTTAGTTGCTTCTAAATTCCCTAATAAGCAAAAATATTTGGTAAAGCTCTTTAACAATTTATCGCTGTGATGGATCGTTCAGAAGATATAGGCCTTTCAAGTCAAAATTCGTGACATCACAAGGACAACGGTCGCAATCTACAACTACTAGATAAATGGTAGCTGACTCGTCAGCCATTTTGTTGCTAATGTCAGAGTGACATTTGCGTAAGGCCGATAAAACAGCTCATCTGTTTGATTACTAAGTTTGTATGTTTATTACATTAAACGTCACTTTGACATAAGCCTCAAGATAGCTGACGAGTCAGCTGCCTTTATCGGTCAAATAGTAGTTTAGAAATTAATATACGAAAGCTATATCGCTAAGCACGAGGGCTTATAGTGAATTTCATGATCGTGTGACGTCACGAAAAAGTACTTTTCTACTGTCTAGGCAGGAAAAGTAAAATCTTAACCGCACATAATTTTTATTTTTTAACGTAAAAAATGTTTTTTAAACATTTGTAATGTAAAAAATTTAATGTTTTTTAAATTTTCCTTTATAATTAGTTCGTTGTGTTTAATAATTAGCTTTTTTTACAAATTTAATTTAATTTTAAAAAATATTTGACAATTGAACTACAAGTAATTGACAAGAGATGGTGCTCTTTCAAAAATCAAAATTTTCAGTTTTACGCGTTACGTTTGCAGAAAAAATAAATGTTTTATACGGAGTCAAAGTAGTTTTGTGTGACTCGCCTGTATTGCCAGACTCGCTCACTACGCTCGCTCTTCAGCCAAACACAGTCTTGTCACACAAAACGTCACTTTGTCTCCTTATAACACAAATAACTATAGTCATTGGTTTACTGACGGTTCCGGGCAACTAGTGCAAGTCAAACGAACAAGCCTTGTTACGATCTGATTGCCTCACAAAAAGTTAAGATTATCAACATCGAGGGAGGGGCATCTAACCTCCTCAGAAGAATCATACCGTTTTTTACTGATTAACAAGTTTATCCTCGCATCAAGCAAAGTATATTACATAAACTTAGTTGTTGCATCACTTTTAAATCCAAAGTTCCGCTTATTTATCGATTTATTTTTAAGAACTTCAAAGCGCTATAATTTGGTAGGCAAGCAACTTTGGACTAAGGTAAATTCGGTTTCATCGTTCTATTTTGAGTTCAGCTATCACCCATTTCAAGGAACGCAGGCTTATGCCGGACACCCTGTATATTAAATTAGAAAAACTTATCCATAAGTAGGTACTTTATTTTCAATTCTTCACATTTATTATTTTTTCTCAACCACTATGCATGCTGGATTGGGCTCGATCCAACTTAACATGCTTTTAAACACAATAGATGTTCCTTGTTTAGATAGTAAGACTCTGAAAAGACATGAGAGAATTATAGGTTATTATTATTATTATAAGTGTGGCCACCCATTTAACTCGAGTTTTATAGCTTTTTTGCACCTTTATCTCGACACAAACTTGACGAAAATTTAGTGTCGAGTCTAGATAAAAGACACGACCGTCGGGCTAGTGCTAAAAAATTAGATCGACCCGCAAACTTTCAAGTATAGAGGGAGCATAAATGAACTCATTTATATTTAATTCGACCATTTTAGTAGATACGCGTATAACGGGTTGACTATTTACAACGCTTAGGAACAAACAATATGTAGATAGAGGGAGCAAACATCAATTAATTTATATTTAATACGGCCATTTTAGTAGCTGAATAGCTGACTAACATTCATTACGGACTGGAATTTTTAGATCCAACATCTTCAAAGGTAACTCTTTTAGAACATTACTTGTAGAACAACACCATAATGTGCAAATAAAGCTGAATGCTCGATCTTAACTGATTTTGTCGCCCAGTCTCCCTAATAGTGAGTGGAGATCTAAACCTGATGGTGTTTAGCTAAAAATGATTGCGCCGCCCTAAAACTGACTCTTGCGATCTAAAATTGATTATCTAACTAAACACGAGTGTCGACCTAAAACTAATTTTGTCGACCTAAAACAGATGAGTCGATCTAAAACTGCATATGTCTTGATATACCTTGATTCAGTATGTCGATCTAATATTGATAGCGTCGACGTAAATCTGTCTGTGTCGACCTAAAAGTGATTGTCGACCTAAACTGATTATCGACCTAAAACTGATTGCATCGACCTAAAACTGACTCTGTCGATCTAAAACTGATTGTCGAACTAAAAATGAGTGTCGACCTAAAACAGAGTTTCGACCTAAAGCTGATTTTGTCGACGTAAAACTGATGAGTCGATCTAAAATTGAATATTAGGTTTAGTTTTGAATGGATAGAAAAAAATCGGGTTAAAATTTCAGCTCGATATTTTAACGTTTAGAGGTGTCGAAAGAGTCATCTGTTTTCCCATTTAAATAACATGCGAAACTTAAAAGTTTTTGGTTTTGAATTTTTTGCAAAATCACAAGTACATGACATGTAATATTAGTTTCGAATTTATAAATTTGTAGTCTAAGGATACCTCTTACTTAAGTAGTAGAAAAGCTAACATTCATTGCCCAGTGGAATTTTTTTAAATTTGCATGTTTGATCAAAAACTGTCAATGTGGATGCAACATTTTAAACAATTCTTTTACAACATTACGTGTAGCAAACTCTCTGAGTGTCTATCTATCTCTAGCAGTGTCCACCTAAAACTGACGGTTTTTAGCTAAAACTCATTGCATCGACCTAATACTGTCTGTGTCGACTTAAAACTAATTGTCGACCTAAAACAGAGTGTCGACCTAAAACTGATTTTATCGACGTAAAACTAAAAATTCGATCTAAACTGCCTGTGTCGACCCAAAACTTATTGTCGACCTAAAACTGATTGTCGATCTAAAACTGATGCGTCGATCTACAACTGAATACTAGGGTTAGTTTCGAAAGGATAGAAAAAAATCGTGTAAAATTTTCAGCTCCATATCTTAACGTTTAGAAGTGCTGCACGAGCCATCTATTTTTAGCCATCCAATTTGTAGTCTAATGTGGGTTTTTGCACCGTTTACATATTAACCCCGCAGAGCATACGTTAGACTTTTAAAGCCCATGCATAAACTAAAATCGGTGCAAAAGGTCCATAAGTAGAAGGTAGTTTTGTATAAAATTTATTCGTTAGTTGTTTGATTTATACTACAGTAGATGAAGGAGCAGAGGTTTTTGACAACTTATCGCCAAATACACTATCTGTCAGTTAATTTATGTAAACGGTGCAAACGCGCATAAGGTTATATATATCTTACTATAAAAATTTTTTCGGACTTACAACTTCAATTTTTAATGTTTTTAGGTCTTCGAAAAAATTCGAAAGTAGTTGAATGGCTGACTAACATTCATTACCCAGTGGATTTTTTTTTAAATTTGCAATTTTGATCTAAAACTCTCAATGTGCATGCAACATTTTAAAAGGCAACTCTTTTACAACATTACGTGTAGCAAAATTACCTGTAACAACTGATTTTGTCGCCCCAAAACTGAGTGTCTATCTAATAAGCAGTGTCCACCTAAAACTGACGGTGTTTAGCTAAAACTCATTGCGTCGACCTAATACTGTCTGTGTCGACTTAAAACTAATTGTCGACCTAAAACAGAGTGTCGACCTAAAACTGATTTTATCGACGTAAAACTAAAAATTCGATCTAAAACTGCCTGTGTCGACCCAAAACTTATTGTCGACCTAAAACTGATTGTCGACCTAAAACTGATGCGTTGATCTACAACTGAATACTAAGGTTAGTTTCGAAAGGATAGAAAAAAATCGTGTAAAATTTTCAGCTCCATATCTTAACGTTTAGAGGTGCTGCACGAGCCATCTATTTTTAGCCATCCAATTTGTAGTCTAATGTGGGTTTTTGCACCGTTTACATATTAACGCTGCAGAGCATACGTTAGGCTTTTAAAGCCCATGCATAAACTAAAATCGGTGCAAAAGGTCCATAAGTAGAAGGTAGTTTTGTATAAAATTTATTCGTTAGTTGTTTGATTTATACTACAGTAGATGAAGGAGCAGAGGTTTTTGACAACTTATCGCCAAATACACTATCTGTCAGTTAATTTATGTAAACGGTGCAAACGCGCATAAGGATATATATATCTTACTATAAAAGTTTTTTCGGACCTACAACTTCAATTTTTAATGTTTTTAGGTCTTCGAAAAAATTCGAAAGTAGTTGAATGGCTGACTAACATTCATTACCCAGTGGATTTTTTTTTAAATTTGCAATTTTGATCTAAAACGTTCAATGTGCATGCAACATTTTAAAAGGCAACTCTTTTACAACATTACGTGTAGCAAAATTACCTGTAACAACTGATTTTGTCGCCCCAAAACTGAGTGTCTATCTAATAAGCAGTGTCCACCTAAAACTGACGGTGTTTAGCTAAAACTCATTGCGTCGACCTAATACTGTCTGTGTCGACTTAAAACTAATTGTCGACCTAAAACAGAGTGTCGACCTAAAACTGATTCTATCGACGTAAAACTAAAAATTCGATCTAAAACTGCCTGTGTCGACCCAAAACTTATTGTCGACCTAAAACTGATTGTCGACCTAAAACTGATGCGTCGATCTACAACTGAATACTAAGGTTAGTTTCGAAAGGATAGAAAAAAATCGTGTAAAATTTTCAGCTCCATATCTTAACGTTTAGAGGTGCTGCACGAGCCATCTATTTTTAGCCATCCAATTTGTAGTCTAATGGGGGTTTTTGCACCGTTTACATATTAACCCCGCAGAGCATACGTTAGGCTTTTAAAGCCCATGCATAAACTAAAATCGGTGCAAAAGGTCCATAAGTAGAAGGTAGTTTTGTATAAAACTTATTCGTTAGTTGTTTGATTTATACTACAGTAGATGAAGGAGCAGAGGTTTTTGACAACTTATCGCCAAATACACTATCTGTCAGTTAATTTATGTAAACGGTGCAAACGCGCATAAGGATATATATATCTTACTATAAAAGTTTTTTCGGACCTACAACTTCAATTTTTAATGTTTTTAGGTCTTCGAAAAAAATCGAAAGTAGTTGAATGGCTGACTAACATTCATTACCCAGTGGATTTTTTTTTAAATTTGCAATTTTGATCTAAAACGTTCAATGTGCATGCAACATTTTAAAAGGCAACTCTTTTACAACATTACGTGTAGCAAAATTACCTGTAACAACTGATTTTGTCGCCCCAAAACTGAGTGTCTATCTAATAAGCAGTGTCCACCTAAAACTGACGGTGTTTAGCTAAAACTCATTGCGTCGACCTAATACTGTCTGTGTCGACTTAAAACTAATTGTCGACCTAAAACAGAGTGTCGACCTAAAACTGATTTTATCGACGTAAAACTAAAAATTCGATCTAAAACTGCCTGTGTCGACCCAAAACTTATTGTCGACCTAAAACTGATTGTCGACCTAAAACTGATGCGTCGATCTACAACTGAATACCTACTAAGATTAGTTTCGAAAGGATAGAAAATAATCGTGTAAAATTTTCAGCTCCATATCTTAACGTTTAGAAGTGCTGCACGAGCCATCTATTTTTAGCCATCCAATTTGTAGTCTAATGTGGGTTTTTGCACCGTTTACATATTAACCCTGCAGAGCATACGTTAGGCTTTTAAAGCCCATGCATAAACTAAAATCGGTGTAAAAGGTCCATAAGTAGAAGGTAGTTTTGTACAAAATTTATTCGTTAGTTGTTTGATTTATACTACAGTAGATGAAGGAGCAGAGGTTTTTGACAACTTATCGCCAAATACACTATCTGTCAGTTAATTTATGTAAACGGTGCAAACGCGCATAAGGTTATATATATCTTACTATAAAAATTTTTGCGGACCTACAACTTCAATTTTTAATGTTTTTAGGTCTTCGAAAAAATTCGAAAGTAGTTGAATGGCTGACTAACATTCATTACCCAGTGGATTTTTTTTTAAATTTGCAATTTTGATCTAAAACTCTCAATGTGCAAGCAACATTTTAAAAGGCAACTCTTTTACAACATTACGTGTAGCAAAATTACCTGTAAGAACTGATTTTGTCTCCCCAAAACTGAGTGTCTATCTAATAAGCAGTGTCCACCTAAAACTGAAGGTGTTTAGCTAAAACTCATTGCGTCGACCTAATACTGTCTATGTCGACTTAAAACTAATTGTCGACCTAAAACAGAGTGTCGACCTAAAACTGATTTTATCGACGTAAAACTAAAAATTCGATCTAAAACTGCCTGTGTCGACCCAAAACTTATTGTCGACCTAAAACTGATTGTCGACCTAAAACTGATGCGTCAATCTACAACTGAATACTAAGGTTAGTTTCGAAAGGATAGAAAAAAATCGTGTAAAATTTTCAGCTCCATATCTTAACGTTTAGAGGTGCTGCACGAGCCATCTATTTTTAGCCATCCAATTTGTAGTCTAATGGGGTTTTTTGCACCGTTTACATATTAACCCTGCAGAGCATACGTTAGGCTTTTAAAGCCCATGCATAAACTAAAATCGGTGCAAAAGGTCCATAAGTAGAAGGTAGTTTTGTATAAAATTTATTCGTTAGTTGTTTGATTTATACTACAGTAGATGAAGGAGCAGAGGTTTTTGACAACTTATCGCCAAATACACTATCTGTCAGTTAATTTATGTAAACGGTGCAAACGCGCATAAGGATATATATATATCTTACTATAAAAGTTTTTTCGGACCTACAACTTCAATTTTTAATGTTTTTAGGTCTTCGAAAAAATTCGAAAGTAGTTGAATGGCTGACTAACATTCATTACCCAGTGGATTTTTTTTTAAATTTGCAATTTTGATCTAAAACTCTCAATGTGCATGCAACATTTTAAAAGGCAACTCTTTTACAACATTACGTGTAGCAAAATTACCTGTAACAACTGATTTTGTCGCCCCAAAACTGAGTGTCTATCTAATAAGCAGTGTCCACCTAAAACTGACGGTGTTTAGCTAAAACTCATAAAACAGAGTGTCGACCTAATACTGTCTGTGTCGACTTAAAACTAATTGTCGACCTAAAACAGAGTGTCAAAGTTTTGTCGCTGAAAAACCATGTTGTTGGTTTTGCCAGGGTAGTTGGTTTGGCATTTATATACTTACTGTTCGTACGTACGTACTGTTCAAGTCGACTGTACAGGTACATTTATTTATTAAAATTACCATTTGTAAGAAAATAATTTATGTCAGTAACCTGTACCACTCGACTTGAACAGAAATTTTGAAAAAATTAAAAAAAAATTTTGTTTTGGAAAAAACAAGAAATTGTTTTATTGATTGTTACATATCGTTGAAAAGAGAAAAAAATTAGTATTTTTTTGAAGTTAAGTTAAAATAGTGCGTGTAGTTAAAAAAGGTATGTTTGTGTCATATCTTTCAAATTAAGCCCTAAAAAAATTTTTCTACTGACTACAACAGCTTAGAAAGATCTAATTTTTTTATTTGAACTTTTTTTTATATTTCCATTATTTTAGACAGCCTGTATAAGGGCCACCCTATTACATATATCTACCTACAACTGATAGTCGACCTAAAAATAAGTATTGACCTAAAACTAATTATGTCGACCTAAAGCTGATCGTTTCGATCCGAAATAAATTGCAACTATGAAAACTTGATTCATTGTGTCGAACTAACATTGTTAGCGTCGATCTAAAACTGAATGTGTCGAAATAAAACTGCTTTATGTCTACTTAAAACTGAATGTCGACCTAAAACAAGCGACGTCGTAAAATCCATTAAATCGACTTAAAACTTATTGCGTTAACCTGAAACTACTTAACTCCTTCTTTACACAGTTTTACTCGTCTTCAAAATAAGTACTTACTTTTCTTTAGAGGTATATTCTTTACTTCTTCAACGTAACGAATAAAAGTAGCTATTTTAGGAAAAGTTTTAAATTAACCCCTAAAACTTACTTACTTCAATTTATTACTTATACAGGGTTGTTTCCAAGGTTTTTGTTACAAGCCTCTTTACAAACTTTAGCAAATAAAAGTAAGTAGATAAATAAAATTCCATGAAAAAAATGTCCTATCTTACGCTCTTCTGTTAATAAGCTATATCGTGTAAGAAAATGTTGGTGCAACCCAACATAGGAACACTAATTTATTTTTATACTTTACTAAATTTTTATGTTGTTTACGCCATGTTTACGCATATTACGATCTTTTCGCGATGTGCATTGTTTAACATGAGAGGTCAAAAAATTCTTAAGATTTAAGTAGTTTTAGTTAGAATATAAAAATTAATTGGTGACAAGTATTTCTTTTGTTTTTAAAAATATCGATTGTAGAAAAGAAAAGAGTTGAGTTTTGACTGGCTTGAGATTCGGAGGTGTTTTTACTAATAAATGATGTTATTTGTGGATGGGTTGTTTTTATTATTTAATTAAGATTATATTCTTACAATCGTCTTTAAGTTATTATAAAATCTAGTAGGCTAGTAGTAAGGCTACTTACTACTTATTGTACTTAAGTGCACGTGAACTTGAGAGTGTAAGCAGGATTAAAATCGACAATCAGACTCAAAGATATTTATCATAAAATTCAAGGTTGGCATTTGTCATAAAATGTCTTCTTAGATGTTCTTGCAATAGCGTAATTTAAAAACAAAGAATATCTGTTACTTTGCTCTCGGTTGAGCAAAGTCACATCACATCACGTCATCACGATGTGATGTGACCTTCGCTTATATAAATAGTGCTAAAAATAAATCTCAAAAAATCGACCTCAAATTAAGCGTTGATATAATGCGGTAAACCGCGCTAAAATGTCGCGATATTTTTGCTCGTTGAACAACCTGTTATAAGAAGCAAAAAGAATTTTTTTAATAAGATTTGGTATTCAAGATAAACATATGTCTGTCTAAGATTAAAGACGGAGACGTACCTGAATCTTTTTTACATAAATTTATTAGTTACACAAAATTATTTACAAGCCTATTTACAAACATTGCAAATGAAAGTAAGTAACCAGGTAAATAAAATAGGACAAAAATGTCCTATCAGCATTGGTCCTATTCACTTCTATCGATAAGCTATATCGTCTTTAAGTTATTATAAATTATATCCATAGCTATTAACGAGTAAGAAATATCTATCGTAGATTGAAAACCTGGCAAAGCTAAAACGCGTAGGCGCTAACGCCATAAAAGTTGAAGGCTCTAGATATTTATCATAAAATTCAACCTTGACACTACTTCTCATAAAATGCACTTTAGATCTTTTTACAATAGCCTAAGTTGAAAAGAGATAAAGAATTTTCGTTACTTTGCCGTTCAAAGCTCGAATCTAGACTTTAGTTAGGAAAGATATTTTGAGATAAGATCTTGATTGGAATTTATAAAACGAGGTCGACCTAAAGCTGTAGAATAGTGCTGTGAGGTCGATGTAGAAACGGATTTCGTCGCCCTTTAATATTTTTCCAAAAATTCCATCCTAAAGTCCGTCCGTCTAATTATCTATTAACGAGACTTAGATATCCATACCAGATTGCACGTCCTACGAGGGATCCAAAAATTTCAGATCGATCCATTCTGCGAGTTCGATTTTAGCCTCTAAAAGTGAGGTGAGCTCTCAAGAGGAACTACTTCGCCCGAGAGCGAATACAAAACACGCATTCGAAGGACGCGGTTTATAAACCGAAACGGATCGTCGCCAAATTTGGACGTGTAACTTGGAAAGCGGTCTTGGGCAATGCGTTTTTTGCCCGAGAGCGTGGCCTCAAAAATGGAAGGGCGCTTGAGCTGTCCTCCCTTTTCGAGAGGGCGGGATTCGTTTTGAGAACTCGGTGAGGTCGAAATGGGGGCGAAGATGAAATCCTCATTCCAAAAAAATTGGAGTAAGGAAACCTTGAGGAGTTTGGGCGAGATTTCCAACCGAAGCCGGTTTGAATGTGGGAATGAGGGACTCTTTGGCTAATTACCACACCATACTAAAAGTCCGCACGAGAATATGGCCAAACCGGCGTAGGTTAACGGTTATAGGGTGTTGTGTAAGAATACTTTATTATAAATGCTGGAAAATGCCTACTGTTTACACGTAAATGTCGTTTAAAACCTTTATGATGAGAACCATCCAAAGAAACGTCCCTTAAATTTGGTTACAAAAATGTAGAAGTACCCTGTATAAATTAACTTCCAACATGACGCGGTAGAGCTAATGCTGCGAGGTCGGTCTAAAACCTAATTTCGTAGCCCTAAAATCTTTGGCGCCAAATTCCGTCATAAATTCAACCTTGACACTACTTCTCTAAAAATGCATTTTAGATCTTTTTGCAATAGCCTAAGTTGAAAAGAGATAAAGAATTTTCGTTACTTTGTCGTTCAGAGCTCGAATCTAGACTTTACTTTGGAAAGATATATTGAGATAAGATCTTGGTTGGAATTTCTAACACGAGGTCGACCTAAAGCTGTAGAACAGTGCTGTGAGGTCGATGTAGAAACGGATTTCGTCGCCCTTTAATATTTTTCCAAAAATTCCATCCTAAAGTCCGTCCGTCTAATTATCTATTAACGAGACTTAGATATCCATACCAGATTGCACGTCCTACGAGGGATCCAAAAATTTCAAATCGATCTAGAAGGCTCTAGATATTTATCATAAAATTCAACCTTGACACTACTTCTCATAAAATGCACTTTAGATCTTTTTACAATAGCCTAAGTTGAAAAGAGATAAAGAATTTTCGTTACTTTGCCGTTCAAAGCTCGAATCTAGACTTTAGTTAGGAAAGATATTTTGAGATAAGATCTTGATTGGAATTTATAAAACGAGGTCGACCTAAAGCTGTAGAATAGTGCTGTGAGGTCGATGTAGAAACGGATTTCGTCGCCCTTTAATATTTTTCCAAAAATTCCATCCTAAAGTCCGTCCGTCTAATTATCTATTAACGAGACTTAGATATCCATACCAGATTGCACGTCCTACGAGGGATCCAAAAATTTCAGATCGATCCATTCTGCGAGTTCGATTTTAGCCTCTAAAAGTGAGGTGAGCTCTCAAGAGGAACTACTTCGCCCGAGAGCGAATACAAAACACGCATTCGAAGGACGCGGTTTATAAACCGAAACGGATCGTCGCCAAATTTGGACGTGTAACTTGGAAAGCGGTCTTGGGCAATGCGTTTTTTGCCCGAGAGCGTGGCCTCAAAAATGGAAGGGCGCTTGAGCTGTCCTCCCTTTTCGAGAGGGCGGGATTCGTTTTGAGAACTCGGTGAGGTCGAAATGGGGGCGAAGATGAAATCCTCATTCCAAAAAAATTGGAGGAAGGAAACCTTGAGGAGTTTGGGCGAGATTTCCAACCGAAGCCGGTTTGAATATGGGAATGAGGGACTCTTTGGCTAATTACCACACCATACTAAAGGTCCGCACGAGAATATGGCCAAACCGGCGTAGGTTAACGGTTATAGGGTGTTGTGTAAGAATACTTTATTATAAATGCTGGAAAATGCCTACTGTTTACACGTAAATGTCGTTTAAAACCTTTATGATGAGAACCATCCAAAGAAACGTCCCTTAAATTTGGTTACAAAAATGTAGAAGTACCCTGTATAAATTAACTTCCAACATGACGCGGTAGAGCTAATGCTGCGAGGTCGGTCTAAAACCTAATTTCGTAGCCCTAAAATCTTTGGCGCCAAATTCCGTCATAAATTCAACCTTGACACTACTTCTCTAAAAATGCATTTTAGATCTTTTTGCAATAGCCTAAGTTGAAAAGAGATAAAGAATTTTCGTTACTTTGTCGTTCAGAGCTCGAATCTAGACTTTACTTTGGAAAGATATATTGAGATAAGATCTTGGTTGGAATTTCTAACACGAGGTCGACCTAAAGCTGTAGAACAGTGCTGTGAGGTCGATGTAGAAACGGATTTCGTCGCCCTTTAATATTTTTCCAAAAATTCCATCCTAAAGTCCGTCCGTCTAATTATCTATTAACGAGACTTAGATATCCATACCAGATTGCACGTCCTACGAGGGATCCAAAAATTTCAGATCGATCCATTCTGCGAGTTCGATTTTAGCCTCTAAAAGTGAGGTGAGCTCTCAAGAGGAATTACTTCGCCCGAGAGCGAATACAAAACACGCATTCGAAGGACGCGGTTTATAAACCGAAACGGATCGTCGCCAAATTTGGACGTGTAACTTGGAAAGCGGTCTTGAGCAATGCGTTTTTTGCCCGAGAGCGTGGCCTCAAAAATGGAAGGGCGCTTGAGCTGTCCTCCCTTTTCGAGAGGGCGGGATTCGTTTTGAGAACTCGGTGAGGTCGAAATGGGGGCGAAGATGAAATTTTCATTCCAAAAAAATTGGAGTAAGGAAACCTTGAGGAGTTTGGGCGAGATTTCCAACCGAAGCCGGTTTGAATGTGGGAATGAGGGACTCTTTGGCTAATTACCACACCATACTAAAGGTCCGCACGAGAATATGGCCAAACCGGCGTAGGTTAACGGTTATAGGGTGTTGTGTAAGAATACTTTATTATAAATGCTGGAAAATGCCTACTGTTTACACGTAAATGTCGTTTAAAACCTTTATGATGAGAACCATCCAAAGAAACGTCCCTTAAATTTGGTTACAAAAATGTAGAAGTACCCTGTATAAATTAACTTCCAACATGACGCGGTAGAGCTAATGCTGCGAGGTCGGTCTAAAACCTAATTTCGTAGCCCTAAAATCTTTGGCGCCAAATTCCGTCATAAATTCAACCTTGACACTACTTCTCTAAAAATGCATTTTAGATCTTTTTGCAATAGCCTAAGTTGAAAAGAGATAAAGAATTTTCGTTACTTTGTCGTTCAGAGCTCGAATCTAGACTTTACTTTGGAAAGATATATTGAGATAAGATCTTGGTTGGAATTTCTAACACGAGGTCGACCTAAAGCTGTAGAACAGTGCTGTGAGGTCGATGTAGAAACGGATTTCGTCGCCCTTTAATATTTTTCCAAAAATTCCATCCTAAAGTCCGTCCGTCTAATTATCTATTAACGAGACTTAGATATCCATACCAGATTGCACGTCCTACGAGGGATCCAAAAATTTCAGATCGATCCATTCTGCGAGTACGATTTTAGCCTCTAAAAGTGAGGTGAGCTCTCAAGAGGAATTACTTCGCCCGAGAGCGAATACAAAACACGCATTCGAAGGACGCGGTTTATAAACCGAAACGGATCGTCGCCAAATTTGGACGTGTAACTTGGAAAGCGGTCTTGGGCAATGCGTTTTTTGCCCGAGAGCGTGGCCTCAAAAATGGAAGGGCGCTTGAGCTGTCCTCCCTTTTCGAGAGGGCGGGATTCGTTTTGAGAACTCGGTGAGGTCGAAATGGGGGCGAAGATGAAATCCTCATTCCAAAAAAATTGGAGTAAGGAAACCTTGAGGAGTTTGGGCGAGATTTCCAACCGAAGCCGGTTTGAATGTGGGAATGAGGGACTCTTTGGCTAATTACCACACCATACTAAAGGTCCGCACGAGAATATGGCCAAACCGGCGTAGGTTAACGGTTATAGGGTGTTGTGTAAGAATACTTTATTATAAATGCTGGAAAATGCCTACTGTTTACACGTAAATGTCGTTTAAAACCTTTATGATGAGAACCATCCAAAGAAACGTCCCTTAAATTTGGTTACAAAAATGTAGAAGTACCCTGTATAAATTAACTTCCAACATGACGCGGTAGAGCTAATGCTGCGAGGTCGGTCTAAAACCTAATTTCGTAGCCCTAAAATCTTTGGCGCCAAATTCCGTCATAAATTCAACCTTGACACTACTTCTCTAAAAATGCATTTTAGATCTTTTTGCAATAGCCTAAGTTGAAAAGAGATAAAGAATTTTCGTTACTTTGTCGTTCAGAGCTCGAATCTAGACTTTACTTTGGAAAGATATATTGAGATAAGATCTTGGTTGGAATTTCTAACACGAGGTCGACCTAAAGCTGTAGAACAGTGCTGTGAGGTCGATGTAGAAACGGATTTCGTCGCCCTTTAATATTTTTCCAAAAATTCCATCCTAAAGTCCGTCCGTCTAATTATCTATTAACGAGACTTAGATATCCATACCAGATTGCACGTCCTACGAGGGATCCAAAAATTTCAGATCGATCCATTCTGCGAGTTCGATTTTAGCCTCTAAAAGTGAGGTGAGCTCTCAAGAGGAATTACTTCGCCCGAGAGCGAATACAAAACACGCATTCGAAGGACGCGGTTTATAAACCGAAACGGATCGTCGCCAAATTTGGACGTGTAACTTGGAAAGCGGTCTTGGGCAATGCGTTTTTTGCCCGAGAGCGTGGCCTCAAAAATGGAAGGGCGCTTGAGCTGTCCTCCCTTTTCGAGAGGGCGGGATTCGTTTTGAGAACTCGGTGAGGTCGAAATGGGGGCGAAGATGAAATTTTCATTCCAAAAAAATTGGAGTAAGGAAACCTTGAGGAGTTTGGGCGAGATTTCCAACCGAAGCCGGTTTGAATGTGGGAATGAGGGACTCTTTGGCTAATTACCACACCATACTAAAGGTCCGCACGAGAATATGGCCAAACCGGCGTAGGTTAACGGTTATAGGGTGTTGTGTAAGAATACTTTATTATAAATGCTGGAAAATGCCTACTGTTTACACGTAAATGTCGTTTAAAACCTTTATGATGAGAACCATCCAAAGAAACGTCCCTTAAATTTGGTTACAAAAATGTAGAAGTACCCTGTATAAATTAACTTCCAACATGACGCGGTAGAGCTAATGCTGCGAGGTCGGTCTAAAACCTAATTTCGTAGCCCTAAAATCTTTGGCGCCAAATTCCGTCATAAATTCAACCTTGACACTACTTCTCTAAAAATGCATTTTAGATCTTTTTGCAATAGCCTAAGTTGAAAAGAGATAAAGAATTTTCGTTACTTTGTCGTTCAGAGCTCGAATCTAGACTTTACTTTGGAAAGATATATTGAGATAAGATCTTGGTTGGAATTTCTAACACGAGGTCGACCTAAAGCTGTAGAACAGTGCTGTGAGGTCGATGTAGAAACGGATTTCGTCGCCCTTTAATATTTTTCCAAAAATTCCATCCTAAAGTCCGTCCGTCTAATTATCTATTAACGAGACTTAGATATCCATACCAGATTGCACGTCCTACGAGGGATCCAAAAATTTCAGATCGATCCATTCTGCGAGTTCGATTTCAGCCTCTAAAAGTGAGGTGAGCTCTCAAGAGGAATTACTTCGCCCGAGAGCGAATACAAAACACGCATTCGAAGGACGCGGTTTATAAACCGAAACGGATCGTCGCCAAATTTGGACGTGTAACTTGGAAAGCGGTCTTGGGCAATGCGTTTTTTGCCCGAGAGCGTGGCCTCAAAAATGGAAGGGCGCTTGAGCTGTCCTCCCTTTTCGAGAGGGCGGGATTCGTTTTGAGAACTCGGTGAGGTCGAAATGGGGGCGAAGATGAAATCCTCATTCCAAAAAAATTGGAGTAAGGAAACCTTGAGGAGTTTGGGCGAGATTTCCAACCGAAGCCGGTTTGAATGTGGGAATGAGGGACTCTTTGGCTAATTACCACACCATACTAAAGGTCCGCACGAGAATATGGCCAAACCGGCGTAGGTTAACGGTTATAGGGTGTTGTGTAAGAATACTTTATTATAAATGCTGGAAAATGCCTACTGTTTACACGTAAATGTCGTTTAAAACCTTTATGATGAGAACCATCCAAAGAAACGTCCCTTAAATTTGGTTACAAAAATGTAGAAGTACCCTGTATAAATTAACTTCCAACATGACGCGGTAGAGCTAATGCTGCGAGGTCGGTCTAAAACCTAATTTCGTAGCCCTAAAATCTTTGGCGCCAAATTCCGTCATAAATTCAACCTTGACACTACTTCTCTAAAAATGCATTTTAGATCTTTTTGCAATAGCCTAAGTTGAAAAGAGATAAAGAATTTTCGTTACTTTGTCGTTCAGAGCTCGAATCTAGACTTTACTTTGGAAAGATATATTGAGATAAGATCTTGGTTGGAATTTCTAACACGAGGTCGACCTAAAGCTGTAGAACAGTGCTGTGAGGTCGATGTAGAAACGGATTTCGTCGCCCTTTAATATTTTTCCAAAAATTCCATCCTAAAGTCCGTCCGTCTAATTATCTATTAACGAGACTTAGATATCCATACCAGATTGCACGTCCTACGAGGGATCCAAAAATTTCAGATCGATCCATTCTGCGAGTTCGATTTCAGCCTCTAAAAGTGAGGTGAGCTCTCAAGAGGAATTACTTCGCCCGAGAGCGAATACAAAACACGCATTCGAAGGACGCGGTTTATAAACCGAAACGGATCGTCGCCAAATTTGGACGTGTAACTTGGAAAGCGGTCTTGGGCAATGCGTTTTTTGCCCGAGAGCGTGGCCTCAAAAATGGAAGGGCGCTTGAGCTGTCCTCCCTTTTCGAGAGGGCGGGATTCGTTTTGAGAACTCGGTGAGGTCGAAATGGGGGCGAAGATGAAATCCTCATTCCAAAAAAATTGGAGTAAGGAAACCTTGAGGAGTTTGGGCGAGATTTCCAACCGAAGCCGGTTTGAATGTGGGAATGAGGGACTCTTTGGCTAATTACCACACCATACTAAAGGTCCGCACGAGAATATGGCCAAACCGGCGTAGGTTAACGGTTATAGGGTGTTGTGTAAGAATACTTTATTATAAATGCTGGAAAATGCCTACTGTTTACACGTAAATGTCGTTTAAAACCTTTATGATGAGAACCATCCAAAGAAACGTCCCTTAAATTTGGTTACAAAAATGTAGAAGTACCCTGTATAAATTAACTTCCAACATGACGCGGTAGAGCTAATGCTACGAGGTCGGTCTAAAACCTAATTTCGTAGCCCTAAAATCTTTGGCGCCAAATTCCGTCATAAATTCAACCTTGACACTACTTCTCTAAAAATGCATTTTAGATCTTTTTGCAATAGCCTAAGTTGAAAAGAGATAAAGAATTTTCGTTACTTTGTCGTTCAGAGCTCGAATCTAGACTTTACTTTGGAAAGATATATTGAGATAAGATCTTGGTTGGAATTTCTAACACGAGGTCGACCTAAAGCTGTAGAACAGTGCTGTGAGGTCGATGTAGAAACGGATTTCGTCGCCCTTTAATATTTTTCCAAAAATTCCATCCTAAAGTCCGTCCGTCTAATTATCTATTAACGAGACTTAGATATCCATACCAGATTGCACGTCCTACGAGGGATCCAAAAATTTCAGATCGATCCATTCTGCGAGTTCGATTTTAGCCTCTAAAAGTGAGGTGAGCTCTCAAGAGGAATTACTTCGCCCGAGAGCGAATACAAAACACGCATTCGAAGGACGCGGTTTATAAACCGAAACGGATCGTCGCCAAATTTGGACGTGTAACTTGGAAAGCGGTCTTGGGCAATGCGTTTTTTGCCCGAGAGCGTGGCCTCAAAAATGGAAGGGCGCTTGAGCTGTCCTCCCTTTTCGAGAGGGCGGGATTCGTTTTGAGAACTCGGTGAGGTCGAAATGGGGGCGAAGATGAAATCCTCATTCCAAAAAAATTGGAGTAAGGAAACCTTGAGGAGTTTGGGCGAGATTTCCAACCGAAGCCGGTTTGAATGTGGGAATGAGGGACTCTTTGGCTAATTACCACACCATACTAAAGGTCCGCACGAGAATATGGCCAAACCGGCGTAGGTTAACGGTTATAGGGTGTTGTGTAAGAATACTTTATTATAAATGCTGGAAAATGCCTACTGTTTACACGTAAATGTCGTTTAAAACCTTTATGATGAGAACCATCCAAAGAAACGTCCCTTAAATTTGGTTACAAAAATGTAGAAGTACCCTGTATAAATTAACTTCCAACATGACGCGGTAGAGCTAATGCTGCGAGGTCGGTCTAAAACCTAATTTCGTAGCCCTAAAATCTTTGGCGCCAAATTCCGTCATAAATTCAACCTTGACACTACTTCTCTAAAAATGCATTTTAGATCTTTTTGCAATAGCCTAAGTTGAAAAGAGATAAAGAATTTTCGTTACTTTGTCGTTCAGAGCTCGAATCTAGACTTTACTTTGGAAAGATATATTGAGATAAGATCTTGGTTGGAATTTCTAACACGAGGTCGACCTAAAGCTGTAGAACAGTGCTGTGAGGTCGATGTAGAAACGGATTTCGTCGCCCTTTAATATTTTTCCAAAAATTCCATCCTAAAGTCCGTCCGTCTAATTATCTATTAACGAGACTTAGATATCCATACCAGATTGCACGTCCTACGAGGGATCCAAAAATTTCAGATCGATCCATTCTGCGAGTTCGATTTTAGCCTCTAAAAGTGAGGTGAGCTCTCAAGAGGAATTACTTCGCCCGAGAGCGAATACAAAACACGCATTCGAAGGACGCGGTTTATAAACCGAAACGGATCGTCGCCAAATTTGGACGTGTAACTTGGAAAGCGGTCTTGGGCAATGCGTTTTTTGCCCGAGAGCGTGGCCTCAAAAATGGAAGGGCGCTTGAGCTGTCCTCCCTTTTCGAGAGGGCGGGATTCGTTTTGAGAACTCGGTGAGGTCGAAATGGGGGCGAAGATGAAATTTTCATTCCAAAAAAATTGGAGTAAGGAAACCTTGAGGAGTTTGGGCGAGATTTCCAACCGAAGCCGGTTTGAATGTGGGAATGAGGGACTCTTTGGCTAATTACCACACCATACTAAAGGTCCGCACGAGAATATGGCCAAACCGGCGTAGGTTAACGGTTATAGGGTGTTGTGTAAGAATACTTTATTATAAATGCTGGAAAATGCCTACTGTTTACACGTAAATGTCGTTTAAAACCTTTATGATGAGAACCATCCAAAGAAACGTCCCTTAAATTTGGTTACAAAAATGTAGAAGTACCCTGTATAAATTAACTTCCAACATGACGCGGTAGAGCTAATGCTGCGAGGTCGGTCTAAAACCTAATTTCGTAGCCCTAAAATCTTTGGCGCCAAATTCCGTCATAAATTCAACCTTGACACTACTTCTCTAAAAATGCATTTTAGATCTTTTTGCAATAGCCTAAGTTGAAAAGAGATAAAGAATTTTCGTTACTTTGTCGTTCAGAGCTCGAATCTAGACTTTACTTTGGAAAGATATATTGAGATAAGATCTTGGTTGGAATTTCTAACACGAGGTCGACCTAAAGCTGTAGAACAGTGCTGTGAGGTCGATGTAGAAACGGATTTCGTCGCCCTTTAATATTTTTCCAAAAATTCCATCCTAAAGTCCGTCCGTCTAATTATCTATTAACGAGACTTAGATATCCATACCAGATTGCACGTCCTACGAGGGATCCAAAAATTTCAGATCGATCCATTCTGCGAGTTCGATTTCAGCCTCTAAAAGTGAGGTGAGCTCTCAAGAGGAATTACTTCGCCCGAGAGCGAATACAAAACACGCATTCGAAGGACGCGGTTTATAAACCGAAACGGATCGTCGCCAAATTTGGACGTGTAACTTGGAAAGCGGTCTTGGGCAATGCGTTTTTTGCCCGAGAGCGTGGCCTCAAAAATGGAAGGGCGCTTGAGCTGTCCTCCCTTTTCGAGAGGGCGGGATTCGTTTTGAGAACTCGGTGAGGTCGAAATGGGGGCGAAGATGAAATCCTCATTCCAAAAAAATTGGAGTAAGGAAACCTTGAGGAGTTTGGGCGAGATTTCCAACCGAAGCCGGTTTGAATGTGGGAATGAGGGACTCTTTGGCTAATTACCACACCATACTAAAGGTCCGCACGAGAATATGGCCAAACCGGCGTAGGTTAACGGTTATAGGGTGTTGTGTAAGAATACTTTATTATAAATGCTGGAAAATGCCTACTGTTTACACGTAAATGTCGTTTAAAACCTTTATGATGAGAACCATCCAAAGAAACGTCCCTTAAATTTGGTTACAAAAATGTAGAAGTACCCTGTATAAATTAACTTCCAACATGACGCGGTAGAGCTAATGCTGCGAGGTCGGTCTAAAACCTAATTTCGTAGCCCTAAAATCTTTGGCGCCAAATTCCGTCATAAATTCAACCTTGACACTACTTCTCTAAAAATGCATTTTAGATCTTTTTGCAATAGCCTAAGTTGAAAAGAGATAAAGAATTTTCGTTACTTTGTCGTTCAGAGCTCGAATCTAGACTTTACTTTGGAAAGATATATTGAGATAAGATCTTGGTTGGAATTTCTAACACGAGGTCGACCTAAAGCTGTAGAACAGTGCTGTGAGGTCGATGTAGAAACGGATTTCGTCGCCCTTTAATATTTTTCCAAAAATTCCATCCTAAAGTCCGTCCGTCTAATTATCTATTAACGAGACTTAGATATCCATACCAGATTGCACGTCCTACGAGGGATCCAAAAATTTCAGATCGATCCATTCTGCGAGTTCGATTTCAGCCTCTAAAAGTGAGGTGAGCTCTCAAGAGGAATTACTTCGCCCGAGAGCGAATACAAAACACGCATTCGAAGGACGCGGTTTATAAACCGAAACGGATCGTCGCCAAATTTGGACGTGTAACTTGGAAAGCGGTCTTGGGCAATGCGTTTTTTGCCCGAGAGCGTGGCCTCAAAAATGGAAGGGCGCTTGAGCTGTCCTCCCTTTTCGAGAGGGCGGGATTCGTTTTGAGAACTCGGTGAGGTCGAAATGGGGGCGAAGATGAAATCCTCATTCCAAAAAAATTGGAGTAAGGAAACCTTGAGGAGTTTGGGCGAGATTTCCAACCGAAGCCGGTTTGAATGTGGGAATGAGGGACTCTTTGGCTAATTACCACACCATACTAAAGGTCCGCACGAGAATATGGCCAAACCGGCGTAGGTTAACGGTTATAGGGTGTTGTGTAAGAATACTTTATTATAAATGCTGGAAAATGCCTACTGTTTACACGTAAATGTCGTTTAAAACCTTTATGATGAGAACCATCCAAAGAAACGTCCCTTAAATTTGGTTACAAAAATGTAGAAGTACCCTGTATAAATTAACTTCCAACATGACGCGGTAGAGCTAATGCTACGAGGTCGGTCTAAAACCTAATTTCGTAGCCCTAAAATCTTTGGCGCCAAATTCCGTCATAAATTCAACCTTGACACTACTTCTCTAAAAATGCATTTTAGATCTTTTTGCAATAGCCTAAGTTGAAAAGAGATAAAGAATTTTCGTTACTTTGTCGTTCAGAGCTCGAATCTAGACTTTACTTTGGAAAGATATATTGAGATAAGATCTTGGTTGGAATTTCTAACACGAGGTCGACCTAAAGCTGTAGAACAGTGCTGTGAGGTCGATGTAGAAACGGATTTCGTCGCCCTTTAATATTTTTCCAAAAATTCCATCCTAAAGTCCGTCCGTCTAATTATCTATTAACGAGACTTAGATATCCATACCAGATTGCACGTCCTACGAGGGATCCAAAAATTTCAGATCGATCCATTCTGCGAGTTCGATTTTAGCCTCTAAAAGTGAGGTGAGCTCTCAAGAGGAATTACTTCGCCCGAGAGCGAATACAAAACACGCATTCGAAGGACGCGGTTTATAAACCGAAACGGATCGTCGCCAAATTTGGACGTGTAACTTGGAAAGCGGTCTTGGGCAATGCGTTTTTTGCCCGAGAGCGTGGCCTCAAAAATGGAAGGGCGCTTGAGCTGTCCTCCCTTTTCGAGAGGGCGGGATTCGTTTTGAGAACTCGGTGAGGTCGAAATGGGGGCGAAGATGAAATCCTCATTCCAAAAAAATTGGAGTAAGGAAACCTTGAGGAGTTTGGGCGAGATTTCCAACCGAAGCCGGTTTGAATGTGGGAATGAGGGACTCTTTGGCTAATTACCACACCATACTAAAGGTCCGCACGAGAATATGGCCAAACCGGCGTAGGTTAACGGTTATAGGGTGTTGTGTAAGAATACTTTATTATAAATGCTGGAAAATGCCTACTGTTTACACGTAAATGTCGTTTAAAACCTTTATGATGAGAACCATCCAAAGAAACGTCCCTTAAATTTGGTTACAAAAATGTAGAAGTACCCTGTATAAATTAACTTCCAACATGACGCGGTAGAGCTAATGCTGCGAGGTCGGTCTAAAACCTAATTTCGTAGCCCTAAAATCTTTGGCGCCAAATTCCGTCATAAATTCAACCTTGACACTACTTCTCTAAAAATGCATTTTAGATCTTTTTGCAATAGCCTAAGTTGAAAAGAGATAAAGAATTTTCGTTACTTTGTCGTTCAGAGCTCGAATCTAGACTTTACTTTGGAAAGATATATTGAGATAAGATCTTGGTTGGAATTTCTAACACGAGGTCGACCTAAAGCTGTAGAACAGTGCTGTGAGGTCGATGTAGAAACGGATTTCGTCGCCCTTTAATATTTTTCCAAAAATTCCATCCTAAAGTCCGTCCGTCTAATTATCTATTAACGAGACTTAGATATCCATACCAGATTGCACGTCCTACGAGGGATCCAAAAATTTCAGATCGATCCATTCTGCGAGTTCGATTTTAGCCTCTAAAAGTGAGGTGAGCTCTCAAGAGGAATTACTTCGCCCGAGAGCGAATACAAAACACGCATTCGAAGGACGCGGTTTATAAACCGAAACGGATCGTCGCCAAATTTGGACGTGTAACTTGGAAAGCGGTCTTGGGCAATGCGTTTTTTGCCCGAGAGCGTGGCCTCAAAAATGGAAGGGCGCTTGAGCTGTCCTCCCTTTTCGAGAGGGCGGGATTCGTTTTGAGAACTCGGTGAGGTCGAAATGGGGGCGAAGATGAAATCCTCATTCCAAAAAAATTGGAGTAAGGAAACCTTGAGGAGTTTGGGCGAGATTTCCAACCGAAGCCGGTTTGAATGTGGGAATGAGGGACTCTTTGGCTAATTACCACACCATACTAAAGGTCCGCACGAGAATATGGCCAAACCGGCGTAGGTTAACGGTTATAGGGTGTTGTGTAAGAATACTTTATTATAAATGCTGGAAAATGCCTACTGTTTACACGTAAATGTCGTTTAAAACCTTTATGATGAGAACCATCCAAAGAAACGTCCCTTAAATTTGGTTACAAAAATGTAGAAGTACCCTGTATAAATTAACTTCCAACATGACGCGGTAGAGCTAATGCTGCGAGGTCGGTCTAAAACCTAATTTCGTAGCCCTAAAAACTTTCCCGCCAAATTCTGACATAAATTCAACCTTGATATAACTTGTCATAAAATGCATTTTAGATCTTTTTACCAATAGCCTAAGTTGAAAAGAGACAAAGAATTTTCGTTACTTTGCCGTTCAAAGCTCGAATCTAGACTTTAGTTGGGAAAGATATTTTGAGATAAGATCTTGATTGGAATTTATAAAACGAGGTCGACCTGAAGCTGTAAAGAACAGTGCTGCGAGGTCGACGTAAAAACGGATTTCGTCGCCCTTTAATATTTTTCCTAAAATTAAATCGTCCGTCTAATTATCTATTAAAGAGACTTAAATGGGAATGAGCTACTCTTTGGCCAATTACTGTAGTAAATGTATTACTACGCTTAAATTGGTTATGATGTCTCTCGCACAGTTACGGAGCAATCCTCTTGTATATTATAAAAAACAAAACAATTCACCAGTGTCGCAACTAAGAACTTGGGGGCCTCTCTGCAACATTCAGAGTGGGGCCCTACTCACCCATAATTAAGGTACCTATGTTCAAAGACCCCAAGGTTTGGAAAACACATTTTTGATTTTCTTCACGATAGCATTAACTGCCAACCCTTACAAGAATTTTTATTGCTATGCACTTTTTAGCCGTTGGGTTGCACTGAAAATCTCCACAATGGCAAGTCGATTTTACTAATCGATTAGGAGTACTATATTTTCCTTGAACATAAAAGTTTTTTATTAGATAGTAGTACTTTCTTTTAATAAATGCGATGAACAAATTAATTTTTGATCGGCTTTTAGTGCTTAAAAATTTTTTCAATAAATTTATTGAAACAAAAGGATCTAGTATGTGTGGCGCGGCCTTTAAATTATTTACAATAGAGTTTGCTAAAAATAAACCATCTAGAAAACCATTCATTTCCTTGAAAAGAAATAACGCGATTTTTCTTCACAAAAAGATTTAATTTTTATTTAAATTTTTGCAATACAATTTTTTCATTGTCACGGAAATTCTACTGTCTACTTGTAAATTATTTTAATAACTAAATTTTAATTACTACTTAATAAACAGTTTACACATAGAGAATTTTAAGTTAAAATTTATTTAATCGCGCTTACAACGTGAACCAAGTAAAAATTAAAATTCAAAAATACGTTATTTCTTAAACTCGACGCTAGGGAGATTGCTCTTTAGATGTCGATGGGTTGACGCATGGTTGACGTGTCGCGTTTTACGAAGACAATAGTTATGTTTTTATAAATAAATAGTTGTTTTTATAAAATAGTTGTTTATAATAAATTAATTTCTATATAATTCGTGAAAATAAGTGATTTCAAAATTGTTTTTGTTCCAACACAAACACGTGGAAGTTATAGCAAATGGTGCATCTCAAAAAAGAAGTAATTAATGTAAGTAAATTTCCATTTTTTTGTTTTTCTGTCTTAACCCTATAAAAGTGAAAATGAAGCAACATTTCCAAAAATCGGATTGTTTTACGATTTCTGTGTTTCACAAAGAGACTACGGGAATCCCCGCGCTGATTAAAAAGTAAAAGTACGCGTCGATCTAATTTTGTAGAATTAGCTCGACAAACATTGACCTTCGTCGGGTTTGTTTGTTGGACCATTTATAATTCGATGGAGTTCTGTTGTAAGAGATATGAAAAAAATTCCCCAAAAAAACTTTCTTACCTAGATGTGAATTCCATCGTAAAAATATTTTTGAATATACAGGGTGTTTTGTTTAAGAGATACTTAAACTAACTTTGTTATTTTAAATGGAACCTCCTATGTATTTTTGCATATTTTGATTCCCCATCACATTTGTAATCAAATGGTATAAATTTTAACGTACCTCTGTTACTAACCGTTTTGGAGATATTGTCACTTTAATGTCTAGATAAATAGTCTACTTTGGAGTCATGTTGCCAGGGCTGCAATCAAGATTTTTTAAATGTGCTTGTTCCACCTAATACTGATAATGTGATAATAGTCACATAAATAATAAAACTTTTATAAAAGCCTAATACTATACAGGGTGATTTCTTTAAGCGAAATGTAAGTTTTCTCTAATTTTTCAAATGGAACACCCTGTATACTTTTGCAGATTTAGATTCCTGGTAAAAGTAGATGCTAAATTTTCAAAAATATAGAGGGTGTTTTACTGTAACTTTTTCCCGATTTTTCAAATAAAACACCCTGTATATTTTTGCAAATTTAGCATCTACGTTTTACCAGGAGCCCAACTCTGTAAAAAATATAGTGAGCGTTTCATTTGAACGCATTTGAATAATTCGAGAAACTTGACATTTCGCGTACAGGGCCGTAGCCAGATCGTGTTTTCAGGGCAGGCTCAAAAAATTTCAAGGGAAGATGAAAAGCTCAAATTAGGGTTTTCTCTCTTCTGGGTTTTTATAAATCTGTTGATCACTGTAATCTCTTCTGAGGATGGAAGTGTTTTGTCCATAGTTTACAAAAATTTGACTTTTTATAAATCAATGTTCTCGTCTTCGGCACCAATTAGGAACTTATCGTTCAAATCTTTGGCAAGCTCTAACTAGAATAGGCTTAACAATAATTAACAATAAGGCGTACCTCTGGCTCAAGCCATTTTGAAAAAGTTTACCACGTATTTTGTAAGTAGACTCTTATCAATAGTTTAAATAACTAAACGGCAAAGGAGTTGTCAAAAGGTTACAATTTTGTAATATGCAAAAATATACAGGGCGTTTAATCAAAAAAAAATCATTTGCAAATAATTAGTAAACCCGATGTTCAATTGTTTTTCTGCTTTCATCACTATAATCTACGTCAAAAATACCACTAGTTTTCCCGAGGGGTTTACCACTCTGCAAATTTGGTGTACAAGTTGGTGCAAATGTCTGCAAATTTTATACAAATTTCCGTAATTTTCTGCATATTTTGTGCAAATTTCTGCGAATTTTTGCAAATTTTTGCAATTTTGGTGTACACTTTTTACTTCAGTGGTTAACCCCTCGAGTTTTCCCATTGCATGGAAGTCGTAGTTCCGAAAAATACGAGGTTACCAATAGTGGCGATTAAACTTTGAACAGCCTGTATCTGTATCGCATTTCTAAACCTTTGAAGCTCCCATTGAGCACAAAATTTTATAATAGGTTATAAAGTTGTGCTTACTTAAAAAATACTAAGCTTTTGATATAAAACTCAAATTATTGCAAAATTACAAATGCATAGTAATTTTTAAATTTTTCTTTAGACTCGTTTATAATGGAAGATGATGAACCATTTCAAGATTCTGGATCGGAATGGACAGGCAGTAACCCCGATGGAACTTCTTCAGATTCTACGTCCATCTCATCTCCATCACAACGAACTATTAAAAAGAAGAAACAAAGCAATGTGGAACGTGCTAAAAAGGATTTATTTGCCAACAATTTTTCTCTTCAAAATGGTCTTTATGAATGTGTTGATGATATTGCTAATGTAGTAGAAGAAGTAGTTACTGAGGCATTAAATTTTGAAAGTTCCGAAATCCCAAATCTCAATAAGAGCGACAGCACAAGCGACAAACCATCATCATCACATTGTACAGAATCTGTTTCCAATCAACCTTCCGGTCAAGAACAAAAGGCAAAATATTTTAATTAAAGACTCGACTGCAACACTAACGGTGTTGAAGAGTTTACATCGTGGAACGTACACTGTGTTAATAGACGAACTTAACAACCAGGAAGATAACTTAGCCGATAATAGTGAAACTAATATTGCTAACATGTTAAACAAGGAATATATATCGTTTATAATAGCTGACCAAAATACATCACAACAACATTTATGTCGTAAGTACATTTATTCCATATTGATTGCAAAGTTGCTCATAAATGTTTGTTTTCAGAATTTGACGACAAAAATATTCCTTGCTACATCAGCATAGACGATAAGAAGACCATGAACTTGAATGTTCGTTGGTGTTTATCACCAGGTGAGCTAAGCGGAGCAGTATCTTTAACTGGTAATAATCTCATTGCCGGATTGATTTATGCGAAGTTAAATCAAAACGATCTTGGCACAAAATCTGAATTGAAAACTAAAGCTCATTGTTGTTTATTTTGCTCTAAACATGTGACAGTACTACCCAGACATTTGTTAACCAAACATCTTGATAGAGATGAGGTGAAAGAAGTCGAAGGATTGCCTTTAAAATCCAAGGAACGAGCTAAATTGCTGAAGAAGCTGCGTATTCAAGGCGACAATCTATATAACGAAAATTGTTGTAGCAAGGACCGTATTCCAGTTAGAGTATCCAAAAAAATTGCTGTAGAAAAGATGGTACCGTGTCCAAATTGCAAGGCATTGTTTGTTCCAAAATCACTTTACAAACACCACCAAAACTGTGTTAATAGACCCAAAAATAGACCACAAATTTTGAAAGAGGCTCGACGGCTAGCAGATGGATCATCTTCGCAATCTTTAAGTAATTCGAATCAAGAGAAACAGTCCAGTTTGGATCAGGAGCTGCTTCGTGAGTTATTAGAACCTTTAAAAAACGATGAAATTTCTAAAATTATTAGACAGGACAAAACCCTACTAAAATTAGCACAGAGTTTGGCTAAAAAAAATTGTGCGTGTCGTCATAATTACAGAAATTGTAGACAAACGTTACGTTTAGGCGCTCGTGTTTTCTTTGAAATGAATAAACTTAATCCTAATATTAGATGTGTCCAAGATTTTCTAGATACTGTTCACTACCGAAATATAATAGAAGTAGTAAAATTAATTTGTTCGGGAGACAAGTACACATTTAAGACGCCTACTATCGTTGCCGCTATACGACTTACTATAATAAAACTAGTCAACGTTCTTATCAGTGATTATAGAATGCAAGGTTTGTTACCTACTGATGGAGTTCTTCTTCGTTTGTTAGATTTCAAAAACTTTCACGAAGGTGAATTTTTAATACAAGTTGGAAAAACAGCTTATATTTCGACACAAAAGAACCGAATGTTTAAAAGCAGATTTACCTAATATCGGTGATATTGGAAAATTGACAGAGTATTTACAAACGGAAGCGGAGAAGTGCTATAGAATTTTGAAGGAAAAGTATAATTATAACTCGTGGATCAGATTAGGTACACTTATTTTACACCAGGTAGTTCTATTTAACCGACGAAGACCTGGAGAGGTTTCGCGAATACTGTTACAGTCGTATCTTACTAAAAGAACAATACGTAAGGAAGACCATGGGAAAATGACCCGCATGGAAGTTATGCTAGCTGAACGATTTACTTTAATTCAGTTAATTGGGAAGCGAGCTAGAGTACTTTCAGCCTTATTAACAAACGAGCAAATTAAAAACTTGGATTTGTTTATATCTTTTAGAAAAATGTCTGGCATATCTGAAAGTAATGAATTTCTCTTTTGCTCCACAAATACGGATGGTCACTTGGAAGCTGGAGGTCGTGCTTTGCGCATTTTCGCTGAAAAATGTGGTGCAGATAATCCAAAATTGCTTCGCTGTACCCGCTTACGTAAGCAAGTGGCAACTGTTTCACAGTTTTTAGTTCTAAATGAAAACGAAATTCAGCAACTGGCTGATTTTATGGGTCACGATGTAAGCGTTCATAAGGCAAACTACAGGCAACCTGAATTACAAAGAGAAATCACCATATTGTCTCGTTTTTTCATGGCCGCAGGTGGAGACCTTGATGTTTCGAAATTCAAAGGTAAAACGATGACCGAATTAGAGGTTTTGATAGATACTGAACCAACTCTAGAAGAAACAGATGAAGAAGTGGAAGACATAGTAGACGCGTTTTTAGGTGATAGTTTTCCTAACGAAACACTACAATGAAAAATAATTTAAAACATTTCAGGTGTAAATTCGTGTAATTCTAGTCTTGGTGACGTGTCGCAAACTTCAACGACAAAATCCGTAACAACAGCTGCATATCCATCATTAGGTAACAATGAAAAATTGCAATAACTATTTCACTGGAGCGTATAAAATAAACGTAGCAATAAAATAATCAAGAGTGCAGGTGCCTAAACAATACTTTTTGGCAAAGTGATTTTTTTTTACAAATTTCAAGTCTTACGCGAAACTTTCAATTTTAACATACCTAGCTGATAAATAGTACCAACCTCAAGAGAATTTTTTACGCTTATGATTACATCAAAAACTTCATTATTTAATGCATTTATTATTTTAAAATTTTATCAGCCACATTATGTTAAAATAGGAACCACTGTTCTGAATTTGTACAGACAGCTGATGACTGCCCAGTCTGCCATTGACTGCCCATGACTATCGTTGACTCCTCAATTTTTGTACATTGACTGCCGAGAGTGGATGATCCCTCGATATTATCTAAATTCACTTCTGATAATTTTTATAGTTCATTAAATTGCCTTCCGAATACTACTCGTAACTAGGAAATCACTTGCAATTTATGAATAGTAGGTACTTGGACTTTATTTATTTATTACTGTTCTGCGTCAGTGACTGAAGCTCTTGGCGATGTAACATTTCTTAAATTGTTGCTTTTGGAAATCCATGTTTGTATAACTAACAAGCACTACCACCTACTTAACCCTATATTGTCGGCCATTTCCTAGTTATGAGTATAGTAACATAATAAGAAACTGTAAATTTTTTTGTAGATGAACGTTCATATAATTCTAATTTGGATGAAGAATCGCAGACTTCAACAATTAGACCTGTATCAACAAAATCGAATGAGACCGTTGACCAATCGCATGACCCACTTCCGTGTTGTAGCAAACAAGGTCCTATTGTCCGTTTAGAAAGATTACAGAAAATTAAACGGAAAAGATCTCCAATTAAAACTCGAAGTGCAAAATTGAGAATTACTACTAGGAAGCTTGGATCTTGCTCACATGGTACTTACTTTATCTTTTTTTTTTCAAATTATTTATTTGTTTTATTGTAGAAGAGGAACCTGTTAAAAAAATACCTACTCCAAAGAAACGTTCACCGTTGATTATGGAGATTTTAAATGAAATACGGAGTCCTGTAAAGAGAAACAAACGAAAGAGAAGATATACAGAAGAAGAAGTAACACTTTTAAGCCAAGCCTTTAAAGCACACATTAATACTGGTCGTATGCCTTCTAAACAAGAATTCAAAGACTTTATTGCTAAAAATCGTAAAGTATTTTTCGATCGCACCCACGAGCATTTGTATTCTTTCTTGCAGTACAGATTTAAGATTTTGATCTTTGACAGAAAAAAAAGGCCTAAGTAATCACAGTTGACTGTCGTACCTGTTTTTATATTATTTGTGTTTTGATAATGTGTATTTGTGTTTTTATGAATCGAACTGAGTATTCAAGAAAATATTCTCTAATTACGGTCTTCTGTAAAATTAAAATACCTATATAAAAATTAAGAATAAAAGATTGTGAGCAATGTACATATATTATAATCCATAATGTATAAAGAACATGGGTGTGATGATTATTGTATTGAATTAAGTTTAATTCCAAATTAGTTTAAAAAAACTGTGTCTTATATTTTCTACTTTTAAATTTCTACTTTTAACATTTGTAGCTATTTTAAGTTTAGGTTATTGTCTATTCTTTTAAGTTTTCTTGCCTTTATAGGGAATTTAGCAATAAAACTTTTTTCCTAATGTTTTGCTTTTAATTTCATTGGTTTTGTTTTATTTATTATAACAGAAGTCAAAATCAAGTCATCTGTGAACGGTATTTCAGTGAATAGGCTGTACTTTTTTCAATGAAGTAGTAAATTGTCGCTCTTAAAATGTTAACATCGAATCGAGAATGCTTGGTAATGTTCATAAGTTACAAACGCATAATAAATTTGACAATCGCAAGCTGAACATTTATAAGCTTCCTCGATTCGATCTTATTTTGATTGCTTGTCTTTTAATTAAGATTTATTTTTATAAGTGATCAACGGTTTTTTACGTTTCTTAAGTAATTAAGTGTATTTAAACTTTAATTGTAATATCAATTATGTAGTAATTAGGTTTTTTAGACATTTTAAGCTTTCTTGTCTTAATAGTGAATTGAGTAATAAATCGAATTTTGTTTTTAATATTCTTTTTTTATTTAACTTTATTTTAAGTAACAATCGACATACCTATTTCTAAAATGTAACCTTTTAAAACATATAAATACTTTGCTTTTGTTAAAAAGTTCTAAACAATCAAACGATAAATTCTGGCCATATTTTAGTTTGAGTTTACAAAGGTGCTAAATTTTAATTTGCTTAATTTATGTTTGTTAATGGAGTAATTGTATTGTAATCGTGGTGTGTTAAGTTCTTATGTAATATATTTGCTAAATTATGTACTGGAATTGATAAATATTGAATAATTTTCAAAATATAATCAATTTTGAAAAACCCATAGTAAATTCTCCATAAAGCTAAGTCGCAAACTTATGACATTAATTAACTGTTAATCCAGCAGCTGGAAAAATACCGTGGTGCTATCTAAGATTGAGTGGCGCAAACCCCTCTAGCCCGACGTCCCTTTAAAAAGATGTCGTCCTAAGTGTCTTTGCAGACTTATTATTATAGGTCCTGTTCTTGAATTGTAGCTAATATTGTACAGAAGCAACTGCGTTAGAACGTTTATTTACATTGGAAAATATGGAAGAACTAAAGAAACTATTGTATGTTATCGCAATACAAACAATTTTGTTAATTTATATAAATCCTGCTCCTATTAATTAACATTTCTTCAATTTTATCAGACCTGAAGATTTACCGCGCGGGTTTCTGCCGTTATGCTAAGTTCATACCTAAAATTCATTAATTTAGTTGAATTTAGTGGTATTTATTGGTCATTTATTTATTGGGTCGGTGAGCCCAAGAATGCTCCGCAGTGGGCACAATAGTGATTTTTGCTTTGACAAGAATCCATACAATATGGTAATAAGCAGAACGGCCAGCATCTGCAACAAAAGAGTAATTTACAAAATATATAGAGAATAGTTCTTGGTTCATAGAAAATTAGCAAATAAAAACATATTTTCCCAAATACCTATTGGCTCCCCTAATCAAGTTTTCGAATTTCGAGCTAAGAAAATGCTTGGTATGGTATTTTTTGAATAATGTTTTAGATGGTCTACATCAGTGTCTCCCAACCTTTTTTGTACCATGCCCCACCTAAACTTTTCGAAAATTCTATGTAACATTATACATAATATTTAATATTAAAAAATTGAATTGTTCACTGAAGATACTCTGGACGAGTACATTTTCGAATTGCTCCCCTTAACAATCAAATTATTAGGTTAGTTTTTGCTATTAATGTATTGGAGGTTCACAACTTCCCCGTCCATGAGAATTAAAGTAAATGGCCCTTTGTTATAAACCAGTCATTCGAGATGACCTTCTTAGTGAAAATGTTACCGACCCTTTGGTTTACAATTTTGCTGTAGTGATCATTATCATCAAGGGAAATATGTTTTTAAGTGTTATTCCCCTAATGAATGGACGATCTTGCTTTAACAGCATATCGTTACATCTGTGTACTTTTCCGGCCATTCCTGTTGTAGTACATAAACAACAGCCGGTTTTTCTTACAATACAAAATAATTTCATCTTACCCAATAAGACACATTACTAGTGCAACTAAATGAGTTTTTGTAGTAGCTTCCGTTTTAACTTGAGTTTTTACCGTACGATGGCAAAAAGGACAAGTAGTTAAAGCTGAAGACGGTCCATATACACCACATATAGGTTGAGTTGTTATAATGACAGTGTTTTCTGAAAATAAATAAAAAACTTGAGAACAACGTACCTATTCGCAGAAAAAATTTGGTTATCATTTAGTTGGTAAAATATTTAGATATCCACATTCACACTTCAACAAATCGATTAAAACAATATTTAACTAATATATCTACGAATAATTTACATTTCGTTCAATTAAAAGTAAGAAAAGTCAAGTTGGGCAGAGCTCAGCTGCTCAGCCAAAGTAAACAACCACTTGAGGTGAGGTCTCTTTCATCTAACTTCCTATGAATGCAGATTGCCCAGTTTAAATTTCTAGTGGGTGCTTTTACAAGTTTCCTCTAAAAAAATAAGATTTCTGACAAATAAATCTGAAGTAGGTACTATTGATATCGTATCCGCTAAATTGCGAGGTAATAACACCACTGAGTTCAGAAGTTTCGACAAAAATCGAACTGGCCATCTATTTGAAGTTCCTCTCGTGTTTTCAAACGTTATTTAACTGATCAAGTAGTGAATGACTGACAAGTCCATTTTTATTTTAGATGAGCTCTAGCTGAGTCTATTGTTCTCTATTTATTCAATTGTTATTATTGTAAATACTACAATATTTCTCGTCAGCTGGACAATTATTCCATTAGGTACTGTTTTTAGATGCATCGCTAAACCGGTTTAAACTTAAAGCGCTTTACCATAAAAGAATTTAACACAAACATGGATTAGTCGTTTGAAGCGTTTTGGGAGCGTTTACATATCATTTTAAATCGTTTTTCAGTAAAGCGATGTAGTTTAAACCGCTTTAGCGAATGCATGTGAATGTAGTATATGACTCTAAAAACTGTTCATTTAAAAAAAGCACCCTTTCAAAACAGCACTCATTTTGTAATTAAAAGTGAATAGAAGTAATATAAATAAATATTTATGGGACATTACTTATTCGGCCTACTTGTTTTAATAGATTAATAGTTATTTCTACATCTAACACAGGAAATTCTTAATTCACAGTTACCTATACGTAGAAATATGATAATAAAACCCTACCTTTAGGACGAGCATGAAAATGAACTTCTTGAACCGGTGGTTGCACGTAGCTCGGTTGAGGTGGTGGATATGATTCTTGAGCTGGATAAATGTGCTGTTGGGGTGGCGGATAATATCCTGGTGGTGGATTAAATCCCGGTGGTGGATTAACTTCCGGTGGACCACTGGGTTGATATGGAGGTGGTTTAGACGGATCCATTTGTAGCGTAAGTTTGCTAAAAATGTATTATTAAACTAAAATATTATCGATACACAGAGATAGTCTAGTACCTAGTTTAAGTTTTTTTATCACGTATACCATTTGAGTGAACTTGAAATAATTGTTATACGCTTATCATGGTTGTCGATTATCTTATCTTTGATTACTTAAATCATAAGCCTTCGTTTCATATTATTAGAATTTAAAATTATCGCACAAAGAAATGTATCATCAACGTAGCGGAGTCGAGTCATAGTTCAATTTCTCAAAACAAAAATTGAGATGGTTTATGATAAAATAATTTATACTTGAAAGTATAATTTATAATTTTCTCAAAAGAAATTTAAGTACTTCTTAAAAATTAATTTAATATTTATTGGTATGTGATTTAGTAAGTGTGGTCAAAATTTGTTCAATAAAACTAAAGGTTTATCGCATTGCCGACGTTTCGCCTCATATTTTGGCTTTCTCAAGGCAAGTTATAATATACAGTGTGATTGAAAAAACGTGATAATGCAGATTTCTTGGTTATTATTAAAGATAGAAAAAAAACTTATTTAGGTAACTTATAGTACTCAAGAAGCTTGTTATTTTGGTCAATTTAAAAGTACCAGTGAAATTAAAACAAAAGAGTAACGTTAGTTAGATTCCTTTTTTTAAATGGAACGTGTAGATTTTTTCTAGATATTCTTCAAGAGTATCAAATTCTCCTTACAGTGATACTAAATAACAATACAATATTTGAAAAAATAAAGTCGTAATAAGGTTTTAAAAAATGAATCTAGCAACCCTTATAAACCATAAGACAACAATCGCTAACAATCAAAAATACAAAAACATCTACTATCAAGTTGCATAAGTATTAAAACAAATAAATAACGACTGTTTCGATTGTTATCGATTGTTGTGCTATGGTTATAACGTTATAAAGGTTACTAGATTCATTTTTTAAAACCTTATTACGACTTTATTTTTTCAAATATTGTATTGTTATTTAGTATCATTGTAAAGAGAATTTGATCCTCTTGAAAAATATCTAGAAAAAATCTACATGTTCCATTTAAAAAAATGAACCTAACTAACGTTACTCTTTTGTTTTAATTCCACTGGTACTTTTGAATTGACCAAAATAACAAGCTTCTTGAGTACTATAAGTTACCTGAACGAGTTTTTTTTCTATCTTTAATAATAACCAAGAAATCTGCATTATCACGTTTTTTCAATCACACTGTATAAGTTGAGAAAGCCAAAATATGAGGCGAAATGTCGGCAATGCGATAAACCTTTAGTTTTATTGAACAAATTTTGACCACACTTACTAAATCACATACCAATTAATTAGAGGTCAAGAACCAATCGATCATTAATATTTATTATTTACCTCGAATTTCTAAACTGAATGAGAAAGATAATAAAATTGTCGCTTCCGGTTAAAAAACAAACATAAACCTATCATGCTACTTTTCTTCTACCGAATCAATCACCATATCGCCAAATATAAGCTATACCTACTTCTCCTTTCTTATAGCCGTGTCAAGAGAACCTCTTGAAGAGATGAAATTCTGAACATATTTTGATAGAAAAATCGCTCATCTCTCACAAACAGAATAGGTCATGTCATACCCTTCCAGAGAGGCCTCCTTCACATGAACTTCAGACACGAATATCCTTACAAAAAATGTAGACGCTTAGCAACTAGATTTATGCAAGCCAAAGAGATCTGTGGCATTCGAAAGACCCTTGTTGCATTACCCCTCTCACCAGCAGTATTAATGAAGATCCTCTCTTGCTCTCTTCCTCCTCGTATGGCATCTCTTGTTTTATGAGAGTTGGAAATACAAACCAAATTGACATGAACGGGACAGTATCCGGGCCGATCCATTATTTCCTTTGTTGATTAAATAATAATAATAATAATAATAATATTTATTAGCAGAAGCTATACCAAACAACACAAAATTACAATTCAAAATTTGTTTTTTATATAATTACATGCACTTTTTCTAAAAATACTTAAACTGGCGGACATTTTAATATCATTTGGCAGTTCATTATAACAAATAAGGCCTCCAGAAAATAGACTTCCATAAGCCTGTGCTTTCGCACAAGTACTAATATGGAAGTCATTCCTGCTTCTTGTATCGTGCTCATGGACCGTACTGGACTTCCTAACGTTTTCCATTATGTATTCAGGCACCAAGCCTTTACTAATTTTATACACAAAAATCATAGTTCTATATATAATTCTTTGTTTGATAGACATTAAATTCAAAGTATCCAACATTAAATGTATGGGGGTCATTCTACTACAACGTAGTATGCCCCTCATGGCCCGATTCTGAACCTTTTGTAGTTCCGAAATCTGGCCATCAGCAGCATTAAAAAAAACAGGCGTACAGAAATCAATGTGTGGCGCAACAATTGACTTATATAACAAGATCTTAATATAAGTGCTAAGAGAATCTCCTATTCTATTCAAAAAATAAATTTTTTTTTACATTTTTCCCATAATATAATTAAAATGACTCTTGAAATTCAAATTTTTATCAATTATGATTCCCAAATATTTCATTTCCTCAACATTTTGCAATTTATTATTATTTACTTTAATACTCAGAGAAAAACTATTTAAATAATTGACAGAGCCCAAAACATATTTCGATCCCAAAACCATAAATTTGCTCTTATCTATATTGATAGACAAGTCATTATCACATAACCACTTAAACAAATTTTCCAGATCAGAATTAACATCATTGAACATAGCATTAAGGTCTTTACCACACATATATAACATTGTATCGTCCGCAAACATCGATATCTCACAATTTTTTATAACCTTAGTAATATCGTTTACATACAAAAGGAATAACAAAGGACCCAGCACTGTCCCCTGCGGTATACCATGATCATTAGTCATTTCTTCAGACACCGAGTTCCCGAATTTAACACTTTGTCTTCTATTGGAAAGATAAGATTCAAACCACTTCAACACTGTTCCATTAAAACCAATCCTACATAATTTTCTCAGCAAAAACTTTCTATTAATTGTCTCAAACGCACGCTTAAAATCCAAAAAGACAGCCAACACCATTTCACCTTTGTCAATTGCTTTTAACCACCTGTCGCACACGATTGTTATTGCACTTTCACAGGAGAAGGAAGATCTGAATCCTGATTGGTTTCCAAATATCACAGAATTATCATCGCAATATTTAACGACTTGGTTTTTCACAGCCAACTCCAAAACTTTTTAGTAAGGTGGAAGAGTGTTTATAGGCCTACACTCGTCGCTTTTTATCGTATTCTGGATCTTAGGCACCGGAGTGATTGTAGCAGTCTTCCATCGCGTAGGGAAAACACCAGATCCCAACGATCCATTAATAATATCTAAAAACCAGTTACCCACTCTTTCGAAGGAATCGTTTAAGATTTCAGTTGAAATCCCACTCTCCATATTAATATGAGGCTTGAGTTTCCTGAAGTAAC
Source organism: Malthinus seriepunctatus (assembly GCA_963924605.1). Classification (NCBI taxonomy): domain Eukaryota; kingdom Metazoa; phylum Arthropoda; class Insecta; order Coleoptera; family Cantharidae; genus Malthinus; species Malthinus seriepunctatus. The sequence continues at coordinate 63,275,233 of OZ004600.1, read as the reverse complement.
CTCTAATTTCCGTCATGTTCAGTAGTTCGAATTTTTCAAATTTACGGTGCTCATTGATAGCCTCGATAATTGCATCATGACCATTGTACTTCGGTATAGAGTCTACGATATCTGCTATGCTATTTATAAAATATTCATTGAATTTTTTTGCAATTTGTCCACTTTCACTTACTAATTGATTATTAAACATTATGTGAGGGGATAAATTCATCTTTTTCTTGTTTGGTAATAGAGTTTTTAAGTTTTTCCATAATTCTTTACTGTTTGTTTTATTATTATCCAAAACTGTTTGAAAATATATTTCCTTCTCCTTTCTTGTTGTAGATACTACCTGGTTTCTGGCATTTCTATATGATGACCAATTCTGCTCTGTATTTGTCACCCTTGCTATCATGTATTTTTCATCCCTGTCTTTCATGCTTTCGATTACTTTGCCACTTATCCACTTTTTTCCCACGTGCTCGCTCTACATCTTCCTGGTTTTCAACAGACACATATCGTTTATTATGTTCGAGATATAATCAACCATATTATTTGACATCTCATCAACATCTGCATTAGCGTTCCAATCAATTTTTTCTAGCTCCTCCTGTACTTTATCTTTTTCATACTTCTTGTAGTCCATATATTTTATTGTTATATAGTCTTTTTGCTGTTTTAGTCTTAGGTTTACAGATATTATCGAATGATCACTGATTTTAGGTGTATCATGCACTGCATGGTCTAACTCTTTGTTATTTGTAATAAGGTAGTCTATCAAGGTAGAGCTCTGCGGTGTTATCCTTGTGAAGTTCCTAACTATTTGACTAAGTCCGTATCTGGATATCAATTCAATACATTTACCTCCATAAAAACTATTTTTCGAAATGTCGTAATTGAAGTCACCACACACAATTTGTGTACCGTTAAAGTCAATAACACTGTTCAGTAGCTCCTCCATTTCAACCAAGAACAAGCAATCGTTGCATTGAGGAGAACGATAAATTGTTGTAACCAAATATTTTTCATTATCCATTTTAATTTCGATGGACAAAATCCATAACAAATTTAACACTTTTTTGTATCTAATTTTATGTTTATAGTTCTGATCAATAAAGATCAAAACTCCCCCGGTTCTTCGATTTTCAGTAAGACATTGTTCAAATTTATAACCGCCGAGTTGAATTTCGACAGTTTCAACATTTTTATCAATATGTGACTCAGTTAAGCACACAACTTTAGGCTTCCACTCCTCAACTAGCGCTATAATATTAGTTTTATTATTTAAAAAGCCCTGACAATTCAAATATACAACGTCTCTTCTACTCTGTGATTGCTATTTATTATAGTCTACTCGTTCTGTTGCTCTATTTACTTGTCTAATATAACATGGACAATTACGATCATTAGCCGAATGGTTAAAATCAATTTTTATTCTAGTCTTTTGTACTGCGCTAAAACAATTTATACATTTTAAAACATTACTTACATCACACTCTGTTACTTTATGGTTTCCGGCACATTTTGTGCAGGCCAGAGCCCTTGTACACTTATCCTGGAAATGGTTATATCCTCCACATTTAAAACAACGGACAACATTGACATGTTCAAAAATTCTACATTGCCTCCAACCAATAAACAGTTTTTCCCTTTCAATAATTTTTCTAAATTCACCATTTTCCAATTCCAAGACAATGTTGGCACAATTTTTCTTATTTTTTCTTTTATACTTTGTTATAACCTTAAACTTGTTTAAAATGCTCTCATCCAAATCGTTTTGATCCACTATCTCTTTAATTATTTCCTCATTACTTTTTTCCATATACTCCTCTTCAGCATTCACTAGAACAACTCGTGGACATCTCATCCTCACGTCTTCCACATTGTACCTTTCACCCATTTCATTATGCACCTTATCCTTTATCTTTTCCTTCGCTGCTTGGTCGCTACATTTTACAACGATACTTCCACTTCTAGAATTAGTTACCGCTGCCACACCAATAGACAATGCAGATGGATTCAATTGTTGTTGGATCTCTCTTCTAGTTACGTTGCATCTTTGATTATTTTTTGGCACTATAGTTATACTTTGGTTATTGTTAACTGCTTCCGCATATGTTGGAACAGCTCGAACTTTTTTTTCTTCTATTAAATTATTTATGAGTTCCTTTAATGAATTAATTTCACTAGTACATGCTTTAATAGAATTATTAACATTTGTATCAACATATTGCATAACGTTACTCTCAAGTTCTTTTAACTCTATTAAAAAATTATTATTTACACATCCATTACAAATAAATGCAATATTATTGTTGGAAGAGATAACTTTAAATTCATCGTCTTTAATTTTAGTGCATTTTAGGTGATAAGCTACGTCGCATATTTTACATTTAACCTTATTAACTGTCCTTTTTATTTCTTCACCACAATCACCACATGTTACAGCCATTTGATGGCCATCAATTTAAAAATATTACACGGTTATAAAGGCCTTTTGAACCACTCAAACAAATTCACAAAAATCACACAAGAAAACACGTCCGCTCAGTCCGCCTGACTATGAATGAATGATATTAAACAGTTTTACAATTGTGCTAACAATTACACAGGAACGAACCCATAGAAAGGATGGGGGAAAGAAAGCTGCCCCTTTCAGGGGGATTTCAAATTTTTAAAGTTGATCTAAGCTATTTTGACCTTAAAATATTTAAAAAAAATTGTCTGTGGAGCTGGCCCTTGGGACCGTAGAAAATATTAGGATTCTTCTAGACCTGTGATAATGTCACTATGCCACTGCAAGGGCTTCTTGATTTTTGCTATAGCTGACTTATCAGGTACTAGGTAACAATCGCCGGTAAAAATTAGTTCGTTGGCATTTTAGAGACTCGCAGTTGTCTAATTTCAGGTAGCTCCCCCCTCAACATTATTCTTTAAGTTCGTCCCTGCAATTACAACAGTGAATGTGATGATGTCAACAGCTATTAACCACTACTAAATGGACGCCTATAAGAAAAATTGTTGGTTCCTTCTTCTGAAGAAGGAATCAAAATGAAACCATTTTGTTTATCCAAGTTGAATAATTTATGTGACTTGGCTTTGTAATACAAACTGCATAAAACATAAAAACTTTTATTATTACATATTATTACTATTATAAAATAGGATACTTCCATTACTATTAAATATTATACCCTCCTATATAAGAATTACATTCCGGACAATAATGATTTTTTGATTTACAAGCAGAAAACAAGTAGGGTACGCAGCAGCAACTGAAACAATCAAAATATAATTAAAGTACAGCCATAGTACTCTCCAAATAGTCATTTACAAGTACTACAGTCCGTGCCCTAAGAAATCTGTAGAAAACAATGGGCCTATTATTGAGCCTTGAGGCACGTCAGATTGAAGGAATGTAAATGTGAAGTAGGATTGGCAATTTTGACACTGTTTTGTAAATAGGTCTTGAAGGCACCGACTGCACATTTTAAGATTTCGGTTTATCTTTTTACTGGTTATACAATAGCATCTCTCTAGATTAACCACATTAAGTGCAACATGAAAAAATATATAAATCGCCATTGATCTTTTTTAAAAGAAAAGTGAAATATTTTTTATTATCTTTGCACGGTTTCTTAAGAATTTTTTTTCATTATACACTCTTGTGTAGTCAATTCGATATTAATTAAAAAAGTATAAAAATAATAACTTACGAACAGCAAGTCAATATTACTGCTAAAAGATTAGTCTTCATTGAAGATTCTTTAACCACGACTGTTGTAATATGAGCTTCGCAAACGGGACATGTTCTGATTTGTGGATGAGGACCAAATGGATACCCTGAGATACAAATTTATCAGTTTCTTGTTTATTGGGCCAAAATTATCCAAGGCGTGAGTAAAATATGAAAAGTAATGTAAGGTTTTACACAAATAAGTGAAAACGTATCGTATTTATATCGATTATCACTACATAATTTCTTATAAAAACTTTACCCATTGGCCTATTAAACGAAGTCATGGTATGGTGTTGCGTCTATGATCAATCTGTCAATTATAAAAATTGGAGCTCCCAAAAAGATCATAGCACGGTTTTTCGATTAACATTTTCAGGTTATAACGTAAGAATTATAACAAACTTTTTAATATAATTTAATTGTGACTTAATTACTTGAATTAGGCTCAACTGTGCTATACCTTGTTGGAATTAATTTCGTATGTTGGATATACTGTGGCATCATTTTGAATGACAACTGACCTTTTGATGTATTAATACCACTACTATGGCGGTCGAAGCTACAAAATCCGGTGGCATCGGCAATAATGGTTACGATTTAACTATTCTCAAAAGAAAATGAAAACTGATAATCACTTTTTATACACACAAACTGACATTTACATTACATTCATTTTTGACAGTAGTTGTCATTGATCGCAACGATCAATTTTCAAAAACACAGGGTACGCCAACTGAAAAATTTCGCTCAAATTATTTTGATATACAGGGTGTATCCGAAGTAGGTGGACAAACTTCAAGGAGACGTTCCTTACCTAAAATGAAGGTACCCGTATTTTTTTGTTTTGGTCAATTCCAATTTTTGACCGGTGTAGGAGCCCCTAACCGCGGGCCCCCTAAAACACTATTTTGTTAACATTTTAGAAATCCCTTAACCGATTTTAATAAAATTTGGTATGGGAACTAACAAAGTGAATTAACATAAGTACCATATCCGACTTTTATAAAAGTCGCTAGAGGGCGCTAGTTACGGTCAACTGATTTTGGTTTTTCTGCAATAACTTTTTTGGTCAAAACATTTTTCAATTTTTTTATTGCATAATTAAATGTACAATTTCATTATCTAAAAAAAAGTATTTTTGATCTTTTTCGTAAGATACACAATTAGAAAGAAAAAGACGAAAAATACAGGCCGAATGCATAAATTTTGAACTATTTTCTCAATCAAAAGATGTCGGAAAGCTGATTTTTTCATTTTTAAAGATTGTGTTACAATTTCTAAAGTAAAATTGCACTAAAATTAGAGGAATTATAAATACAAGCTTTAAAAATGACAATTTTTTTTTTGTACATAATCACGTTACCTTTTTAAAAAAAAATTGTCTTATCGAATATAACTCGACTTCATTTTTCAATCTACAAAAAATTGACATTTGCACTCAAGTGCCAAAATGCCTAAGGTAATTTATTTCGACCTTTTTGAGCATTATTAATGCAAGAAAAAAGCCCTCGCGCTGCGCGCTCGAGCTTTTTTCAGATTAATAATGCTCAAAAAGGTCTCAATAAATGTACATGTATTTTGACACTTTCATGCAAATGTCAATTTTTTATCGATTGAAAAATGAGGTCTTGTGATATTACAGTTGAAAAATCAACTTTCCGACTATCTTTTGATTGAGAAAATAGTTCAAAATTCTCGCATTCGGTCGGTATTTTTCGTCTTTTTCTCAAAAACTGTGTATCTTAGGAAAAAGATACACACACACTTTTTTTAGATCATGAAATTTTACATTTAATTATGAAATAAAAATATTAAAAAATGTTTCGGCCAAAAAAGTTATTACAGAAAAACCAAGAACAGTTGTACGTAACTAGCGCCCTCTAGCGATTTTAACAAAAGTAGGATATGGTACTTATGTTAATTCACTTTGTTAGTTTTTATACCAAATTTTATTAAAATCGGTTAAGGGATTTCTAAAATGTTAACAAAATGGGGTTTTAGGGGGCCCTCTGTTAGGGGCTCCCACACCGGTCAAAAATTGGAATTGACCAAAACAAAAAAATACGGGTATAGTAAACATTTACTTCTACCGAATTTTGACTTTATAATCCTTTTGTTACCTTAATAAAAGAAAAATATGTCACAAAAGAAAACAACTTACCAAAGGTGTAAAAGGATTTGTAATTTATCTGTAAAAATATTAGTTCTTAAAGCAGGGTTGTATTTTTTTCTAGTAAATATTTAATATGCATCAAGGTTAACAAAATTTACCTGAAATTGCTATTTAAAGTCTTCATAGTACAGAGAAAGTCCAGCCCTGTTACACGCCACGGGGGTTTGGTCAGGTACGTTCAATTTATTTTAATTGTCAGTGTATTTTCTTTTGTTGAATATTTAGGAACATATATATTTGTATAATATATTTGTCTCCTTGAAGTTTGTCCACCTACTTCGGATACACCCTGTATACAGGGTGTGAATCAGACCACCCGTATCAGGCGTTTTTCTCAAAAACGATTAGTCGTAGAGAGTTGAGTCAAAAATTTTGATTACAAAAACCGTAATAAAGAATGAAATGGTGGTATTGTTATTCCGCGAAAAATCGGCATGCCGAAGATATTGTCTCAGAATGTGAAGAACTCCAGAATTTTAAATGGAAAGATAGCTCGAAAGTGGTATCAATGAAAAGATCTTTAAAAACCAAGCAAGTTTTGTAGAGAACATTTTTTGATTACTGCCATTCCAAATTCTGAAGTTCGTAAACTTCTGAGAAAAACTTCTTGGCATTCCGACCTCTCTGCGGAATAAAAATATTACCATTCCATTCATTAATAAGGCTTTTGTGAAACAATTTTTTATCTCAACTCTCTAGGACCATCTAATCGATTTTGAAAAAAAAGCTAAGAACCATAAGATGGTCAAACTTCAGAATTTGAAATGGCAGTAATCAAATTATTTTCTCTAAAATTATCTCTCTTGACATTGCTAAATATTCCATTATAACTATAGCTAAAAGACGAGACTTTTTAAATGCTGCTCCTGCTGGCCGAGTTCAAATGATTTGAAAAAGAAATAAGACACATTTTTCGATTAAATAACTACCTACAGGTACAAAATTGGCGGTGGTGGAAGATGGATATTGAATTTGAACGAAATTGCCCAATAATTTTGGCCAAGCTTAAAAGCGCCAGATTAAACGACAAACAGAGGCAAGGTAATCTTAGGAGTAATAAGACAGATATCTCATGGAAATCCGAATTTTCAGACGACTACAACAATATTTCCTTTAATCCTATGATAACTCAATATGTATTGTCATTGTGGATTCTTGGAAAGTATACCATATTACCAAAGTGAAAGAGAGAGCTATCAAACTTTCATATTTTTCATTTTCACATATTCACAAAATATTTTTTGAACAAAAGTACATTATTGAGTAGTACAATAGCTTCTTAATACAAAAAAACAATTTTTAACTTTTAATTTAAACTAATTAACAATAAATATTTACTAATTATAAATCCTCTTAAATAGTTAAAGTATAAGGTGGGTAGATTACATCCAAGCTATTTATTATAGAATCTTCCTAAAAAGGTGTTACATTCGGAACAGTAATGATTTGCATCTTGAAAAACGCTAGTGCAGTATGGGCACAAACAAAATCCACAGATCCAGCAACTAAAAACAAACAAATTACAAATATTATAAAATAAATATTTTACGTTCTTTAGACAATAACTTAAATGTATAAGATGATAAATAAGTCGTCATGGCAGAGCTCGTTCAAAATAGAATAGGACCAGTCAGTTAATCGTTCTGGCTCGTGGAGCTATTGCTGCGAAGCACTGAAGTCCATGACTTTAAATTGAGTATTCATAGGACGTTGGCTAATTTATAGGAGATAGTAAGAGGCCCCACTTCTAGTTTTGTTTTTCTATTTTGGATGAGCTCTAACATAGGTAGCACCGTAGCATGTTTACTTATTAAAAGTTGCGTCCAGAAATTTGGCACTGACTACAAAGAAGTCTTTGCTAAATGGCCAAAAGTAAAAAAATGTCTACACTATGGTCTACGTACTCAATGTTGAGAACAAATTTACTCTTAAAGAAAGAGTAGTAGACCACTGTTTCAGATCACTGTTCTGAATTTGTACACAGGCTGACGTTGACTGCGGTTGACTGTCCATGACTGCCTATGCTATGATTGTCATTGATTTCCGATTACTACCGTTGACTGCTCAATTTTTGTACATTGGCTGCCGAGAATGCATGACCTCTCGGGAGCAAATTGAAATGAAAAATTGCTTAACTATGCTAATTATTACTGAAGATGAAAAATCACAACTATATAACATCAATTAGCACTTGAGAATAAGTATTTTTGCTTATTGTTATTAATTCAAAAGACGAGAAGAAAAAACCTAATAAATTAAGTAAGAAGGAGAAGAATTAAAATGATGAGAAAGTTAACTCAAAATGTTCTTGTTATTAAAAACTGTTAATTCGTTGGTCGATAATTTTAATGAAAAGAATATGATGAACACCATTCCTTTACGTAAAGCAATGAACCCTATGAACAATATGGACAAAATTTAGAATCACTTTTGGGAGAAAATTCTTCTAGCAAGTAAAAATGAGGATGACAATTATATTAAATGTTTTCGAATGAAAAAGGCGATCTTTAATTTCAAAAACACTGTGTAACGTATATTACCTGTTTACAAGACTGGGATTAAGAAGCTAAAAATCCACATTTTTAACTCCGATTTAGTAATGCATATTGGGAGCCCTAAAGCGCATTAGTAAAGCATGTAAACGTATTAATTAATATCTTGATTTGAAAATGTATCTCTTTTATCTCACATTTACGAAATACAGGGCATGAAACTTTCTGTATATCTAATCCAAATGAATAAATAAACAACTTACCAACATAAAGACAATAACAGCGCATATAAATGTGTTTTTGCTGTTGGTTTACGTTTAACTTTCGTAGATACAAATTTATTACAATAAGGGCACTTTAAAATTTGAGGTTCTGGTCCAAAATTTGATATTATCACAATCTCACGTTTTTTGTCTATTTCACTTGTTACCATGGTGTCGACTAAAAAATCAAAGTTAAGTTTAGTAAATTATTTCCATTGTACGTAAGCGTAATTTAAAAAAAATCATAAACGAGTAATGATAATTACATAAATACATGTTAGTTGATTATTTGATAATTAAAATAATGAATAACAAACTTTATAATAATACCTTACATTTTTTTAGTTGGTCTTGCATCAAATACGATTTTTCGTTAGGCTTTCCTTTATCTACTACAGGTGGTGTCAAAGCCATTTTATCTCAAGTGCTAAAAAATATTATTATTTTATAATTGTATTTGAAATACACGTTTAATATCTATGTTAATTAATTGTATATTTGCAACGTACATTATTTCGTTGCTAATATCTAATTTATTATATTTTGATATCGTTATCAACTTAAAATTTTTAAGGTCTATTTGGTTAAGAAACTATCGAGTCAAGGAGATTTCAGTAATAAGTATAAATATTTTTTGGTTCATGTTCATACGTACTAAGTATTGACAAGCAAGATAAAAATATTATAACTATAAGCAGATAATATAAATAATATCATAAAATAATTCATCTGATAATTGTTTCTCTTCTAAAATATACAGGATGGTTCATCTGGTCAACTGCTTTTAAGCGGCGCCACACACACGGTTTGGTCTGTGCAGGCCAAACCGGAGCGTCTGGACATCGTTCAGGTCTGTGGCCTGTGAGGACTTTGACCTGGCCAGTTCAACTTCAACCGTTGGTTTAAAAAAATTACAATTATTGACACACAGGCTTACCTTCCTGCGCAGGCAAGCCGGAACTATTCCTTTGCGTCCACACGTACAGCCAGCCTCACAATTATTGGCCACCCTCACCCTGGCTATATGCCAGCGTGGTTATTAGTCAACAACGACAAAGGGACAGAAGGGGAAGTAGGGGCTGTTATGTTGATTGTATCCACAATTCGTGCAAGACGTATAGCCAGGGTGGCCATTAATTGTGAGGCTGGCTGTACGTGTGGACGCAAAGGAATAGTTCCGGCTTGCCTGCGCAGGAAGGTAAGCCTGTGTGTCTGGTGCAGCCTTTAGAAATGAATGGGATGGGCCCGTTTAGTGAGATATTTCAGTTTGAAGAGTGTGACGTTACTGGATCTTACATATAAACAAAGTTTCTTAAGATATGAAGTTAAATTTCCTGAAGATTATTAAGTTGAACTTTCAAGATAGCGGCTACCAGTGACAAGACAAGGATTTTTACGGAATTTCTATAGGAATTTGCAAAAATTAATTTCACGGGTGGTGATTTACCTTGACCAGGTGTTCTGTTTAAAATAAAAATATATGCCAATTTCCAGGAAATGAGACAAAAATTATGGATAAAATTTAAATTTATGTTAATCTTACATAAGATAAAATTTTATAAATAAAAATAAAAATCTATAAATAACTTGAGAATTTATAATGCAGTAACATATTTCTACATCGTGTCCTCATATTGAAATTTTAGAGATACTCTGTTAACTAAGTATCCTTCCCTATCAAAATAAAACACCACTTGATAATGTTTTGCCAGTTTTTGAAGCAGTATCACAGACTAATACATATTATCACTCTGTGGCAATATTAACACTCATCGCAATGTTTCCTGTTAGTTTTTTGGTAATTTTGGTAATATTTCCACCACATTTAGCACCCACAAGCTCATAAAGAATTCAGAAGAAGATTTTGGTAATTATTGCGGTTCAATAAGCGTAGAACTCCATTTTGTTTTATATCTATCATTTTTTACTTGTTTTGGAAGTATAGAACATGTCCAAATTGTCCACATACTTTTGTCACCCTGTATACCGGTCTACGGTTCCTTCTTCATTGATTACTCAGGATTGCTCTAGGAGAATTCAAAGGGTGCAAAACTCATGTTTGTGGAATTGGAAAGTATGATCGAATCACATATAAACTTGCACATGTCGCATGGCTTAACATGTATAATAAACGCCGTTTGCACTTTGTCATCAGATCATTACAAACCAAAGGACTCCATACTTATTCCGAGCAATTAAATTTCGTACGGATGTCCACACATTGAATCTGAGGTTCAGGGGATTGATCACGCTACCGATTCACAGAACCGCTTTGTTAGAGAGAAGCTTTGCTTATCACGTCTCGAAAGTTTTTAACGATATTCCTAATTATTTTAAGCAGCTATCGGCTAGGCTGTTTCGTCATGAATAGAGGAGGCATCTACTTAGCGGTCAGCACACGTAACTCGCAGTTTTCATGATACACATAATTATATGCTACTATAGTTCAGTTTCACAAATGTAGACAGTTATGTCATTTATAGAATAAAGACGAGATTACATCGAGATTTTTCGGTACAGCATTATGAACAATCGTTCGTACTCGGATCCACTTCTACTACTAAGCTTCTGTCAGCTTCTGCCAAATTATAGTAAAGTACGTTATTCTATTAAAGCGGCACGTGTTTTCTGCATCTATCTCAATAGAAGCCGCGCTATAGCTAGCTAAATTTTGTGAACACATATTAGGATGAGTCACTATCTATAATTGTGAGATTGAAGTATAGTATGGTGAGTGATGACACAAGAATGTATTGATTTTTTGTTTTTATTTTTTTGAGGTTCTTGCTGTTGTAAAGAGCGAACATAGCTGAATACTTAGATTAGGTTTAGGTATTTCTGTTCGGATTATTGATTTACTTATTTAGTCTATGGTGTCGGTGGAAGAGCAAGGGGAGTCTTTGGACGTTCATTTGAACCGACTCCATGTGATTTCCAATGTATAACTTTTGTAAACTATATTTTGAAATTTATATGCTTCTGAAATATTTGGAAATCGATTTATTATTATTATTATAGAAAAAGGTTCGATGGAAACAAAGTAAAACAGAAGATAAATTAACTAGAGCACAATAGACAAATTTCGGTGTTTCTCGGAAAGCTTTTTGAGTTTCAAAATAAAGGGTTATAACTTATAAATGATCCATCTTGTGCATAAGCATCTTATAACAGAGCAAAGAAGTTGTTTTTTGTTATATTTACCTATTGATTTATCGTAACACCTTAAGAATGCATATTTTTTGGCTCATTTTGCCCTCTCTAATATATATTTTTTGACCACCATGTATAGCATTGCGTGTAATAATAAGGTTCAGTTTAATTAATTGCTACTTCTATAAACAACAGTAATTAAATCATAATTCTGTTACTAATAGCAAAGATTTAAAAGAAAATGAAATAAGAAAATAATTTTGTTGAAAATTGTTCAATTCCACGTGAAAAACTCACCTTTCATTTTTCAGATGGAAACATAACACAGCGGAATCACAAATTAATTTAATAGTATTGTTAAAACAAATTAAACTCTTCCAATGGTTTAAATCGTAAGTAATGCACTAGCGCATTTAGCAAGGTGCGCAAAATACTGTTTTACAGATTACCTTGATTACAAACAGTCAGGTCCTGATTGTAGCAACTACGTCACGTTTGGAAGATTTTCCTACATGTATCAATTGTTCTCCCAAACGTAGTTTTAGCTCCACCTATAACTTCACAAGAACGCGGGTAACCTTCAATTTTATATCAAAATGCATAAAAAACGATAAGCGAAAATTTAAATTATGTTGAACAGTTGAACATAATTAATTATTCATAAGTTTAAAATACAATTTTAAAACTTCCTGCAGTTGAGATAGTAATGTATTTTGTAAACAATATATTAACAATATAAAAAATTTATTACAATTCCAAAAATTTAAAGGTCAAAATAAATTTTTTTCCATTCTGCACAAATTAAGTTAAACTTAATGTGTTTTTGGATATTTGTTATTATAATTGAGCCGACTCGACTGTCGGTTTCAAATCTGTATCTATCATTTTTCTAACATATACCAAAAAATTAGAATTTTAATCAATAAACAACAATGGTGTGCAATAAAGGAATTCTCGGATAAAAACCTTTGAAAAAGGCGTGTTAGCACAAAGAATATAAATTAAGCAAACAAAATATTAATAATTATTTACCTCTTTTGATATTAATTGTGATAGCATCCCAGTAATGCTTTACATTTCGAACAGTAATGGTTTCTTCCTTGACAGGAATCCATACAATAAGGACAGATACAGCCGCAACACAGACAACATCTAAATTGTAAAAAAAATAAGTTAATTAGTTTGGGAATTACACTTTCTAGCGAGTCTTGTACAATATTTTTCCTACGACCCATAAAAAATAATCAACAAATATTTCCTACCGATAAAATATAATTAACAAATATTGTCGCCTGTTTAAATTTCTTGCTAATTCAATAAATTATCAATGATGGTACCACCAACGACCTAGGCTCTAAAAATCTCCCAAACTGAAAACTGTATCTTTTTTGACTGGAAAACTTCTCGCATTTGTGGTATGGTTTTGATTTGTATTATATGATTGATCTTTGGTTCCGCTAAACTTTGTGTTAACATTTGACGATTTTGTGTAGATGAAAATTAAACGTACCCAAATAAGCATAGAATTAAAGCAAACAAGTGAGTTTTTGGAGTAACGGTGGGCTCTACGATTGTTGTTACAATCTGACGACAGTAAGCACAGATTAAAGTTTGAGGTTGTGGTCCAAATACAATCTCATGTTTAGGCGAACCAGTAATGACAACAGCGTGATCTAGAAGATAGAAGTACATACATATAAATAAAATTATTTAATTGAAACGTTATCTTACCTTTAAGCGTTGGTTGAATTGTTTGTAGAGTTGCAGATATCGATTCGTTTAGAGTCATTTAAAAAATTAACTAAAATCGAAAACACGTGCTTACAAACGGACGAACAAGATGTGCAAATCTTCCTTTTTGAAGTATAATAAATCGTACCAGTGCTGTTTACGTTAAACTTCAATAATTATTATATAACAATTCAACTTCGAGATCATATATTGATGCACTTACACCAAGTAGTCTTTACAGTTTACTTAAAATAATCACTGTCATTCAAATCTTGTTACGCGTTATTATTATAGATAACAGTTGTTTAGTTATAATTTTATCATTTCCTTTGCTGTTTCTTTCTAATTAATCAGTTCAGTTCATTGCTCATAAAAATTATTTATTTACGTTGAATATATTACGGAGCAAAATGCTTAATGCTGTTTAAACGGGTTATAATACATTTCTTCTTTTTTCATTTGGATCCATTTCTAGATGTAGGCCTTCCCAAATTGTCGCCAGATAACTTCTTCTATCTTTCGCCCTCCTTTTTCACATGTATACATATCTACTACTATTTCTAATTTAAAGAAGCCTTTGCTTAGTGTGTGCTTTCTCCAAACCCATAATTGTAGATAGTGACTCGTTCCTAATATAGGTTCATAAGCTTTAGCTAACTATAGCGTGGCTTTTATTGAGATAGGTGCAGAAAAAACCTGCCGCTTTAATAGCATAATGTACTTTACTATAATTTACTACCAATCTTGGTAGTAGAAGTGGATCTGAGTACAAACGATTGTGCATAATGCTGTACCGAAGAATCTATATAATCTATTCTTCATTTTATAATTGACACGAGTATCTACATTTGTAGATTTAAAGTATAGCTAACGAGTTTGTAATTAAAATCACTTCTACAAAGGTCATTTTACTTATGTATTTGTTAACAAAAGTCTGAGATGCAGCTCCGCAAAGAGTAAATATTCATAACTCATAAGCCATGACCAAGAATGTTATTATCTTCGTTTACTAAGACACCAATTCTATTTGTAGAAAGAAGAAAATGTTGTCTACGTTTAATTGGTTACCCTATCCTAAAGAAGTATCAAGTACTTGACAGACTAAACAGTAAGTACATTGTAACAACTCATAATGCTACTGCAACGGAAAATACAGGCCTTACAATTTTACATCTTTCTTAAAATCTCAAAACAAATTTATTCATATACGAAGCAAACTGAAGTCTATGGCTGGTTACCAGGAACCAGAATGTATAAAGAACGATTAAGTCAAGTCAGCAGACTCAGCGAGTCTCCGAGCTCCTGCTAAGACACACGGTAATACAGGTTCTGCGAGTTGCAACATCGCAGCGCGACCTCCAGTAACGATGTATTTTAACTGATCTTCTGAAGTGCTCTTCTGAACGCTCGGCATATTCGAAATATAGCTTGAGAAATGACAAAAACCAATGAAAATTTTTACCATTTTTGAAAAACACCCTGTATATTTTTACAAATTTAATATTCATTTTTTACCAGGAATCCATATATGTAAAAATATATAGGGTGTTCCATTTAAAATTCCATTTATTATACCTCCGTATGAAACATTTAATTTTTTCTTCAAAATTATTTGTAGTTCAATTGTCAAATACATATTTTTTTAAATTAACTTTAACTTGTAAAAAGAAGCTAATTATTAAACGCAACGAATAAATTATAACAGAAAATTTATAAAAACATTTTCTTTTTACGTTACAAATGCTTAGAAATTTTACGTTACAATTTGTTGTAAATATTTAAGGTTAGAAAAAGAAAAAACGCAATGTGGGTTTTTCTATTGAAATGTGTAACTATAACAAATGTGTGTGGAAGAGTGGGGAATTTTAGTATGATAATAAGGACTATAAGTACTAAACAATAGCAAAAATTTTAGAGTTAGATAATTTTGTTCCAGGTTCACCATATGTAAAATTTCATAACTGCAGTGAACTACAATTTTTTTGCTCATTTTCTTCATCGTACAAACTGCTGTCGTTTCTAAAGTAGAATTCCTATCAAGATGCGATTAGCAGATATAAAACCTTTAGAGTATTACCTTTATTTTCGTTTAAGAAAAAGTTTGAATTCGCAAAAATTAAGCGAGTAATGACCAATTTCGGAAAAAAACTACGTATTTCGATCTTTCTTCATATTGTTGAAAATTTTTTGATGAAAACGTTAAATAATGTAAATTTTTAAGATGGCTTCTTAAAACGTATACTATAGGCTTTCTACAAACTAAAATTTATGGCCTTAGATCTCTTGTTTATTATTTGAGAGTCCTTTAAAGATAGAAAAATATCTAAGAAAATTTTTTTTTAAAAATTATGAATTTCAAAGTCCAATTTTTTGTCAAAATAGAACTCGAAAAAAATTTTGCTCTTAGGACATTAAAGTATACATCATGAAGATAGTAATCCTACATAGATTTTATATTTCCTCAATTACTTTAGGAGATTTTTAAATTTTAAGAAAAATTAGGTTATTTTACATTCATTATTTTTTTTCTCCATGATAAATTACTTAAAATCAAAATATTTTGCATGTAATTTAAAGCTGAAGATGTCCTCTTCAACTACATATTTTTTGTTTTTTTCTAAATCTGATAGATAATGAGAAATTTTCAATAATGTAAAATAGGGCGTTCAGGAACACTTTGATCGCGCAACCCATGAGTACTGTAATACGCGCAAAATAGGTTAACTTTCAATATCATTTTTCTCAAAAACTATTAAATATTTTGAAAAATTGCAAATGAGATTTTTGTCGTATGATTTTATCTTCTTCAATTTTTGACTCTTTATAATTTTTCGCTTACTACCTTGTCTTCGAGATAATTGCAAAAATATGATAAAAAGTGTAATTTTTGAGATTCAAACGCAATTTTGGGGGTGTTCCAGCCCTCGGAAGGGTGGGGACTTTTAGTACTATAATAAGGGCTATAAGTACAATACAATATCAAAGGTTTCAGCTTTATACTAATTTGTCCCACGGCTAATGCTAAATGCACTGTAGTATAACTCCACCAGTTGAAGATAAAGTAGTAAAGAAAATTTATTGCTCTACAACTTCTATTCTGAAGACTTTTACTATAAAACGAACGGCTGAGGTAGAGTTCATACAAGTACGAAAGATGCCACCTGTCAAAATTGGCAGATACGAATTTTAACAATTCCGGCGTATTTTCAATAATGTAAAATAGGGCGTTCAGGAACACTTTGATCGCGCAACCCATGAGTACTGTAATACGCGCAAAATAGGTTAACTTTCAATATCATTTTTCTCAAAAACTATTAAATATTTTGAAAAATTGCAAATGAGATTTTTGTCGTATGATTTTATCTTCTTCAATTTTTGACTCTTTATAATTTTTCGCTTACTACCTTGTCTTCGAGATAATTGCAAAAATATGATAAAAAGTGTAATTTTTGAGATTCAAACGCAATTTTGGGGGTGTTCCAGCCCTCGGAAGGGTGGGGACTTTTAGTACTATAATAAGGGCTATAAGTACAATACAATATCAAAGGTTTCAGCTTTATACTAATTTGTCCCACGGCTAATGCTAAATGCACTGTAGTATAACTCCACCAGTTGAAGATAAAGTAGTAAAGAAAATTTATTGCTCTACAACTTCTATTCTGAAGACTTTTACTATAAAACGAACGGCTGAGGTAGAGTTCATACAAGTACGAAAGATGCCACCTGTCAAAATTGGCAGATACGAATTTTAACAATTCCGGCGTATACAGCTCATTTTACAATCAAATTAAGCAGCAGCAGCTTTCGTCTTTTGTAGTCGAATAAGTTCTTTAGCTTTAAAAGTCGTTCATACGCCACTGACAGATATTATAGAGACAAAACTGCGGAGATGACGTCACGAGGTGTACTCTTTCGTACCTGTACGAACTCTACTAGACGCAAAAGTTTGACGAAAACCGTTAGGCAAATGTTTTTTTTCATACATTCACAATTTTTGCGAGCGAATATCTCGCGAATAGGTAAAAAGAATTATATTAAAATGTACTAATTATTGTCATAGAAAAAATAGCATTTACGACTCGAGATGAAATCCGTCTTTTCGAAAGATTTTTTCATTATTATTTCACTTACGCGGCTCTTGAATTAAATTCTATATCATACCGAAAAAGGTTATTTTTATTTATGTGACAACAGCGCCTACAAAGCGAGTGAGATATAATACAATCTAAAGTAAGTAGACAGAGATAGATAATGTGGTTATTTTGTTCAAAAATGTTATTAGAAGAAGTGTGTAAAATCGAATTTTGTTTTTTTTATTGTCAGAAAACTGACGGATGAAGTATGATATGACTGGTTTTCGAATTTGATTACAAAGATACGTGTAAAACCGTATTTTTGCTAAAAGCTGTCAGAAAAATCATAACCTATGTAATACTTCCGTCAGTTTTCTGACAACTTGAATAAAAAAAACAAAATTCGATTTTACACATCTCTTTTAATTACATTTTTGAAAAAAATAACCACATTGTCTATTTCTGTCTAACTACTTTCAATTGTATTATATCTCACTCGCTTTGTAGGCGCTGTTGTTACATAAATAAAAACGACCTTTTTCGCTATAAGCACTTTTAAAAATTATTATTTTTGAGCATTTTCATAAAAAAAATAACAGTCTAATTCCCCATTGAGACAGCACTATTTACTGCAAGAGAGCTTTTGAGCCTTGCAAGGGAGCAAGAGCGTCTTTTGACAGCGACGAAGAAGAGTGTGTAATTACGGAAAAGGTGGTCGACTATGTAGAAGAAACTGTGCCTCGGTTTAATCAATTCAAGTACCATTTTCGTATCAATCCGAATACATTTGAACATTTACTTATAAAAGTTAATACTGCAGAATTTGGAAATCGTATAGGGCATCCACAGGTGCCGCTAGAAAAGCAGTTAATGATTACAATTTGGTGTCTTTCAAATTTAGAGTGTTTTCGGTTATGACGTATTTTCTTACTCTATTACATAATTATTGATTTCATTTATTTCCAGATCAGTTGCACATCGTTTTGGAGTTAGCAAAAGTACATGCTGGGATGTTCTCTATAGGAGTTGTCGAAAATTGCTTCAAGTCAATCAAAGATACAAAATCATTTCGTGACCAAGTGGTGCAAGAGCTCAACAAATAATTAATGGGTTTGAGAGAATTAATGGATTCCCAGGTTTGTTTATATGCTTGTTCATAGTTTTTCTGTAGGTCTACTAAATTTACAATATTATTTTAGTAAGGATTTTTAGGAGCGAGTGATGGATGTCATATCCGGATCCGGATACTTAAACCCAAAGAACATCCAAATTCTTACTGCAATAGAAAAAAGGCTACCATTCCATTCTTTTGCAAGGTGTGTGCGATTACCAGAAATTGTTTCTGGATGTATGCTGGTCAACCGGGTTCAATACATGACATGAGATTATTCAGAAAATCAGATTTATGTGAACAAATTATCAATAGAGCTGTGGATTTTCCTTATGATAGTCACTTAATTGGAGATCTAGCTTACATGTTATCTCCTAATTTATTGATAGGCTTCTAAAATATGAGAAGGTTTACACAGTTGGACAGAAAAATTATAATTATAAATTATCACAATGTATAATCCATTCACTCTTTATTTACGCTATGGTTGGCCATGAACTTTTATTTTTTGGTTTGCCAAAATAAAAAGTCCCTATTAAGTTGACTGACAGGCTGACAGCTCTTGACAATACCAAAAAAATGACAGACCACTGACAGACCAACTATTAACACAATTGATAAAAGTCACTACTCTACAATACATAACCTAACCGATTTTTTTCAAATTTATACCGGGTGGAATCTGTCACCCTAACATGGCCAACCATAGCGCAAATAAATAGTGAACGGATAATAGAGTAGTTATAGAAAATGGATTTGGTTACTTAAAAAGTAACCGTAAGGTAATCGTTTCGGCGATTAAAATATCTAGAGACAGTCAGACTTGACTTATTTTCTTTATTAATTGTAACTGGGTGCATTTTGCACAATATTTGCATTTTATCTGGTGATTGCCTGAAGAAATAGTCGATATTGAAGTAGAAGTCCACGAAGAGATTAATCAAGGAGAGGTAAATAATCAAGAAGCTAATAATACAATTATAAAGAGAAATAATATGATGAATTCTTTTGTAATACATGAAAGATTTAGATAATAAAATATTAAAAGACTAAATTCTGAAAAAAACATTATCACTTTTGCGCTTAAAAATTATCCACAGAAAACAGATTTCACAATAAACGAACAGATTCGGATCGGATCGAGCAAAAAGAGGTAAAAAATGTACATTACCAAATGCAGTATTATATATCTGTGAAAGTTTAGATGAGCATGGATTGCATTCAGTTAGCTGTGATGTGTGCTCTTGAGCTAAGGATAAAATTAAGAAGAAATAAGCGATACTGGGTACACCCAATAACGTCATAACGTTTAGTGAAAGGGCACTTTGTTTAATAAACCGAATGGAGATTTGTGAGCTCATCCAGAGAAATTTCGTAATTATTATTGCATAAGTATTGGCAGTTTTGATAAACTTTTAGATCTAATAAGGCATCACATTGTTTGCCAAAATACAAAGTAGAGAAAAGCCATCCATCATGCGTAGAAAATAACTGCGATAACTTAATCACAAATGAGTTTACAGATGTTTAAACATGTCATGGCTGCTCACAGTTTTCCAAATTATGAAAATATTCAAATTGCTTCTTCAACTAAAAACTTATTTTTAAAAAAAGAAGTATTTGGTATCAACATATTCAGAAAATAATTCTCTTTCAATAGATTAGCGTTCTTATAGATTGTAGATGAAGCTGGTAACCAGTAAGCTGCAAATGTAATTCCCTGTGTTATTTGGCTATGTCCCGCTTTGATCGTCAGCACTCGGTATAAAAAGAGATTTCATAAGTTAGATCTGTCCCGAGAGGTCAACCACTGTTCTGAATTTGTAGACTAACTGCAGTTGACTACTCATGAGTGTATGGCTGCCATTGACTGCAGATGACTACCGTTGACAGCTCAATTTTTGTACATTGACTGCAGAGAGTGGATAACCCCTCACCTTAAAAAAGTTAAATCGGTGTTGTAGGTACACATCGTGTATTTTTTTTAAATCGAAAAAAATATAGAATTATTACTGTTTTTTTTTATTTTTCCTACCAAGGTCTATACATGCCTAAAAATTGGTCACAAGTAGGGCATCGATGATACGTATTTTGACAAGAGTCCATACAATAGGGTAAAACACAACAAGGCCAACAACCAAACACGCAAAGAATTAACGCCGAGAAATGTGTTAGATTTGATCTGCGAGATTCGGTGGATGTCACAACCACGTGTGAACAACGTGGGCAAATTACTGTTAACGGTTCGGGACCCCACACAATGTGATCAACTAAAATCATAGGATAAACTATTTCAAATTAGCTTCAATAAGTAACAAAGAATTTATACAATACTTGATGCGATCATCATGGGCCTTTCTACTTGAAAGCCTTGTACTTCGGCGTACGTCGGTGGTGGAATAGGAGGAATAAAAGTTGGAGAAGGTTGTAAGCATATTGGGCGTCTTTCGGTAATTATCCAGTGATCCGAATGTTGCTGCATTATTGCCGAATATGAAGGTGGTGCTCCAGAAAGAGGCGGGGGTTCTTGTAATCCTGACGAAGCTAAATTAGGAATCATACTAACGTCCATATCGGAATTCGTTTGACCGCAAACAGCTCTATAGCATCTATGGGCTTTCATAGCAAAACTACGCTGAACGCTCGAATTAAAAGGAAAATTTCTCGTGTTTCTACTTGGATTATTAACAGATGATTCTGTTGTTCCAGCTGTAACGCTGTCGTCAATTACAAGTCGCTCTTCTGCTGCGCCACTTTCCACGTGACGTGCGGCTACATTCGAATTTGAATAAGATGGTAGAGTAAGCCGAGTAAGGTCTTCATTAATCACTCGTACTGTAATAGTGAGTTACAAATAAGTAATAGCAGTAACGGTTTAGTATTTATTACCTAAGATCTCTTCGACGTCCCTAGAAGAACTCGGTTGATCGTTGCTCTCATTTTGACGTTGTAATGTGCTATCGTTATTGTCACTTTGAACGGTACCTTCGGTCGCCCCATTTGTAGGGTTTAGTGGACTGCTCTGATTCAAATGGGAAGCAATAATAGATAGCGATTGTGCCGAATCGAAAACAACATTGCTGCTCGTGTCTGCATTACCATCGTCATTATCGGTCATTGCTTACAAATGAGTCAACTTGGAACATTAAATTAGGTTTTGATTTTAATTAAAATATATTTTAAATATCACATTCTTGGTTATTTGGTACATAATAAAACAATTTAAATTATATCTTTATTCTGTCACTTAATGACAGTCCAAAAATTTTGGTTCTTACTTCAGATGATATTTAGAGCAAGACAGTGATATAGTAGAAATATTTCTTAGAAGATAATTTGACTACGAACTTCCAAACAGAAAAATATACCTTATGCGTTAAAATAACCACTAATACTTATTGTAGAGTTTAAAAGTCAATTAAAATGTCAAAATAAAAATTGATTCTTTTTGCCAGTTTTGGAGACGTTGAAGTTTGAGCGAGTTTCTCCACTTCTACGGTGATCATTGGAGCGTTTATTAACATCTTGGCAAATTTCTTAGTTGTCCCTTTGTTCGAAAAACAATTTAATGAAATTGAAACGTCTTTGGGATATTGGGAAAGGTACGTAATCTATAGATTGCATTAACGGTGGTTTCCAATAATAAGTTTTAAAATAGGAGTAGAAATTATCATTGTCTACGGAAGTTGCAGGTATAAAAGAAAAGAAACATGCGCTTAGAGTTGACCCATGATACTGAGTTGACCATGTATGTCCCGATGCCATTCCATAGATTACGGTTTACGACGATGGTTCGTGGAGCAAACGAAGCTATAGCACCAACTTTAATTCTCTGTGGGGCATGATCGGAATTCTTGGTCGCCATAGGGAACAATGAATGTTGTTCTGTGAAGAATAAAGTTTGCTGTGCTGTGTTTGTACCCGCGGTGATTTTGACGTTTTTTTATAGTGTATAGTCCGGAAAACAATAAAATTGATTTTACAAAAATTATGGCATCAGCACAAATTTAAAAAAAAGATACCCATATAAGGGTATCGATTACACCATGTATATGGTGAGTAGGTATTTGCAACAACTTGAGGGATCAAACAAAAATCAAATTTCAGTACTCAAATCGATGTCTGTTTACAGTCACTTGCATGGTGTTTTTGTGAAAAATAATTTTGATTTACTATTAAAATGAAAAATTAAAAAATTCTAGAAGCGCTTGAATTAGTATTGATGATGAAAGCTCCTTTAATTCAAAATGAGAACAGAGCTGAGCGGCTAATGAACATAGTCTTTCGATTTAACATGCGACCCTGCACAAAGAAGTCCATACGAAAGACGAGTGTATCTTGCCAGGCCGGAGTACGACAAAAATTCAACTGGTATGGCGTGTGGCAGTCATTATAAAAATGTCATGCAACGCAGTTCTGCTCCTGGAAAGCATTTTAAAGGCTTTATAAATCGCAATATGCCAAAGGTTTGTAAAATATTGTACAAAACTGCAAAAGATAATAGAAAAAACAAAAAAGACAAAACTATTCGCACCAATATAGATTATGGGGTCAATGCAGAAACCTCAGAAGATCCTGATGTAATGGCGATGCAAAGCACACACATAAAGCACACTGACATTCCATAGGCAAAAAGTAATATTAATTTTTAAAATTATGAGTATATTAACTTTTTATATTGTTTCTTTTATAGATAAATGATCATGAGCGGGATGAAATCAAGAAAAAATGAGAAACGAGATCGATTAACTGCTGCAATGTTTGGAAAGGTTGTAAAGAGACGTCCAGCTACCCCTTGCCACAAAAGCCGTGTTTGCGCAAGGACCATTTTTTTTCGGAAGCAACAGAATATGGGATTTTCAAGGAAGAGGTGGTCATCAATTTATGAAATCAATAAACTGGCATGGATATTAAGAAGGCAGGTTTGTCAATAGACGTCGATAAGCGCTTCTTGGCAGCTTTCCCTGATGGTAAAGTATTTAATCTAAATTTAATCAAGCATGATATTGACGTTTTTTAGATTCCATGAAAATAACGACAATATTTTGTCATATTTAAGTAACCAAGGAAAGCATTTAACAGTTTTAAATAATTACCCAATGTTCATGAAATCTAAGGTTTACCATGCAAGAATAAATTTTCCACGACTAAATTCTATAAGCCACGAAAATTTCAAAAAGATGGTTTTATAATGAAAGCCAATCACTCGATTAAGTTTAGTATGGAATGCTTTTTACTTTTAAAAAAATCAGATATGCCTATTGTCCTTCTAGGACAGTGTGCAGATTTCTACTATTATTACGTAACGTTTATGTAGTAACTTTAAATAAAAATATTTTAAAATTTAAAAAGAATAATTCAAGCATATCTGGGTTTTAAATATTTAACTTTTAAAGTAACATTTTAAATTAAAATTCGTTTAAAATGTTTGTTTAATTCAAGAGTTTGTTGATCACAAATTAAGTTTCAATTTGATTAAGTATTAGAAACTTTTATTTCAAGAAATTAAAGAAAAATTTAGATTAATAATAATTATCTAAAAGGAATTTTTATATAAAATTTCACTTTTAAAAAAAATATATTTAAAGCAATAATTAAACCATAAAATTCTTGTGCCATTTAAGTTGGTTTAAAAAGTGCTTGAATTAAATTATTTGTTAACAAAATGTTTGATTTAAACTGTGCTATATTTGCAGCCGAACTAACGACAATAATCAAATGCTTGGAATACTTCAACAAGAATAATCTCAGACATTGGCCAGAAGTAACAGTTGTACAACAGGTAGCATTATGTAACTAAAATTCAAGTATAATAAATTACAAACTTAGTTTGTAATCGATTACATTTTGCTGCTTGTAATCAATAATCATTTTATATTTTCTAAAAGTATATGTAATCCTCAAAGCTGAGCGTTGGAAAAATTAATTATTAAACTCATGTAAAACAGGAATATAAAATGTAATATACACAAATACTTGAATAGTTTTATTGTTAATGAGTAAAAACCCAATCGAACAATACAAAAATTAACTTAACGATTAGATTTAGCCACACGTTCAAGCTCGTCTTTTTTCTTGATGGCGTAGGAGTTTGATGAACCCTGAAAAATTAAATAAAATTATCAAATATTCTATAAGACTAGAAAGAGTCGACTATATAAATATATTTTAAGCCAGCCATCGAGTCTTATAAATATAACACAAAATGTGACCACAATATTTTAATTAGAACTACCAAGTAGTTTTAATTGATATATCGTTGCCAAAATAATTTTGTCCGTAAGCGAAACAGCAGAATTATTAAAATTCGCTCTGCTGCATTAAATAGGACGAGTAATAAAATAAAAAAAAAATTCACCTTGGCAGCATTAATTAACTCATCTGCTAAACATTCTGCAATTGTTTTAATATTACGGAAAGCAGCTTCACGAGCGCCCGTGCAAAGTAACCATATTGCTTGGTTAACACGACGTAATGGAGATACATCTACAGCTTGTCTTCTCACTGTACCCGCACGACCAATTCTAGTTGAATCTTCACGTGGACCAGAATTAATAATAGCAGTTACTAAAACCTAAAAAGACATTATTAATATATCGCTTGCAACATTAATTTTGTCTTTATAACTAATTTTAAGTCTCAGATAGTTATACTAATTTTCAACAAAATTTATTCTGAAGAGATGTCAGAAAAAAGTTATATATCATCACATTAAAACGTGTTGTATCTTAATAATTTTTAATAAATGTTTTTACAGACCTGAAGTGGATTTTCGCCAGTTAAAAGGTGAATTATTTCGAAAGCGTGTCGAACGATTCGAACAGCCATTAATTTTTTTCCATTGTTACGACCGTGCATCATGAGGGAATTTGTTAAACGTTCTACGATCGGACATTGTGCTTTACGAAACCGTTTAGCAGCGTATCTACCAGCAGAATGAGGTAAATATTTTGCATATTTTTCTTTTACAGCAATATAATCCTAAAAATACACAAACTTAGTTTTTTGAGTTTTATAAAAGAACAAAATCGTAACAAAAAACTTACATGTAAAGACATATCGTTTACATGTACATCGTCGCAACTCCATCTTCCGAAAAGTTTGATTTCGGGGAGTTCTGCTATTGCGGGAGCTACACCTCCAATTACAACATCGTCAAAGGTATCGAAATCGTCCGCCATTATTCTACAAAAAACATGAGTTTAGACACTTAACCTCAATTGTAGTTTAGGAGAAATTGTTATTTTAACGTTCAGATACAAAATAGCTTCGTCAAATAAATTAATTCAGACAAGAAGTGTCAGATATATTTCAATAATCATCACATAAACGTTACTTTTTTGGTTAATTAAAGAAGAGAAACACGTGCCACGTGATTCAACAACTTCACTCCGTATCAACAAATTTTCATTTTATGAAAATTAGTGTAAAATTTTCTACACATTATAATGAATAATAATAAGAAAACCTAATTTATTACTTACTTTTACTAAAAAATATTTTCTTCGGTTCCAAACACTCACTCTAACCGGAAGAAACCATTTGTAAAAGATCAATCGCTATGCGCAGTGGACACTGCTAACTTGGTAATAACCAGTCCAACACCGTACAAGCGTCAAAATCCCTAAGCAGTATCGGCGGGAAGTTTAAAAATGTTTTAAATTAATTTTTTTATTTTTATTAAAAATTTCCTTTTATTTATTAATTTATTAAAGAATAGTTTTACTGCTTTTACCTTATTTAATTTTTTTTTTAATTTGAAATTTTTCAAAACTTGTAAAATTTAACAGTGACTTAAAGAAAGTTTGTATACAGGGTCATTCAAAAAGTTTTTTGAAAATTTTATGAATTTTAAGCTCGCATTTAAAACTGAAATTAAATTTCTTTTGCAAGACTATTTAAATCAAATACGTTCAAATATTTTTCTTTTTCTTTAATAATAAAAATTATACACAATTTAAAATTCTACTAAGTAGATAAATTAAATTTTATTGTTTGCATGGACAGTCGAATTTTTCATCCCCACAAATAAGTTGTCCCGTTTGTCTATCGTAAGTACCCAAATAAACTCCACAGTGCTCACAATAAAGAATCATACAATTACTTCCACCAAGAATAAAGGGCACAAAACATAAAGGCCAACAACTAAGTAAACACAGTGCTCCTAGAGATGTATGTGCTATCTGTAATGAAGGTTAATT
Source organism: Malthinus seriepunctatus (assembly GCA_963924605.1). Taxonomy (NCBI): domain Eukaryota; kingdom Metazoa; phylum Arthropoda; class Insecta; order Coleoptera; family Cantharidae; genus Malthinus; species Malthinus seriepunctatus. The sequence continues at coordinate 63,248,321 of OZ004600.1, read as the reverse complement.
TACGTCATAGTTAAGCTTTTGGCTACAGAAATATTACTTTATTTTGTTGTTTTCTAATTAGTGGTCGTCCAGGTTTACCACAAGCCTTACACTTTATACATGCTAGTCCTGGTTTCCATGTTTCAACTAAAATATGCAATAAGTCAGACTTAATTATTCAGAATTTAACAAATAGTCTAGAACATAGTTTGGTCCTCAAATGTGTACCACTTTCTCACATGATAGTTTTTTTTTAGAAAATTAACAAATTGAAGTGATATTTTTTAAATGTTGAATTCTTTGAATAGGGCTGGATTATCCATGAAGCACATGAAGCACGTGCTTCAGACCCCGGTGTTGAGATCATCAGAGGAAAGGAAAAAACATTGGAGAAAAGGAAAGGATTGAACTCGAAAACGGGGGTCCTAGGGAAAAGACTTACTTTTAGCAAAATGAAAGCTTATCAAATTCCCTACAAGAATAAGAATGTCCCTAAATTGTTAATGTATGAAGGCAAAATGTCGAGGCAAAAGTTTCACGAAAAACGTGAGGCAAAAATTTGTTTCATACATTAACAATTTTTTGGGACGAATATCTCGCAAACTAAAGGAATAGAGAAAAAATTAATACGTTTCTTAAATTATTAAATTAAAAATTAATTTGTATGAAATTTGCCAAGCTTTCATTTTGCTAAGAGTGATTTTTGAGTGAGTGCAAAATGTAGAAGCGCATCTGTAGGAAAAGGGGAAAAAATAAAATAAAAGTAGGTAGGATTAAATGCTGGGTTAACCTAGTTCTCTGCTGAAAGAAATAGATACACATAGTGAATTCACAGCACCTGATAACTGGTAAGATAAAAAAAAATAGAGAAGGGGGCACTATGCGGCACAATGAACACTTGACACAGGCTCCGGATAAAAATTGATGCATCCAATAATGGCAGCGACATCGCCAATGCGACGAACTTGCAACAAACACCAAAAGCTCAAGTCGAAACCCCAAAAAACAGACCTCGCATATAGTGATAGTGACACGAGAAATCAAGCAAGGCGGAGAAGAATTAGTTCTCTAGCCACCAGGAACTACAACATCCCCTATACATATACCGGGGATGTGCAAACTATGCAAGTACTTTTTCCTTAAGCCTAAACTGTTGACAGAAAAGCAATACGAAAACTATCACGCCTGCCTTTGCCATTTTGCCATCATACAAAATGAAAAAGGTCACCATCCCTTAATGTCTACAATGCTAACGTTGTTGCTGACCCCGCGCCTTGACGTACACGTAGCCAGGGATGTGTCAAATTGGACCGAGGAAGAAACTCACACACCCGTTGCTTAATACGCTAAAAACCGAATAGACTACTCAAGCAGGGTCGCAAGCATCCTTCCTAACAAGTACGCAGCGCAGGTGCGCTAGGGGTTACGAGTCTTAACAAGCAGGAAACATCTTCAAACACGTCTCGTAACTTACCACCTAAACCTGAGGATGTAACGATTAGTTGGTTAAAAATTGTGTGTGGCGAATAAGACATCGAATGACCAGACGATCACAAATGGACAGACTTTCAATTATTAGAGCAGATGACTCTCTGTACCTACCTGAAGTTTGATACATATTTTCTGGTTTTCCAAGCTTATTCAATTGGCTGTAAATCTGAAATTTCGATCTGATATGACAATCTCCGTTTTTACAATTACCACAATTTTCGTTGTCTAAACGATCTCTCAGTTGCTTTTCATGGGCTTTTGCACAGATATCCCAGTCTACGGTTTCAAAATAATCTGTTCGTTGCTTTTCCTGAGATTTGGATCTGAATTTTCGATTTTCGTTTTCAAAATTATCTCGTAATTGCTTTTCCTGAGATTTTGTCCTGCTATCTCGATTTTCGTTTTCAAGATTATTTCTTACTTGCTTTTCCTGAGATTTTGTTCTAATATTTCGATTTCCGTTTTCAAAATTATCTGTTGGTTGCTTTTCCTTAGATCTTGATCTGAAGTCCTGATTTACGTTTTCAAAATTATCTGTTGGTTGCTTTTCTTTAGATCTTGATCTGAAATCCTGATTTTCGTTTTCAAAATTATTTCTTACTTGCTTTTCCTGAGATTTTGTTCTAATTTCCCGATTTCCGTTTTCAAAATTATCTGTTGGTTGCTTTTCCTTAGATCTTGATCTGAAATCCTGATTTCCGTTTTCAAAATTATCTCTCGGTTGCTTTTCCTTAGATTTGTGATCCCTATTTTGGATTTCAGTACTATTTCTAGTTTGCTTTTCTTGAAATTTTGAACCGCTATCTAAATTTCCGTTTTTTAAACTATTTCTCGGTTGTTTGTCTTCTACTGAGAAATGAGTCACAGGAATGTTCGGATGATCTAACAATAAATGTTGACCTAAATTCCCAACTTCAGAAGAATAATAAATTTTTTTACATAAGGTGCATTTAAACGCATCCTCCATCTAAAATTTAAAATATTATGTTCAGGGTTTGCTATTTTCAAATTTTTGAATTTTCTTACCTAAAGACAAAACTAAAGGCGTCATCCTTATTTTTAAAGGATGTTATATACAACGGTTAAACAATTTATATTTAATTATTAACCATTTTAATTTTTCCCATTTACATTAAAAATAAAATTATACACTACTTCATTTTGACATTTACAATACAAATCAAATAATTGACACTTAACCATTTTTCTTATGTTTTCAATTTCAGAAACTTCACAAAAATAGTATGTAAAAGCAAAGAAAAGAAACCCTTGGAATTTGGATAAGGTACAAGAAACGACACGAAGATGAAAAAGTTCATCTTGTGGTTTAATTGATGACTCTTTTGGCTTATTTTCAAGAGCGTCTACCACCATGAGGGCTACACTTAAAACCGTCTGTCGCGGCATTTTCAAAAACTACGTAAAAAGTAGAATCTTTTGATATGTAATTTGTTGATCTGTTCCTCTGTTCGTATATCTTACGGTGGAGTTAAACTCAAAGAAACCCGATTTTCTAGCGCTCCTCACGAATTAAAGCGGCCAATTTCGACAGGCAGACGTGCGGTTCTATTACTCATTTTTTATGTACTTTCGACCGGTAAAAGTTAAAATTTTGTTTCTTATGGTTTAGTAAATGTGCACGTAGCTCCAGGACTATATTAATTAAATTAATAGTTAGACTTTTCGTCATTTAGAAATGGGTCTGTCAATCATTCCTAGCGCATCTAATACAAAACACTATTGCAAATAGCCGCTTTCTATCTGACAGTACAATTCTTAGTAGAAAATGCGTTACGCTTTACATAGATTACACCCCTACTTTGAAGTACATACACCCAACACAATAATGGTTAGCTTTGTTGAACGCTATGCTTAGCAAGCTTGCAATGTTCCACTGTTTAAGTAGGCGGAGTTATAATGATTTTTGACTTATTACATTAATGTCAATTAATGTCCAGTGAGGTACGGATATATGGCTATTTTAAGGTTTCTTCAGATTTTAAATTTACAGCATTAATAAAAATAATTAATAATTAATAATTAGGATACTAGAAAAAGTAAATTGAGCATTTTTAATTAATATAATGAACAAGTATAAAACGCTTAAAGAGGACTAACTCCAACATTGGTATCCTCGTCTTCGTCAGTATCAGAATTATAATTCTCATCTGAACTGACGCCTTATGCGTTGGGTTTGCTGAATATTCGTAATAAATGGTAATAAACCTAATCTTTAGTACGTTAACATCATAATTCTATTAATAATTATTATTTACAAAAATATACAAACTACAGTTTTATTTAAAAAAGCTTCCACGCCACTGCCTAAATTTAGTGGGTTGGTCAATCCCATTTCTAAATGATTTCATCTCTAATAAACAATTAAATTTGATCATATTTGTGGGCTATTGTTTATTGTTATTTATTACTTGTTAATTTATCGTTTAAAGTCTTTAAAACTTGTTGGACATTTAGTTTAAATTCTTAACTTTGATGCCACATGCATAAAAAAAGTTTTCTGAGGAAGCCTGTCCGTATAGTAAAAATGATGCGTTAATTTTGCCGGTGAGTGTATAAGTTACGGTAAATGCTGTAAATTTGGTAACTAACGTTATTTACCGGGAAATGTTGATAATTGCTTATTGCTTTAGCTAATAACTAATTGAGCCTTTGGATTTTTGTTTTTGTGTTTGTTTGGAGAAAGTACAAAAATCTATTGTAGTGTAGTCAACGAACCAAAATTTAGCCTGATTTTCGGACTTTTTTTGTAACAGCGAGTTTTTTTCCTTAATCGGTCGAAACTATTCCTGTGAGTTTGTGAATAAAATGTCTCAACTCAATTTTGACCGGAAGGCCCTTGTTCTTCGACTTTAGTGTAAAAGTTTGACTTTTTCAAGTTTCCGTTTCACTATTTTTTGAATAACTTCGCTTGTATTGGTCGGATGGGGACCAAAAAATGTTCCTTTTGTTCGTAATGAATCTCTCTTTAAAACTGCCTGGGTTAAAATAATTTATACTAATTTCCTAACCCAAAAAAAATTTCAAAACTGCCATCATTAGTGAGTCGTAGTTTTTTATAGAGAACTCGAGTAATAATTAATATTACGGTATGAAACTTTAGGAAGTTGTAGCTGATATAGTAACAAATCTATATTGCAAATTGGGTCCAAAAATATTGAGAACAAAGATTAAAATTTGCATTTTGGTTCAAATTTTCTAATTCATATTTGTTGTGAGTAATTGGTGGTATCTTAATAATTCTTCCCTTGAAATGTTGGAAATTTAATGCTCTTTCAGATGAAACCAAAGACAATCACATTAGATCACGTTTTCTTCCGATTTCGTTGAAAAGAAAAAGAAAATTTTTCTACTACTTACCCACAAAACCAATTTTAGTGGTCGAAATGGTTGTCTTTAAAACCAGTTTTAATGTTAAAAAATAGTTTATAGGAGTTCTTTATGATTAATTTTCAAAAATACGTAAAAGAAGAATTAAATTTCGACCACTAAAATTGGTTTTGTAGACAAACAGTTAAAAGATTTTCTTTTTATCTTCAAAGAAATCGGAAGAAAAAATGGTCTGATGTGATTGTTTTTGTTTTCATCTGAGAGAGCATTCAATTTCCTACATTTCAAGAGAAGAATTATTGCGATACCTCCAATTGCTCACAACAGATATGAAAAAGAAAATTTGAACCAAAATGCAAATTTTAGCCGTTGTTCTTAATATTTTTGGACCCAACTTGTAATATGGATTTGTTACTATATCAGCTGCAATTTCCTAAAGTTTCATACCATAACATTAATTAAAACTCAAGTTCTCTAGAAAAAACTACAACCGACCAATGACGACAGTTTTAAATTTTTTTTGGGTTAGGGAATTAATATAAATAATTTTAACCCAGGTAGTTTTAAAGAGAGATTCGTTACAAACAAAAGGAAAATTTTTTGGTCCCGATCCGACCAATACAAGCGAAGTTATTCAAAAAATAGTGAAACGGAAACTTGAAAAAGTCAAACTTTTACACTAAAGTCGAAGAATAAGGGCCTTCCGGTCAAAATTGAGTTGAGACATTTTATACACAAACTCACAGGAATGGTTTCGACTGATTAAGAAAAAAAACTGGCTGTTACAAAAAAAGTCCGAAAATCAGGATAAATTTTGGTTCGTTGACTACACTATTGTGATTTTATAGTTTTTAAAAAGCCTTAAGAGGCCAAATATTAAAAATTTCATTATAAAATATAAATTGGCCAAGCTATAGACATTTATCAAAAAATAATTTAAATAGTGGAATAAAGAATAGATATAAATATTTTTTAAAGTATGCACCTTCTCCAAATAGACACAAAACCAATTAAAAGCCAAAAATTATTAACATTTCCCGGTAAATAACGTTAGTCACCAAATTTACAGCATTTACCGTAGCATACAGGGTGGTCAAACACTTATTACAGGCGCTTTAAAATGAAAACCAATACAAATAGAAGAAAAATTTACTGAAATAATTTGTTCAGGAAGGTGTCCTCCCCAACAGACGATGTACATCTTCATTTTATTGTCAGAAAAACAACTATGATTTTTTTAAATTACACCATTATGTAAAAAATTACGTCAATCGAAAGAACTTTATTCTCTTTACAGATGTGCAATTCTTTTTATTCCTACGTAAAAAATTTTTTTTGGAAAAACGCGTCCCAATTAAATACAAGGGTAAAAGCAAGGGTGTCTTGCTTCTCGGTTTAAAATTTCAAAATGTTCCCGCGTGGGCGTGCTCGTTACTGTAGTACAGCAAGCTAAAAACATTTAATTTCTCTCTCTTATTGTTGCATGTAAATTTGAGTATACTCACGTCTCCCTCTTTTGACAATGTTCAACTCAGATTTTCTTCCCCTTTTAACATAAAATGTTAACCCAACGTATAACAATAGTCACATACAATACGCCAAAATCGGATAAACAGGTTATTTCGATGGTTATTTTTCTATTGCTATTTCGAGAAAATAACGTTAGTGGTTATTTGCTAGAAATAACCTCGAAGTTACAACACACCACTGACTGTATAGTGTTTGGCACTACCTTTCATTCAAAAACAAGATTCTCACCCTCTACCCTCATTTGCCCCAACTTTATTCGTGGCTGAAAATTTTTAGTCTTTTAGCGATTGTGACTGTTAAAATAAATATTAGAAGTTGAAATTTGGTTCAGTGCTTTTGTGTTAAGTTAAATTTAATTTAAACATAAATGAACTTTCTATGGTTTCTATTTCTTCTGCATAAACGAGCTATTCGTTTGGGTTCGGATTGGTCTCTATCTCTTCGTAATTTTACACATTACAAATTATCTGAGACGTATCTTTTTACTACCTTCAATGATGTATGTGTTTACAATTACCACATAAAGTAATCATTGAGTAATCGTATAACCGATATGGTAAAATCAAGTAATTGAAATTCTTTCATCACTTCAATCTTGAAGCCTTGAAGCGAACAAATAAAACACGAAACGTTTTAAATACTTATTTATTATTAAAGCTGATTTTAGCCACTATCAGTAAATTATACCTACTTAGTTATTATAATGATTTTTTAATATCACAGGAATGGAAATGAACCAGGATATTTATTCAAAACAGGATCAAACACTTTGGAAAGGAATACTACTGGAAGGCATTATTTCAGAAAAATAAAGTTAAATGGGGGATAAAATGCTTACGTTTGGTTCATACTCACATAATAAATGATAATCAGATTAATCCCAGGCAAATTTGTTACCAGAAGATCGCTTTAACTCAGAATAAGCTGACTGCATAGTGCAAGCGTATATCGCTAAATCAGCGTATTTCACAGTGCTTCTTCTCAGTTCACCAGGCCAGTATTTGGATGTGTAAGCATCTAAAAATTACTATCAAGCAGTTGGCTGTGCTTCGGAGAACACATTAAGCTGTCGATCCAGGTTAGAATGAAATTAGGTCATAGACCTATTTGATATCTATAAACTTAAATAAATAAATATATTATATTTGAGATAAAAGGTTTCGTTAACGAAAGTGTTCAAGAATAGGTACGACGTTTCAGATAGACGGCTCGTGTTATCTCGCTTTCGAGACGAAACGAATGATATCAAAAATTGACATAAGGTACAAAATACACTTATGTTTAGTGATGCATACGTACATAATAATACAATAGTTAATGCGAGTCTGATTTGTTTCCGGAAGACTCCTCCACTTTTTAATTTCGCCCTCTGCGTGACGAATGGAGTTGGCCCACACTTCTGGCGTTCCTTTTGTGAGCGCCTCTTTCCACAGAGCCGGTTTCCTCCTACCATCACGCCCCACATGCTGATTGTAATACGTTTTTGTTATCCCCCAAATGTGTTCAATGGGATTAAATATGCAGTGGTAAGGAGGCAATCTTAAAACTCTGTGCCTCCACTCTAAAGCCATCTCGTCCACTCGATACCTTTTTGGTAACTTGTTTCTATGCAAAAAAAATACAAGATGAAAGATAAGCGTTAGTTTTTAGTGTTAGTACAAATCGTTTAATGCCAAAAATTTGTAAAATTCTACTTCGAAACATTCTTTCATACTACTTCGGAAAAATAGGAGACACTAAAACAATTCAAAATGTTCATATATCGCAAAATCTTTTATGAAATTTTTATGATAGAAGATGTTATTTTAGCTATTAAACGATTTATCGAATTGAAACAAAAATTTGTATTGTAGTTGCATTTAATTATTTTTCTGATGTTGGACACCAGGAACTATCACTAGCAGCTGCCTAACAGCAGTAAAAGAGAATGTTGGGCACATTCTCTATAAATTCAATTAATGATAGAAATACCTTTTAGCGATCTCTAAAATATTATGCTTTAGCATCGATTCTTCAAAAGGGATATTTTTATCACTGAGCCATTTAACAATTATTGAGAAAGTTCTAAGGGATTTAGAAAAGTACGTTTCGGAAAAAGAGTCAAAAGTGGAATACGATTAGCAAACATTTAAAAACAATTTCTTTCAGCAAATAATAAGTTCAAAGACGAATGTTTTTAGAACAAAGAATTTCGTTTTCATAACGATCGCATTAAATGGCAACTCTTACAAATTCTGACTTCGTGTGCACTTTTGACTGTTTGGTTGCACTTGAGGATCTCAACTTTGGCAGGTCGATTTTACTCATGAAGTAGTATCTTTTCCATGAGCAAAATAGTTTTTTATTACTTCTTCGCAATGCACTGAATAAAACAATTTTTGGTCGGTATTTGGTGCTTATGAATTTTTCGCGGAAACTACAAAACCAAACTACACGTTTTTAGTCTAGAATTGATCGTCAGTCTATTTCACATAATCCTATATTTTTTTATTACGATCCGATGTTTACAAGTTGAGAAATTAAATAAAATGTCAAGGAAAACGCGTCAATGTACTACAAAAGGCACTTTTCCGAAGAAAGCACCAGGAGTTGGAAGTCCGAAATTTACTAGATTATTCCTGACACTATCCTGAACATTATTCAATCATAATATTTCTATTAGCAAAAGTTTTGTTTCAGACTACATTGTCCCGTAATTCGACGCCGCTAAGCATCAAAAAAATTAATTTTATAAGCAAAAAGACATTTTTTTTTCAAAAATTACGCAGGTTTCTAGAGTGCTGTGATGTGATGTAGTATAAAATCATGGTTAAGAGGTATTTATACTATGGAAATTATGTTTACACAACAAAAGCTGAAGGATGGTGTTGTGGAGCTTTCAGAAGGTAATTTGGTCACATTTCCTTCAATAACTTCATTTTTTCAAATGGCAACATATCGGAACATAACTACCTCAAATAAAGTATTTTTTTCTAAATACAACGATAGAGTTGTTCCGATATAATGCCGTTTGAAAAAATTAAGTTATTGAAGGAAATGTGACTAAATTACTTTCTGAAAGCTCTACATGACCAACCTTTAACTTTTGTGGTGCAAACATAATTTCCACAGTACAATAGCTCTCACCGATGATTTTATACCACATCACAGCACTCTAGATTACTATAATTATTTTTTTTGCCAATAACATTAATTTTTGTGATGCTACTGTATTCAAAATTTAATGTAAGTTTCAGAAACGAAAAAATATTTATGATGTTCCATTTAAAAATCAAAAGTTCATTTCATTTCCGGCGTAATCGGAAGTGACAAAGTTTTTACAAGTAGTTAAAACAATTGCAATTTATGTTTATAAATAACGGAGTTATAAGAGTGTTCCAAATCCCTGTGTCACTCGGTATACCGGGTGTCCCACTTAGCATGCTCACCATGGAGATCTCGTAAACTGTAAGAGATACGAAGTCGGTTGAATGACACCAAATGTAGCCTCTTTCATAGCCAACTCGATCCTACTTTTGTTTTTTGAATAATATTATTAGGACTCTAGATATTTACAAAAAACTGAAAAAGTTCATTTTCTTTAAATGCCTATAACTTTTTTATTAATCAAGATAATTTTAATTTTTAAATAAAAGATAATTTTAATTTTTAAACAAAAGATAATACTACTAAAACCTATAAATGTAATATACAGGGTGTCCCAACACTCCGTTATCGTAGAATTGTGACTTTGCCTTATAATTTAACAAAAGAAGTTTAATGCATGGCTATAGTTCTCTGAGAGCTGCACCTCTTAAAAATATTTTTACATATACCGGGTGATCCATTTAAATGCTACAGGCCACACTTGTATTTTTTTAAATGGAACACCCTGTATATTTTTATATGTTTTGGATTCCCCTTTCAAGAACGATTATAGTAATGTATGGTTTAATGGGTCTACCGTAGATTTGGGCCAAGATACTGCGAATTTTAGGAAAATACAAGTCAACTTTGCTTATCTGCTATAAAGTAGCGAATTAAAATTTTTGACTGCAGTTTGCATTAGAATAATTCTAATATCGGCTTCTTTCTAAAATATTTTTCAAAGTTGACAAAACCGAAAAAATTGTGCCGTGGTGATCTCCAACGCAAAGTGTAATTTTTCTAAATTTTTTAAATGGGATAAAAGTTGAATTTTAAAAGTGAATAGATTTAGAAAATATTATATCATTAGAAAGCTTAGAAAAGGGGCTCTCTTTTCCTGAAATCGAAAATAGGGGGTGCCATTTAAAAAAATGAAGAAAACTGACATTTTGCGTTGGAGACTCACATGGTCTCATTTTGACGTTGTATGTCGCTTTGAAATATAATAAGGAAAAAAGACGATATTAGCATTATTTTAATTCAAACCTCGGTCAAAAATGCTAACTCGTTAAGTCACAACAAGCACGCAAAGTTGACTCGTTTTTAGTATAAAATTCGCATTATCTTGGCCCAGGTCCATGGTGGACCCATTAACCCACACATGACTATAATCGCCTTCGAAAGGGGAATCTGAATATGCAAAAATATACAGGATGTTCCATTTAAAAAAATACAAGTGTGGCCTGTAGCATTTAAATGGATCACCCGGTATATTTAAAAATATTTTTAAGAGATGAAGCTCTAAGAGAACTATAGTTGTGCATTAAAATTTTTTTGTTAAATTTTACAGTAAAGCCACAGTTCTACTATAACGCAGCGTTGGGACACCCTGTACAAAAGAATTTTTTTATTAGGCCGTTTTAGAGATATGATGCAACATATATGTCACCACTAATTTTTTTCTCAAAATTATTAATTTCATACATTGTTTTATATTTTACTAGCAGGACCCGTGGGCTACGCCACACGCCTTTTAATTTAGCGGCTCCTTAGTTTGCAAAACCCTTGGCAAAACCTATCAAATCTTAATGAGGTATATATGAGCCCAACACCCAACATACTCTACAATGTAACAATAAATTGATATTGTGAAATTTGTGGGCATACTAATGTATGATAATAATATGTAGAAGCAAAAAAAGGCAAAAAAAGGATAATATAATATACATAATAATATATAATAATATACATAATAAAATAATCAATTTTATAATTTAAAATAATCCAATTTTAAAAATTATAAATGAGAATAAATGTAGATTCGAGAAAATCACAACCACTAGAGGCGCCACTTACATTAACCAAAATGCACCAAGATGTCGGAAACCGTGGAGATAACATTGAACATATGATTTTGACGTTTACACACCTTGTTTATTTACATTGATTTAATGTTTATATGCAATTATATTTGATATTTATAACAGATTTTTCTTTCAATTTTAATGTTTTAAGTACTTTTTGTAGCTGTACGCTAAAATAAATTTGTATTATTGAGGTTATGTTGCTACAAAATTTGGTAAATAAATAACACGTGACACCCCGACGGCGAGTTTTTAATATTTAACCAATAGATGTCGCAGCGAAATTATAAAAATTTTTGCAAAATATTTACGTCACACCCCCCACGGGGAGTATTGCATATTTAACCGATAGGTGCCGCACCCTTTGTGATTTTCTCGAATAGTATTTGGTTTTATACGATAAGGCACACATTATACATTTGGTCGTGGTGATAAAATTTTCAATACTTTTATTCGACCAGTACGTTTCTAATACGCGATATGGTCAGGTTGGTGCGTGCATTTTTAATTACGTTTCGTGCTTTTGTGAATTTTGGATTTTTGAGACGGTTTTTTATGTTGCCCTTTTTGGCTTAGTTATCTTTAAGGTTAGTTTTCTTATTTTTTTTATAAAATAGTCATAGCTCATACATATCTTCAAAAACTTCGTCGATTTCGACGGGGGTGACCGCTATTTTTTTTTAAATTGAAGCTGTCGGCCCCCAGATATGTCAGCACTAATTATTTTCTTCAAATTACCAATTTCATAAATTTTTTTAAAATAATAAATTAACAAACAATCATCAATGTAGGAAGTAAGTGCATTATAATAATTTTTGAAAATATCATTTATATAACACATTCATCTCTACAACTACTTCGTCGAATTTCGACGGTGGCGCCCGAAATTAGCTTTGCAACAACATAAAATTGAGGTTAGGTTTGCATTTAAAGAAATGTAACTTTGTATCATATCTCCAAAACGGCTTTATAAAAAAAATATTTTGTTTATTAAGTTTATTGGTTTTAGTAGTGCCTATTATCCCTTTTGTGAAAATTGAAATTATTTTGATTAATAAAAAAGTTACAGGCATTTAAAGAAAATGAACTTTTTCAGTTTTTTCTAAATATCTAGAGTGCTAATATTTTTCAAAAAACAAAAGTAGGATTGTGTTGGCCATGAAAGAGGCTACATTTGGTGTCCTTTAACCGACTTCGTATCTCTTACAGTTTACGAGATCCCTATGGTGAGCATGCTAAGTGGGACACCCTGTATAATAAGAAAGTGAACTCCTATACTATAAAAATAGTAGATTATATACTTAGGTTGAGAAGTATACTATTATAAACCTAGCGCAAGTGTTATATCCTAAGGCGCGAAGCGCCGAAGGATATACACGGCGCGAGGGTTATAATCTTAGATCATATATATTAACATAGATACCAAGTAGCCTATGTACGTGCATTGATTTGACCGAAGCAATTATAGTTACGATATACTTTTGTATGTTTATCTTTGTCGATTATATGAATTGCTAATCTTTCATCTCTCTCAAAGTTCTGTGCCTGCGCATGAAGTAACTTTATTTAAAAACGTTGTTGAAACGCTAACCTCATTTTAACAGCTGTTTGTATTTGCACACGTTCTTGTATACTTGTTTGAGTGCATCGTGGTTTAGATTATTTTTAGAAGGTTGTAATTATAGCCCAGTTTCCACATCCATATAAGCATATGAACCCAAGAAAATTAGCAAACGGCAAAAAAATTACGTATTCAGATAGATTAAGACATGGCGAAAAAGATGAAAAAAAGTTTGCATTCAATATAGGTGCCGCTTCATGGAAAAAAATGGACTTGAAGAGGAAAAAATGTGTTTTTTTAAGATTATCTCGGAAAATATGCAATCTAGAGAAAAACGACTAGACCTCCATTTTATAGATGAAGCATTTTTACATAAAAAATGTCCTATAAAATTTTTCCGTTAGAGCAGTGGTTTTCCCAAAAAACAATTTCAAAAATATGTTGAAAAACAGGATTTTTTAATTTTCTTTTTGAAATTATAATTTTATCAATAAAATCGGGCAAGAACATTCAATTTTTTTAAATGTAAGTACAAATACATTACCTATGTACTCTCGGAGTGTTCGCGAAACGATGGTCTTTATTTATTCGTCTTCTATTTTTGATTGGTCTATTCGGGTTATGATTCTAGTAAATGCTGCTTTCGTTTTGTATATTTATTTTGTATGAGGGTTCTTAGCGTAGCAATCTTTTGTTTTACCCTGACATTATTATCAGTATACAGTGATTCTTAATTGATCGGGTCTTCGATGTTAAGCCTGGCACAAAGTGAGACTTAAAATTTAACTCTTAAAACGTAAGACTTAAAACTTTAACGTAAAATCATTATACAGGATGTCTGTAAATACACCTTACAGCACTTTTATTCAAGTTCCACCTGTTTATTAGTAATTTTTCTTGATCTTCTGGTGTACTTATTCGGTGTTTTGAGTGCATCTTCTGAGGAGAGCTTTCTAGTTAGTACTCTCCAAATATACAAATAGTATGCTAATTTTTGTCTCTGAGAGACAAAGAACACTGAATTTGGAGTTTAAAATGTCATATGAGTTTTGTTCTAAAATGAAAAATAAATTACCGATTTCGTATCTTCAGCATTAAACAGCTACAACAGTAGTGGCCTCTTGGCACGAAAACCCTGTATTTTTGTACAAGTTTAAATCCCTGGTAAAATGTAGATACTAAATTAGCAAGAATACCGAGCGTTTATGCCAAGTGAGCCACTATTGCTTTATCCGTTCAATACTAAAGATACGAAATCGGTACTTTATTTTTCATTTTAGGACAAAACTCATTTGACATTTTACACTCTAAATGCAGTGCCTTTTTCAAATATATAAAAATATATAGGGTGTTCCATTTAAAAAAAAGTTATTTTTGTGAATATCTTGAAAACTAGATGTTCAATTCTTTTTTTGTGTTGACCATTGCAATCAGCGGAATAACTTATACTACTTTACCAATTTAACCGACCTCGTATCTTTAATATTAACGGATATAGCAATAGTGGCCCACTTTTCGCGAACACCCTGTATATCTATTGGTGAAGCGATAACTATCTTTCGAGAAACTGAGAATAGGAGTCGCGTTTCTGAAAATCAAATTTTAGTGGGTACCCACTTCCTTAAAAAAATGGAAAATGTTAGCTAGTGTCTTTTAAAAACTAATATTAAAATTTTTACCACTACAAGCTCTTTAGGAGTAACATTTCAAAAAATACCCTCTTAGTAGGTTCTTACATAGTCAAAAAAATATGGAAAGCTAAATTGTGTTGCTTAATGAATACTATTAAAATGTGCAACATCCTGTATAGCCCTTTCGAAAAATGAAGTAGGGATTTTAAAAGAATCATGATTTGTAACCCTAAAAAAATGCATGTTTCGACTAATATTTATCGCAGATTTCTTCATCCTCGCGGGTCTTTAATTTTAACCAACTATTTCAGAACCACCCTGTACATACAACTGTGTTGGTTTATGAAATTATCTCTTTTTGGGGCATTACACAATTACACATCTCTAAAAGGCATAATAAGGTGGTTTTGAAGATAGTTTCGTGAGACTAATTTTCAAGTTTAAATATTTCCATCAATTTACCTAAATTCAACAGCCGCTTCTATAGTTCCAGTAAATCTGAGAAAGTTCTAGCTTCACAGATTTAAAGTATAAGTTATTATCTTTCATTTCCAGAAAGGAATGTTAAAAAATGTACAGTGCTTCAAATTTATGAAGGATTTGCTTAAAAAATTGCCACTTTTGTTACTTCTAAACTATAAACAATAGATACAGAAAACTTGAAATTGTAAGTTAATTTTCATTAGTGGATCACAAAGCAGACATATTTTCCTTTACAATTACTAAGCAATTTTTTTAAATCCGTTTAATATTAAAGATTTTGGAGCTCTTTTAAAGTACAAAGTTTGAAAAAATTTTAATTTACAAAAAATGAAGAAATATTAAATCCATGTACTTTTATACAATAATATATAATCAATTTTTCATGATGTAACTTTGAAACGTAATTCTTATAGAACGATTTGCTTCACCGAATAATTTTTTTAAATAATGTTTTCAACAAGATAACATTAATTCTTTAAAGAACGGCACAAAAATAATTTCATTTGTTGTTTAAAACTACAAGATGTTACAGAAGTAAACAAAAATACATGGAACTGAAAGTTGAAACCTTTAGGTTTACATTCATTTATATTTTTTAATTTTATCACTGCTCAGTTTGGATTAAAACAGTTTTTTCTCCATCAACTTGCACTTATTTTGCAATATTTTAGCTCGCCTGCTTAACAATATTTTTGAAAACATGGCATTTTTATAACACATTTTTCGGGAAAACCACTGCTCTAACGGAAAAATTTTATAGGATATTTTTTATGTAAAAATACTTCATCTATAAAATGGCGGTCTAGTCATTTTTCTCTAGATCGCATACTTTCCGAGATATTCTTAAAAAACCACATATTTTCCTCTTCAGGTCCATTTTTTTCGATGAAGCGGCCCCTATATTGAATGCAAACTTTGTTGCATCTTTTTCGCCATGTCTTAATCTATCTGAATACGTAATTTTTTTGCCGTTTCCTAATTTTCTTGGGTTGAAACCTTTGGAAACTGGGCTATTAGTTTTTATATTTCGTGTAGTTTCGCTTAGTAATTGGTAAACAGTAAACACTTTAAAACATGGTTTTACAGTGTGTTGTCTGCGGTGAAGTATTTTCTACCGGAACTGCTACATCTTTTCATAGGTAAGAAATAGTTTATTTAAGGTTCTCAAGATATATTGTAAGTATTTATATTGCAGATTTCCAAAAGATGCTAGTAGACGTTGTCTGTGGATTAACTTTTGTAACGTCAACGAAAGTGTGATTACGCAAAATTCTGGGATATGTTCAAAGCATTTCTCTTCAGATAGTTTTGAATACACCAAAAACAATTTTATGCAACGTATTCAACAACTAAAATCACATGCTGTTCCAAATATTTTTGATCATGTAAAGGGAATTAAATGGTACTTATTTTTCAATTTTTAAGAATTTTTAGAAGAATCAGCGTTGCCTTACAAAGTGCTAACACTTCTGGAACAACAAATGCAGAAGATAATTGTTTAAATGGTGCCAAATCTGATATAAGTAAATTTATTACAATTATCTGTTGAATACAATACCTCACTCTTAAATATTTTCAGATTGCTTGGTTGATCACACCTATTGTGCATCGGAAGATGCTATCAAAAGTACAGGAACAAACAATGCAGCTTTGAACATCATTTGTCCAGAAGTTACAGTAACGCTTGGTAAGTTGTGACAAACGATAGAATAAATTTATTATTTAATTTTTATAATTACGTTTTGTAGATGATATCTACTATTAACCGATCGAAACTTATTACAAGAGCACTCGGCTCAGAATTTAATGGTAAATTCAAAATTAATACATTTTTTCTTCAATTACGTAAATTAATTTTTGTACTCTCTGCTTCGAAAGTGACGTTTGACGCACTTTGTGGTCGACTGGGAAACAGTGTTTCCCGGTCTACTACACCGGGAAGTAAACTGTCAAAACAACACTAATAAATGGTAATAAAATAAAGTAATGTGTATTTATTAATGTAAGGGAACATATTTTAGAACATTTAAATTCGCAAACTAAACTATTACGTTACATCTAATAACAATTTTTAACAATTTTTAGAACAACTAACTGTCAAAGTAAGAATTTGTTTGACGTACGAATGAAGTTTGACTATGAAGTCATAGGTTGCTTTGTATACCTAAATTGTCAAAACTAATCAAATAAAACTTTTATTTAAGAATTATGATAACGGTTTTGTTCGTTACAAAAAATATTGTACGATCCTCATGCGTGAACAATTTTCCCGCGTTCACTCAATGAAAAAAGCACTCGCTCCTACGTCGCTCGTGTTTTCAAACAGCGTTCACTCGGGAAAATCGTGTTCCCACACATGGTTCGTAAATAACTATTTTGCAGACTATGGTACCACCTTCAATAAAGGATATTATTGAAAGAAAACTTTCCCGCACCAAGAGAGGCAATATAATCCTACAGAGTACGATAATAACCAAAAGTTTAAGAAATGTGGAAGGTTTTTTTTTAAATGATGGAATGCTGCTACATATTTTAGAACAAGACTTTTTAAATAATCATCGCAGCCAATTAATTAAAATAATAGCTGAAAAATATTTGAAACTGAGGTTGCACCACGAAGCGCAAAAAACAAGTAGCATTAAAAACAGCGATGCGCAATAAACTGTCCCGATTAGTGCTATTTAATAATCAATAATTTTACTTTCATTATTTACTAATTATTTTCTTTTAAATTGCAGAAATTTTAAGCTATATAATATATAATTATTATTTTTTTAATTTTTCGTTAAAAATATTGACTTCATCAGAATATTGTTCTTGTTTTTTTGTATTAAGTAGGTACCTGTTTTATTATTTATATTATAAATATTACAATTTATAAAATTTAACTTGTTTTTTGTTGTCTCTTCATCAAATACTTTAGTTTAGTTTAAATTTCCCGCGAAAATCTGGTTTTGTTGTCAAGTTTTTGGTTTCTTCATTTAAACTTCCCACGTAAAATGTAAGTTTTAGCTCCTTTAAGTTTGTATACAGAACACCAAGAGAGATAGATAATTGATGTATTGTATGATTAACAAAGATGCCACTAAAAGAATGTGTCTACACTATGTTTGCTTCGGTTAAATTTGAACATTTGGTATCTATGTTAATATATATGATCTAAGGTTATAATAGTATTCTCAACCGTAGTTTATGTGGTATTTTTTTACTACTAGTAATATCAATTTTCATAAAAATATCGTTAAAAAATCATAAAAACAGTTTTCATTTTTTACCTAGGTAAACAATATTTTATTATTTACCTCAAAAACAGCTTTGATTATTATAATATTTTATTATTTACCTAGGTTGAGAAATTTAATTTCTCTGTTTAAAAATGAGTTAATAATGATAGCATTTTAGACTAGTAGTAAAAAAACTAATATTAAACAGTAATAATACCGAGTGCCCACGATCAAAGCGGAACATAGCCAGTTTATACAGGGAATTAAATTTGCAGTTTCCTGCTCACCAGCTTCATCTACAAGAACTGTAATGATATCTATTGAAAGAGAATTATTTTCTGAATCTGTTGATACCAAATACTTCTTAATTAATGACTTTTAAAGAAAACTTTTTAAAGAAGTAATTTAAATATTTTAGTAATTTGAAAAGCTATGAACAGCCATGAAATGTCTGAAAATTAGGAAGGTGCAAAAAAATTCGGTATTCAGATAGATTAAAGCATGGCGAAAAAGATGCAACAAAGTTTGCATTCAATATAGGGGCCCGCTTCATCGAAAAAAATGGACCTGAAGAGGAAAAAATGTGTTTTTTTTAAATATCTCAGAAAGTATACGATCTAGAGAAAAACGACTAGACTGCCATTTTATAGATGGATAATTTTTACAAAACATATGTCCTATAAAATTTTTCCGTTGGAGTAGTGATTTTCCTGAAAACCAATTTTAAAAATATGTTGAAAAATAAGATTTTTTAATTTTCTTAGAAAAATCATAATTTTATCAATAAAGTCTTGAAATTTGTTCTTTCTCGACGAGTTAAAACTTTAGTATACTCCTTATAGGAAGATCTTGCTTACAAATTATACATACAGTGTGAATAAAAATTAAAGAAGCAGTGGAATATTTTCTTTCCCGATACATTTTTCTTCAAACGTCAGAAAAAGTCGCCTTTGTGTCACTCAATAGGTAACGGTGAAGTTTAACTTTCCCGCCGAGGCAGGAAAAATTGTCAGAAAAGTACTTTTCTACTGTCTAGGCAGGAAAAGTAAAATCTTAACCGCACATAATTTTTATTTTTTAACGTAAAAAATGTTTTTTAAGCATTTGTAATGTAAAAAATTTAATGTTTTTTAAATTTTCCTTTATAATTAGTTCGTTGTGTTTAATAATTAGCTTTTTTTACAAATTTAAGTTAATTTTAAAAGATATTTGACAATTGAACTACAAGTAATTGACAAGAGATGGTGCTCTTTCAAAAATCAAAATTTTCAGCGCAAAACGCTTTACGTTTGCAGAAAAAATATAATGTTTCATACGGAGTCAAAGTAGTTTTGTGTGACTCGCCTGTATTGCCAGACTCGCTCGCTACGCTCGCTCTTCAGTCAAACACAGTCTTATCACACAAAACGTCACTTTGTCTCCTTATAAAACAAATCACTTTTTCCAACGATTTTCATTTTTCTACACCTCACCCCCTTCGAGCAATGACGTCATCGGATTTATTTTTAAATGACGATGTATATTTTTTCTTGCGGAATTGGATAATACATTTTTTTGTTTTACAATCCTATAAAGATATCAAGTTTCAAATTATAACACATTCCCTCACCCAAAAGCTAATTTGGTTTCAACAATAACGAAACCCTTTTAGCAACGACACTACCACCAACTTCCAGATAGCGAAATGGGACAATAAAACAAAATAAAAATTCTTATAAGTACATCATAGGTAAGGTATATTAATGTAGAGAAATAATCATATATTTAAATTCTTTTTAAAGCACCCACACTTTATTTCTTATAGTTTTAATGGTTTATTTCATACCTAAAATTCATTAATTTAGTTGAATTTATTGGTATTTATTGGTATGAGCCCAAGAATGCTCCGCAATGGACACAATAGTGATTTTTGCTTTGACAAGAATCCATACAATATGGTAATAAGCAGCACGGCCAGCATCTGCAACAAAAGAGTAATTTACAAAATATATAGAGAATAGTTCTTGGTTCATAGAAAATTAGCAAATAATAACATATTTTCCCAAATACCTATTGACTCCCCTAATCAAGTTTTCGAATTTCGAGCTAAGAAAATGCTTGGTATGGTATTTTTTGAATAATGTTTTAGATGGTCTACATCAGTGTCTCCCAACCTTTTTTGTGCCATGCCCCACCTAAACTTTTCTAAAATTCTATGTAACATTATACATAATATTTAATATTAAAAAATTGAATTGTTCACTGAAGATACTCTGGACGAGTACATTTTCGAATTGCTCCCCTTAACAATCAAATTATTAGGTTAGTTTTTGCTATTAATGTATTGGAGGTTCACAACTTCCCCGTCCATGAGAATTAAAGTAAATGGCCCTTTGTTATAAACCAGTCATTCGAGATTACCTTCTTAGTGAAAATGTTACCGACCTTTTGGTTTACAATTTTGCTGTAGTGATCATTATCATCAAGGGAAATATGTTTTTAAGTGTTATTCCCCTAATGAATGGCCGACCTTGCTTTAACAGCATATCGTTACATCTGTGTACTTTTCCGGCCATTCCTGTTGTAGTACATAAACAACAGCCGGTTTTTCTTACAATACAAAATAATTTCATCTTACCCAATAAGACACATTACTAGTGCAACTAAATGAGTTTTTGTAGTAGCTTCCGTTTTAACTTGAGTTGTTACCGTATGATGGCAAAAAGGACAAGTAGTTAAAGCTGAAGACGGTCCATATACACCACATATAGGTTGAGTTGTTATAATGACAGTGTTTTCTGAAAATAAATAAAAAACTTGAGAACAACGTACCTATTCGCAGAAAAAAATTGATTATCTATTAGTTGGTAAAATATTTAGATAACCACATTTACACTTCAACAAATCGATTAAAACAATATTTAACTAATATATCTACGAATAATTTACATTTCGTTCAATTAAAAGTAAGGAAAGTCAAGTTGGGCAGAGCTCAGCTGCTCAGCCAAAGTAAACAACCACTTAAAGTGAGGTCTCTTTCATCTAGCGTCCTATGAATGCAGATTGCCCAGTTTAAATTTCTAGTGGGTGCTTTAACAAGTTTTCTCTAAAAAAATAAGATTTCTGACAAATAAATCTGAACTAGGTACTATTGATATCGTATCCGCTAAATTGCGAGGTAATAACACCATTGAGTTCAGAAGTTTCGACAAAAATCGAGCAGGCCATCTATTTCAAGTTCCTCTCGTGTTTTCAAACGTTATTTAACTGATCAAGCAGTGAATGACTGACAGGTCCATTTTTATTTTAGATGAGCTCTAGGTGAGTCTATTGTTCTCTATTTATTCAATTGTTTTATTTTAAATACTACTTTAAAATTAATATTTCTCGTCAGTTGGACAATTATTCCATTAGGTACTGTTTTTAGATGCATCGCTAAACCGGTTTTAACTAAAGTGCTTTACCATAAAAGAATTTAACACAAACATTAGTCGTTTGAAGCGTTTTGGGAGCGTTTACATATCACTTTAAATCGTTTTGCAGTAAATATGCAGTAAAGCGATGTAGTTTAAACCGCTTTAGCGAATGCATGTGAATGTAGTATATGACTCTAAAAACAGCACTCATTTTGTAATTAAAAGGGAAGTTATATAATAGTTATTTACGTAACAAGTATCGTATTACATCATAATACGATACGAGATGGGAAAGTTTGTCAAATGAGGCTTTAGTCGAGTTTGATAACTCATCGAGTATCGTAATATGAAAATACGAAACAAGTTAAGTACAATGCTTTATCTACTTTCATAAAATTAGCAAGAAATAAATTATTTTAATTTTGACGTTTAATAAATTTGACAACCTAGTAGCAAAAGTAGGGACCCTAAGCTGTTTTTGTGTGATTTTATGCCAAAAAGTCATTACTGCACTAGTGCGGTAATATAGTTCATTACTAAACGATTTATCATTTAATCATAGAGATATGAAATATCTATATACAGGGTGATTCAAATTCGTGGGCCACTATGGGGATCTCGGAAACTGTAAGAGATACAAAGTTCGTTAAATGGGGGCAAAGTTGCGTAATTGGATAGCGAATAATATTCAAAAAAAAAATTTTTTTAATTTCCATTAGGTCCCGAGATTTCTGAAAAAAATCGAAATTTCGGAAAATCTTATTTATTTTTTTCTGAACTTATTTTGAAAGATATCAAAAAACTAAAAACACATTTTCATTGCACCTTTTTTGTCTCTACAAGATAGTAATTTTATATTTTCGAAACAACGTTTCGGTTTTGAATTACCATCATCAAATCAAAAATTTTAAATACGGACCTGCATTTTTTATTTTATTTTTAAGTTTAGTTTTTTATTATACAGTGTCCGCAAAAAAGTCTGCACCATATGGGATTTTTTTTTATTATGCGTGTTTTTCGAAAATAGTTTTCGGCATCTATCTCTGCATAAAATAAAACCAAAAATGCGTAAAAAAAATTAGTTATGTCATTTACGCAACACCGCCAAAACGTCTTTTGAAAGTTTCGATTGCCTAAAAATGCCTTTATTTTTCAAAACAGACAAAATCATCATAAGGGAAAATTGTTTTTATTCACCTGAAGATACTAGATACGAAGTTTAAGAAAAAAATATTAACATTTTCATTTTTTTGTTTTTTTGAAAATTCTCACTTATTTATAATTCTTCGGAGTTCTTTTCTTTACATTTAAATTCTAGAGATCCACTTTGATCCAACAAGATCAAAATATTACGTTATGTTCTTAATTTAGTCTAATTTTGGAACATAAAAATATTTTCATTGAAAATGATAGGACCATCTTGGACTATTTTCCCATCTCTGAATTTATCTTGGGAAATATTTTAACCGCAGTGGTCACTTATTTTAGAAAAATATCGGCGAATTTTAATTAAAATAAAAACTGACAGATAGAGGTCCCAAATGATGTCCAAATTTACCCGAAATATCCTGACACTAAACTAATATGAAATTTATTTAATTTTCCTATCAACAATGCTTACTAAGACAGACAAAATTGAAATTGATCTAATTCATGGCGAGAACAGAAGAAACAGGGATACAGCTAATAGTTTTAACCACTGCGGTTAAAATATTTCCCAAGGGGAATTCAGAGATGGGAAAATAGTCCAAGATGGTCCTATCATTTTCAATGAAAATATTTTTATATTCCAAAATTAGACTAAATTAAGAACAAAACGTAATATTTTGATCTCGCTGGATCAAAGTGGATCTCTAGAATTGAAATGTAAACAAAAGAACTCCGAAGAATTATAAACAAGTGAGAATTTTCAAAAAAACAAAAAAAATGAAAATGTTAATATTTTTTTCTTAAACTTCGTATCTAGAATTTTGAGGTAAATAGAAACAATTTTCCCTTATGACGATTTTGTCTGTTTTGAAAAATAAAGGCATTTTTAGGCAATCGAAACTTTCAAAAGACGTTTTGGCGGTGTTGCGTAAATGACATAAATAATTTTTTTTACGCATTTTTGGTTTTATTTTATGCAGAGATAGATGCCGAAAACTATTTTCGAAAAACACGCATAATAAAAAAAAATCCCATATGGTGCAGACTTTTTTGCGGACACTGTATATGCAATGATGTGCCAAACTTGTACGAATTTTTACTTTTTTTACTCAATAATTTTTTTTTATTCTTCATTCTTCCTGTTCGTTATATTTTTGATACCTATAGTCTTCTAGTTATTAATGTTATTTTTTTTGTTTATTGTTATTTTCAAATGTTCCATAGCTGTCTTAATATTTATTGTTATTACTTACACCTATGCATTTTAAGTCTAAAAATGTGTAAATTCTACTTAAATAACAGTTTTTGAGTAAAAAAAGTAAAAATACGTACAAGTTTGGCACATCATTGCATTTATAATAAAAAACTAAACTTAAAAATAAAATAAAAAATGCAGGTCCGTATTTAAAATTTTTGATTTGATGATGGTAATTCAAAACCGAAATGTTGTTTCGAAAATATAAAATTACTATCTTGTAGAGACAAAAAAGGTGTAATGAAAATGTGTTTTTAGTTTTTTGATATCTTTCAAAATAAGTTCAGAAAAAAATAAATAAGATTTTCCGAAATTTCGATTTTTTTCAGAAATCTTGGGACCTAATGTAGTGTAGTAAACGAGGATTTTACTGCTAAGAACCCACGCCTTGATTTTGATGAAATTTTTTTTATTGAGTTCTAAATACCCTAAAGATCAAAGTTTATATTGTTAAAAAGTGTGCATTTGCCTCATCATCTTTTTAAACCACTTCTTGTGAATTCAATTTTGAAAATCATAAAAATTAACTGAAATAGTAGTTTATGATATGCGTGTTAAAAGGGACGGGTTATTTTGTAAGTTTGAGAAGATTACGAAACGAGTGAAACGAGTTGAGTAACTCAACGAACAAAATAAAATCACTTTTAACACAAATGTCATACAATATTTTTTATATTTCGGCCTTTAAAATTAAAAATTGTAACAAATTTAAAATTTCAAAATTGAGGTTATTTTTTGTTGGTTGGTACTTCTGTTTATAATACAATGACAGTACTGACGTTTCAAAATTTTCTAACTATAAAATTATATTTTTTTTCGTCTAAAATGTATTGAATTGAAATAAAAATTAAATAAAGACCTAAGTACATAAATATTAAATATTCTTTAAAATTTTAATACACAAAAATAACGTTTATTACAAAATATAAATTATTTAAATTCCTTATTGAAATTTATCGCATGCTAATGTCATATTTTTGAACAATTGTGAACAATTAAAAGTTTACTATTTTTACAAATTTTTACAAGTTAAATTTCTAGATCAATTTTTTTCTATAAAAGAAATTTTAATTTAAATCTATAAAAGTACACACAGTCCAGTTTTTGGTTCCACCATTAGGTGATTACCATAAACATGGTATCTACCTACTTGTGTCAACCGTTGACGTTTTTCACTATTAATAAGACAATTGGAACTTAAATTTATTGAAAGTCCGTTTGGTCTAGTTGATAGAAGTGCGACTTCTGGTTATCAAGGTCGAGGGTTCGATCCCCGAAAAATTAAAAAATATATTTAAAAAAAATACATAATACCAACTTCGAAAAAATAAATTTGACTACACTTTTCAGACACGCCTTCAGCTATTACGAAACTACTTTCGGTATCGTAATAGCTCCATTACAGAACCGAAATATAAAAAAGAATTTTTATTTAAAAATTTTGGGTGCAAATGCTTACGAGTTTGATAATTAGTAACTAAGCAACAATTTTACGGAAAAAAAACTTCTAAAATGCATGATGAAATTCTTATTAACATTTAATAAACAAGGGCTAGTGAAGCACTTCTAGGCATCTCAGAAACTTCAAATTTGGCACCAATGTATATAATGTCCTCAAGATTAATAAAAAAAGTCTCCAGGTACTGAAAACCCTCTGGGAGTCGATTGAAGGGGGAGGGGGTGACGCCCCCGTACTTTTTAGGGGAAATCGGACCTTTTTAGGGATCTCTAGAGTGTAATGTACAATGACACCAAATTTCAAGTTCTTAGGATGCTTAAAAGTGCTTGTGACTCAAAGTAACAAAATCACAAGAATTGGTTAAAAAGACGATGAGGCAAATGCACACTTTTTCACAGTATAAACTTTGATCATTAGGGTATTTAGAATTTAATAAAAAAGATTTCATTAAAATTCGATCAAGGAGTTGGTTCTTCTCAGTGTTATTATTTTTCAGCAAATTCGTAAGATGACGTTACTTGGAGTTACAAGCACTTTTAAGCATCCTAGGAACTTGCAATTTGTTGTCGTTGTAGAACACACTCTAAAGATCTCTAGATAAGTCTAATTTTTTCTAATAAAAAACGGGGGTGTTGTCCCCCCCCCTTTCAATCGGCCCCAGAGGGTTTTCAGAACTTGAAGACTTTTTTTTATTAATCTTGAGGACATAATATACATGGAAGCATCATTATCATATCATTTTCATTTTCATTTTCATTTTCATTTTCATATCATTATATACAGGCTGTCTCACGAAATCGGCGCAGCATTGGGATATCGGAAACTATAAGAGATACAAAGTCGGTTAAATGGGGAAAAAACTTTTATATTGTGTGCCCATTTTGAAAGTGTAATTAGATTTTCCAAAATTATCATAGCCAACTAGATATGAGGTAAAAACTGAAAAAGTGCGTATTTTTCTTTTGCTAATAACTTCTAAAGTAATGGAAATATAAAAAAATAGTTCAAATAAAAAAAATAGATATTTCTAAGCTTTAGTCAGTGGCGTAAAAAAATTTTTTTAGGGCTTAATTTGAAAGATATGACACAAACTTACCTTTTTTTAAATACAAACACTATTTTATTTTAACTTTAAAAAAATGCTTATTTTTTTCTCTTTTCAACGATATGTAACAATCAATAATACAATTTCTTGATTTTTAAAAAAAAAATGTTTTTCTTATTTTTTCAAAAATTCTCTTCAAGTCGACTGTACAGGTACATTTTTTTATTAAAATTACCATTTGTAAAAAAATAATTTATGTCAGTAACCTGTACCAGTCGACTTGAACAGAATTTTTGAAAAAATAAGAAAATTTTTTTTTGAAAAAAAACAAGAAATTGTATTATTGATTGTTACATATCGTTGAAAAGAGAAAAAAATAAGCATTTTTTTAAAGTTAAAATAAAATAGTGTTTGTATTTAAAAAATGGTAAGTTTGTGTCATATCTTTCAAATTAAGCCCTAAAAAAATTTTTTTGCTACGCCACTGACTAAAGCTTAGAAATATCTATTTTTTTTATTTGAACTATTTTTTTATATTTCCATTACTTTAGAAGTTATTAGCAAAAGAAAAATACGCACTTTTTCAGTTTTTACCTCATATCTAGTTGGCTATGATAATTTTGGAAAATCTAATTACACTTTCAAAATGGGCACACAATATAAAAGTTTTTTCCCCATTTAACCAACTTTGTATCTCTTATAGTTTCCGATATCCCAATGCTGCGCCGATTTCGTGAGACAGCCTGTATATCATTGTTTACTCAGTTATTTTTGTAAAAAACACAAATAAAGAAATAAAATTAGTTGTAATCGAAGCATGGATTTATGTTTTCTTATACCGGCTTTTGTTTTTATTCTATAACAGCTTGATCTTCAATTTTTATTAACAAATTAGCTTATTTGAGAACAAAATTTAAAAATAAATACTCAAGTAATAAACATTTTTGAAATCAGCAAAAAAGGTTCTATGCGATGGTGCTAAAACAAGAGATTGCGCCTATTTAAAAAACGAAAGTTGATGATGGTTCCAGAAAACCGAAACGTTTTACATCAAATGTGTTTTCGGAATCGGGTGTAGAATACAAAATGGCTTCGGAGAAGTTCGGTCAGATTTTAAAATGTTTTGATAATACGGAAAATAAAGTCAAAAAACGAAATTTCAATTTTTTGGTTTTTTGTCAATAGCTCAAAAACAAAAGCAGCTAGGGCAGTTTTATTTTCAGATTATTAATGGGCCTAAAATTCCGCAACTTTGTCCTAATTTAACCGTTTCTCTATCTCTTCAAATAAGCGAGATCCCCATGGTGCCGGTCGAATTTGAATAACCCTGTATAGTATGAAAGTAGATAAATAAATATTTATGGGACATTACTTATTCGGCCTACTTGTTTTAATAGATTAATAGTTATTTCTACATCTAACACAGGAAATTATTAATTCACAGTTACCTATATGTAGAAATATGATAATAAAACCCTACCTTTAGGAGGAGTATGAAAATGAACTTCTTGAACCGGTGGTTGCATGTAACTCGGTTGGGGTGGTGGTGGATATGATTCTTGAGCTGGATAAAATTGCTGTTGGGGTGGCGGATAATATCCTGGTGGTGGATTAAATCCCGGTGGTGGATTAACTCCCGGTGGACCACTGGGTTGATATGGAGGTGGTTTAGACGGATCCATTTGTAGCGTAAGTTTGCTAAAAATGTATTATTAAACTAAAATATTATCGATATACAGAGATAGTCTAGTACCTAGTTTAAGTTTTTTATCACGTATACCATTTGAGTGAACTTGAAATGATTGTTATACGCTTATCATTGTTGTCGATTATCTTATCTTTGATTACTTAAAACATAAGCCTTCGTTTCATATTATTAGAATGTAAAATTATCGCACAAAGAAATGTGTCATCAACGTAGCGGAGTCGAGTCATAGTTCAATTTCTCAAAACAAAAATTGAGATGGTTTATGATAAAATAATTTATACTTGAAAGTATAATTTATAATTTTCTCAAAAGAAATTTAAGTACTTCTGAAAAATTAATTTAATATTTATTATTTATAGTAGCGTAGAACTAAATTTTTAAAGAAAAATACACACTATACAGACAGGGAGAAAGTGTTGCTGACCACTTTGGTAAAGGACCATGGGGTTTTGGAGGATAAGAAAACGGATGCCGCCACGGTTCAGGCCAAACAGCTGGAATAGGAAACCTAGGAAAAATTACAACGCGCTACCAGGGGCCCAATTCTCGACACTTCGTGATAAAACGAATATTCGTTTATGACGTCAGTAACAATGGAAACACAATGTGTTTCTAAGTTTTTCCATCACTATTGACGTCATAAACGAATATTCGTTTTATCACGAAGTGTCGAGAATTGGGCCCCTGACGTAGTGGTTATCAGAAATAGTCTGCAACTGAAGACGTTGTGGAAGAATTTAAAACAACAGTGAGTATTTATTAATCGTAATAGGTGTTATACAATAATCTATGCACTTCTAATTATAATATGATGTAGAAAACGCAAACAAACCACTACAGAGTTAAATTTAGCGTTGAGGACTGGAGGAGGGCCACTTCCGAAACTATTTAAAGATCCAATACTAGACCTGGTAGAGAAATCCGCCCCCTTTATGGACGTAAGCTTAATAAATGATTTTGATAGTACCGTTTTCATAAATCCAACGGAAGAAGTTACTGTTGAGGGTAATAAATATAAATGTTATATGTACTTAATCTTAGATATTATCTTTAAGTCTTAGATATTACAACCAGGGAACCACCTGCAGAGACATCGGTTTTAGGTAAGTTATGATCTACTTCCATGGTGTTAGTATTCTATAAAATAACTTACAGCCACTAACAATCGGAGTACTAAAAAAACGTTAGTCAACAGTGAAAGCAATCTGCGGATTAAGCGGGTCAAAATGTTGATGGCTGGAGATGAAAAGGTCCATAAAACAAGAATGAGAATTGCCAAAATTGAGGAAGAGCGAGCTTTAGCTGAATTAAAAAAAGCAAATTATGAGACGGAATTAGCCGCATTAAAATTAGAAAACTATAAAAAGAATCAATAAAAACTCTTCTATTTATTTTATCAATTTTATTTATTAATAATTAAAAATGGCGTTGAATAAACTCTCGACGAAATGCTAAACCTATATTGTTGTTGTTAGCAGCAGCAGCAGCATTGGGAACGTTTTCAATTACTTCATCATATGGTTCATCATCATCCATTTGATTGTATTGAATTCCAATATTATATTTAATAGTATATTTCTCAATATTTTGAAACGCCGTAAAATTAGCTGTTATACAATACTAAACACTTTATTTATGTTGACTTTCGGTTTAACAGGAAATGACATCAAATTAATTAATTTAAATGAAGCATCCTTTATATTTTTCAATATTTTGAAAGCTTGTAAAATTAGCTTTCTGACGATGTTAAACAAATTTTATTGTTTTTGTTTTGATTATAGCTACAAAAATGCCCATGAACGTGTCCCCTAGCCTTTCACAAATTTTACCATCAGGTCTCATATCTCTGTCGCAACAATTACAACAAAACTTACAAAAATTACCATTACCAAGAAACAACGTAAATCGTGCGGTGCTACCCTTAGGGCCAATAATCAACACCGTCGATAGTTCTACAGGCGACTTAAACACCAGACAAACTAAAACAGATTCTCACGAAGTTGGAAAAGATGATCCTAACGAAGACTGGTGCGCTGTTTGTATGGATGGTGGAGAACTTGTTTGTTGCGATAAATGCCCAAAAGTATTCCACCAGTTTTGTCACATTCCTAATCTTAGTGTCCAGTAAGTTTTTTTTATATTTATTTCTATCTTGTATACAGGGTGATTCGTTGAAACTACCGTCTTCGATAGCTCCCTAGCTGTTTTAAATCAGGCATCAACAACTTAGGGAATAGATATCTATTCGTCAGTAGATAACTATCTTTTGAGAGAATCGCAGTAAATCTAATATTCGCATTTATGCGTTCTAAAATTTCTTTTACTTTTAAAATTTAAATATACAAACTATTTAGCCTGAAGCAACCAAAGGATTAAACACGACGGTCATAACCTTTGTGTGCACAAAGCCAGAAAATTTTACCTGAAAAAATAATCTTTTAACAGTAATACAAAGGTTACATCTCGGGTTGCCTAAAAACAGGCGCATCCAAAAAAATCGGAATTTCGTTAAAGTTGAAATAAAAATTTACTAGTTAGGAGCCTTAAGGAGCACAATCTAAAATTATTTTCATTTCTACAGGGTGTTGTATTACTTCTCGGCGAAAATATTTTTAATTTTTTTTAATGGAACACCCTGTATATTTTTCTATATTTCGATTTGGAACTAAGTCGCCTACATGGCCGTATTAAGTTATTTAAATTTCTCGGCCATAACTGGTTATTTTAAAATGGAACACCCTGTATATTTTTCTATATTTCGACTTGGAATTAAGGCACCTACATTGCCGTATTCATTTTTTTAAATTTCTCGGCGGTGTTGCCAAGTTATCAATTTTTTTCTCTAAAAAATGTTCGTTGCTTTATAAAATAGTACCAAAGCCGTTGTTCAAGGAATAACAACGAATTTCTTTTCCTAAGTTGTTATGACTATCCTCTATGCTATAAAATTAAAAAAATTTGATTAAATTGTACAGGGTGTTTATAAAAGTGACCAAAAGTTACTTATTTTCAAATGACCATAACTCATTATTTTCAAAGGAACACCCAGTATATTTTTAGAAATTTTGTATCTAAATTTTACCAGGAATCCAAATCTGTAAAAATATACAGGGTGTTCTATTTAAAAATAACTAACTATGGTCATTTGAAAATGAGTAACTTTGTGTCGCTTTAATGAACACCCTGTACAATTTAATCGAATTTTTTTAATTTCACAGCATAGAGGATAGTCATAACTACCTAGGAAAAAAATTTCGTTATTATTCCATGAACAACGGCTTTAGTACGATTTTATAAAGCAACGCGTGTTGTTGGCATTTTTTAGGGAAAAAATTAATAACTTGGCAACACCGCCGATGAAATTCCACCAATAGGAAAACTTTCGTATCGTCGTATACGACGGTTTCGGATAGCTGAGAATTAAGCTTTAATTCCAAGTCGAAATATAGAAAAATATACAGGGTGTTCCATTAAAAAAAATTAAAAATATTCTCGCCTATCAGTAATACAACACCCTGTAGAGATGAAAATAATTTTACATTATGCTCCTTAAGGTGTTGAATAACTTTTGTATTTAAATGTATGCATTATTTCAAACGGCTAGGGAGCTATCAAAGACGGTTCAATTCATTCTATATACTTATGCCGGTTTGCACCGTTTACATATTAACTAACAGATAGTTTATTTGGCAGATAAGTTGTTAAAAACCTTTGCTCTTTCATCTACTCTAGGTTAAATCAAATAACTGACGAATACATTTTTTACAAAATTACCTTCTACTTATGACTTTTTGCACCGATTTTAGTTTAAGTGGCAAATAAAATATATTTTTACAACTTATCTGCCAAATAAACTATTTGACAGTTAATATGTAAACGGTGCAAACCCCCATAAGTTTTGTTTAATTCTGTAAATAATTTTTGTTAGCGGCTTACACTATTATGAAGAACGCTGTTTTCATTATTTTTCTTAAAACCTAACCAGTTCTTTCGGCGATGCTTGTCCTCTGGAGCTGGGTTGTTTGAAAGTTGGGCGATGCTTGTCCTTCCCTTCCAAACGATTTGAACTCGAGCGATTTTTGTCTCTCCTCCAAACCTGTTGACGATGTCGAACGTTTTGGCGATGCTTGTCCAAAATGTTGACTGATGTTCGATACTCAAATTAATTGTTGATACAAAAGATTTGGCGATTTTTGTCCTCTTCTTTTGAGTATCCTGCCGACTGCGCCAAATATATTTTACGACTTGTATGTTTAAAAAATAAGTCTTTATTAATTAAAAAAATAAAGTCGGAGTTACAATTGTTATTACAATTAGAATAACTGAACTACAGCTGAATTATAACTGAAAAATAAAAGGTTAAACACTGGAATATATAGATTCTGCATAATCTCATTTACTACC
Organism: Malthinus seriepunctatus; assembly: GCA_963924605.1. Lineage (NCBI taxonomy): Eukaryota > Metazoa > Arthropoda > Insecta > Coleoptera > Cantharidae > Malthinus > Malthinus seriepunctatus. Next base: position 63,215,449 of record OZ004600.1, on the reverse strand, counting down.
TTATTATGTAGTACATTATGAGTTAGTATCGTAATTAACAAAACAAAATAATGTGAGATTGCTTCAAGTGCAAATCTCACGAGAAAATAATTTGTACGTGCTTTTTACATCTTTACATTATTTGTGAAAATAACAGAAAAGCACTTCACATAGTTTACAATTTCTTAATTTCTAAATAAAATTATAATAAAATTTGGATATCATAAATCCTCCATCGTTAAGATTGAAAATACAGAAAAATAAACATTTTTTTCTTATTTTCAATTAAGGTTGAATTTGAACATCTTTAAGAATTTTAAGTTTAAGACATATTTTTGGTAACAAATTTTATTTATATAATATAAAAAGAACTAATATGTAATTTGATAATTAACAATATTAATTTTTTTATCTTTGTAATCCTCTAAATTACAAGTTATTGGTTTGCAATTATTAGTTTTGACAAAAGTAATTAACTGCGATTCGCAAAGGTAATTAGTAACATTAATTATTTTTCAAAGACTGCATAAAATTTGGGGTTAGCGAATTGTTTATACGTTTGCTCTTTGTGCTGATGTTGAAGGTGCAGAGCCATCCTCAATAAAAGATTTGCTTAGCTCATTCACGTGCCTTTTTCGTTCTTTATTAGTAACATCTAAAAGAGTGGCTATGTTTTTTTGCTCAATTGATGAAATTTTATATGGACCGGCAAATTTGTTTAAAGCTTTGTTTCTGTTGTCCAATTTTATGAGAACGTTGTCTCCTATTCGGTATCCATGGTCAGGTATTTTAGCGTTTCTTTTCGTAATTATATTTTCTTTATTTTTATGCATGTTTTCTTTTAACGTTTTATACAGATTTTCCAATTTATTTTTGTGTTGCAATACATAATCTTCATAAAATGAATTTGTCAGTTGCAGGTCAAATGGGTCTTTAGTTGCAGTATGTCCATAAATAATCTCAAATGGTGTAAATTTTGTTGCAGAATGGATAGTGTTGTTGTATCCGATGATTGCGTATGTCATAAGTTGTTTTGGGATTTCTTGATTATTATTTGAAGCCTTTAATATTCGATAATTTTCGATCAAAGTAGAATGAATTCTTTCTATCATTGAATTTGAATTTGGATGTTTAGGTGTTGTTATATGAATTGAAATTTTGTGTAGTTCCAAAAGATTTTTGACGGTTTCGTTTGCGAATTCTTTACCTCCATCCATCGTTATTAATGCTGGTGATCCGTGTTGTGAGATATAATTTATTAAGTTTTCGGCTACTTCGATTGCGTTTTTAGAAGTTAGATGATAGGCTTGGCAAAATTTTGAAAATGAGTCCACTATTGTTAAGAATGTATTTCTCTCTATTTGAAAAATATCGATGTGTAGATGTTCGAATGGTTTGTTAGGTGTTTCCGTAACTTTTATAGGTGCTTTTATGGGATGCCTTTCGTATTTTGTTTCCTTACAAAGTATACATTGATTTATATAGTTTGTAACGTCTTTTTCTAAATTCTCCCAATAATAATTTCTTTTAATATGCATACAAGTAGCTAGTATTCCACGGTGATTGGTTTTTCCATCGTGTTTTACTTGAATTATTTGAAGTTGGTCTTCTTTATTCGTTACGTGTAGTACTCTTTTTGTGCATTTGTAAAATTTAGATTTGTCGAAATGAGTTGGAACGATTTCACAGAATAACATAAATTTCGTCGTTTGGAAATAGACAATAGTAAATTTGACCTGGACTGCAATATTCCTTTAAAAATTGAAAGATATTATTCCGTAGATTATTGTCACCTAAATTTGTTGTTATTATTGAATTTTTCTCTTTTTTCTCTATTTTTGGTTTTGAAGAATTTCCGTGTACAATTTTTATAATAATCTGATTTCTTTTACTGTCTAAAGCGTCGTCGCAAATAGATATGGTTGGTGTTGAATCTGCTTGGGAATGAATGGTTGTCCCATTATTTAGTGGTTCATTATTTTCGGGCTATAATCGATCGATCGAAGGTGTAGGTATCGGAATTGGATTTGTTCTTGTTTCTTGTTCTAAATCAACTAGGTCTTCTAATAATTGACTTAATTCGTTATCCGGTTCCACGTGTATAGATCTTGTATCGATTGGATGAATCGATAGAGTATTAATTTGTATGATTTCTGAGTTTACGTTGGTTCGTTTGGGTTTAGAACCAAATGAAAATTTTCGTCTTCTGTTTCTTGGATATCAACATCTTCAACATAATATTCTTGTTCTTCGTTTAAAACTGATTCCTGACAATACAATTCTTCTGCTATAGAATTTCTAGGTTGATTGAATCTTTGACTAGGCATTGGTTCATTAAAATTGTTTGATCGTTGAAATGATTGGAAAGTTTTTCTTGTGTTTCCCGAAGAAGTGTCCATTGGTGTTGGCTTCGGTTGTGGACGATTTTGAGGTCTAAATACATTTTGTCTCGTCATTTGACTTGTACCAGGAAAAATATTTTGCCTTTGAAATTGTTGTTGTGGTGGTTTATAAAATTGTTGTTGTGGTGGTCTATAAAATTGTTGTTGTGGTGGTCTATAAAATTGTTGTTGTTGTGGTCTATAAAATTGTTGTTGTTGAGGTCTTGAAGACTGTGATTGAAAATGGTTATTGAAAAACCCAGGTTGCTGATAATTTTGGTTTGGTCTAACTAATCGTAGTTCGTTAGGTTTTTGTTGAACGTTACTAAATTTTTTGACTTGAACGTTTTCGTTTTTTCTGCAATATAAAACATTTTCTTCCTCTATAATAAACGTGATTGCATCTTCCAAGGTTTTGGGTCTCATGCCTCTAATAAAACTACCCATCGGCTCTTTAAGACCGCTGAGAAATGCTTTTAATGTCAATTCGTCGTATTGAACTTTTTTAATGACTTTGATAGTTTCGTCGGATTCGTTAATTTGAATATTTGAATATAATAAACTACGTGTTTGTTGACAAACAACAGCAACATTAGATCTCGTAGTAAGGAACTCTCTGATCTTTGGTCAGCAAAACATCTTTGTAGGATCAGTTTCAATTCATCCCACGTATTTATTTCTCTACCGCTTGTTACTAATAATGCTTGGTTTTTCAATTTAGATCTTAGTCCAGACAGTACTAATTTTAAAGGAAACGAATCTGAGGGTTGTTGCGGGAAAAATTGTTTGATAATTACTTCTGCAGATCTAACGTACTCTGAAAGTTTGTGCGGGGTGCCGTCAAATTCGGGCACGGTTTTTAAATATTCCATGTGGAAAGTATGAGTTGTTTGAGTCGTCATCTCCGTTTCTTCGTTTACCAATGATAGACGATCGAGTAAATTTGATAATTCGTTATCAGACATGCAAAGCAAACAATTCGCTTTACAATAAGTTGTAGTTTAATTAAAATTTTTTTATTTATTTATTTATTTTAAGTAAAATGAATTCAGGGTGTTTAGTTTGTTTAAAGGTTCCATAAACAATGTATGTAACTAATAATTAGACTAAAAGGTCATTGCGTACTCCGACCTACCTTAGCGTAAATATTAATTTCCAAACAATGAAGGCTAATACTAATTTGATTTAAAATTATTTAATTTTAATTCAAAACTGCCGTCATTAGTGAATCGTAGTTTTTTTTATAGAGAACTCGAGTAATAATTAATATTACGGTTGAATTTTCTAATTCATATTTGTGGTGGTATCGTAATAATGTTTCCCTTAAAATGTTGGAAATTTAATGCTCTATATATAAGATGAAACCAAAGACAAATAACATTAGACCACGTTTTCTACCGATTTTGTTGAAAAAAAAAATTTTTTTCAACTATTTACCCACAAAACCAATTTTAGTAGTCGAAATGGTTGACTTTAAAACCAGTTTTAATGTTCAAAAATAGTTTATAGGAGTTCTTTATGATTAATTTTCAAAAATACGTAAAAGAAGAATTAAATTTCGACCACTAAAATTGGTTTTGTAGACAAACAGTTAAAAGATTTTCTTTTTATCTTCAAAGAAATCGGAAGAAAAAATGATCGGATGTGATTGTTTTTATTTTCATCTGAAAGAGCATTAAATTTCGTACATTTCAAGAGAAGAATTATTGGGATACCACCAATTGCTCACAACAAATATGAAAAAGAAAATTTGAACCAAAATGCAAATTTTAGCCGTTGTTCTTAATATTTTTGGACCCAACTTGTAATATGGATTTGTTACTATTTCAGCTGCAACTTCCTAAGGTTTCATACCATAACATTAATTAAAACTCCAGTTCTCTAGAAAAAACTACAACCGACCAATGACGACAGTTTTGAATGTTTTTTTTGGGTTAGGAAATTAATATAAATAATTTTAACCCAGGCAGTTTTAAAGAGAGATTCATTACAAACAAAACAAAAATTTTTTGGTCCCGATACGACCAATACAAGCGAAGTTATTCAAAAAATAGTGAAACGGAAACTTGAAAAAGTCAAACTTTTACACTAAAGTCGAAGAATAAGGGCCTTCCGGTCAAAATTGAGTTGATACATTTTATACACAAACTCACAGGAATGGTTTCGACCGATTAAGGAAAAACACTCGCTGTTACAAAAAAAGTCCGAAAATCAGGATAAATTTTGGTTCGTTGACTACACTAACGAATAATTTTAGCTATTTAAATTTCTCTCCATCTTCAATATTAAAGGGTATCAATACCTACCTCAAAACGTAAATTTCTTTTTAAAGGGTTATTTTTAAACAAAACATAATATATGATATATCAATCGATTTGTAACACTCTTCTCTAGGTGCCGGACATTTTTTAATTTGGAAAAATTGTAAAGTGAAGTAGTCATCTTGAAAAAGGTGATTTTTAAATCGTAAATTTTGAAACATTCATTGAATTATTGAACTATTGACTAGATATTGAAAATACGAATTTTAGTTACCTTTAGCATGCGGCCTGACATTTTGGTTTTTGTATAAATTTAATGGATCTTCAGAAAAAACTGCCATCATTAGAAGTCATCCAGAGGAAAAATTTGTCAACAAAATGATTTAATTTTTTGAACATTTTAACTCAAAAGTGTCATAAGTTTTACTACAAAATTTCATAAACAAATTTTCATAACTTCTTAGAAAATTTTAAAAAACTAATGTGCAGTGCCATTGATATTAGAAATATCAGACAACGCTAGCTGTTTCTCGTTTTCATTAAATATTTGTTTGGACGATTGGCCAATGTCAAAAAGCTTTCACAAAAATATCAATCAAAATATTCAGAACCTTGGTAATTTATTATTATGAACTGATAATATTGTTGACCAATTAAATAGTGCAGACTTTTTCTAACTTAGTGTCATGGTTACAAAATTGAATTTTCGCAGAGGTATTGAACCCCCTTAAGCACGAGAAAGTTCGTTTTTATTCATATTGCAATTCATGTGCCTACAAAGCGAGTGAGATATAATACAATCGAAAGTAGTTAGACAGAGACAATGTGGTTGTTATCGAATTTTGTTATATTTTTTATTCAAGTTCTCAGAAAACTGACGAAAGTTTTACATAGGTTATGGTTTTTCTGACAGTTTTCTGGATATTCGGTGACTGTTACTGTAAATGAGAACAGGAGCGTAATTGTTAATGGTCAATGCCACGACTGCGCTGCATCTGAAGGAGGATGCAAGCACGCTATTGCGTTATTGTTTTGGCTGCACCAAAGGAGCGAGGAACCAGCAGTCACTGACGTCTTGTGCTACTGGAAAAAATCTGAATTAACGTAGGGAAAGTAGGGACCACCAAAAAATTTAGCTATAGTAGTGTACAATAAGCCTCAAAATTTATGGTCATCCTGGCTTAGCTTAGCATAAGCTTAGCATGAATTGTGGATGAATCCATTATAACATCCCCTACTTAAATTGAGGGGTAACCTTATTCTACCATTAAGTAGTAAATCAACAACCTCTCCTTCTGTCCTCTTGTCGTTGTTGGCTAATAAACACCCTGGCTATATGCCACAGGGTGGTCTATAATTGTGAGGCTGACTGTACCTTCGACAGAAAATAATTTTTTAAGTTCTATTTTGGACCTCAAAGCCGACGATTCTATAATTTTGAACTACATAAAGAAACTTCAGATAGCAATAAATTGTCTCTTCACCATCTATACAGGGTGTTTACGGTCTTCTTTTGTTTCCTTTAAGGGATGATAATACATGTCAAAAGAAGTCGAAAAATATCAAAACACCTTAGTAAAAGTTGTATGATAAGAGAAATAATAAATGATTTAGTTTTAATGAAAATTATTAACTTTTGTGAAATCAAGTGCACTTTAATTACTAAATTATAAACATTTTATAACAATTGCTCAAAATTATTATCATGCTGTTGTACGCAAAGTCTCACTCGACATGTAACATGACCATTCTGGTCTATGGTTACATATTCTGCAAGGCTCGGACCTTATTGACGAATTACAACCGCTGCTGCTTCTATCCGGTTTCGGAGAACCTCGAGGTCGATAATTTTCGTGGTATACATGGCCTTCATAAGGCTGCAGAAATCAAAGTTCATGGGTGTGAGGTCCGGTCTCCGGTGACCAAGGAGGTCATAGGAGGGATAGAACCACTTCGACCGATCCGTTAATTTTTAAATAGTGTTTAGATGTGGACGAACTAAATGACCAAAATGCAAAAACTCCACTTGTCGACGCACTTTTAAAGTAACATCTTCTGAAAGTGCAAGCAAATTGTTTTTCAAAGAAAGTAGATAATGATTTGCAGTTAATCGATGTGGCAGCACAAATGGACCAACAAGTTGTGAGTTTACTAATCTGGCCCATATGTTTAAAGAAAATCTCTGCTGGTAATGACCACGACAAACACCATGCATTTGTTATATTACCTACAATATCTAGATTTTATTTAATAAATTAATAATTTTCATTAAAACTAAATTATTTTTCATTATTTCATTATTTCATTATCTCATTCATTATTTCTCTTATCATACAACTTTTACTAAGGTGTTTTGACATTTTTCGACTTCTTTTGACATTTATTATCAACCCTTAAAGGAAACAAAAGAAGACCGTAAACACCCTGTATAATACAGCTGTAGCACATATAATTGCAACAGATGTATCTACTTTTACTGTTAATTGTTTTTGCAAGCAAGGAAATTTTTTTTCCACACTCCAAATACTCGTTCTACAATATTTCGAGTTCTTATATGACTTCTATTATATCGTTCCTCCTGTTCATTATCTATAATAAAGAAATACCCTAAAATCAGCGGTTACCTTGCATATGCTAGGGTCAAGCTGAAATTATGCATACACGTTGTCTTCGGTGTCCTAAACAACTTTTAACTTACATACAGGTAAGTTAAAATCACCGACAAACGAAAACTGGAGATTATGTGATTCAAAATAAGATGTTGAGCCTAGCGTCTTTATAATTTATTGTAAACATAAATTTAGTTATAGTCGGCGAAAAAATAAGAATTATGTAAATTAAATAAATTGATCTGACATATAATTTTCTCAATAAAGTGCATTTATTCAAAAAAGAAACGAACAGTTATTTATGGTCCTTCGAGCCGGACAAGAACAAAGATTGAGTTACTGAAGCAAAAAAACGGCAACATTCTGCACTTCTAGAGGCAGTGTGAAGCGTGTGGGTCAGTTAAAATAAATTTCTTTTATATATCATTTCCCAAACATTCAGTTTGGCAAGACGGAATTTATCATTGGTAATTTTTAAAACAAATTCAGTTAATTTATTCTAAATCATGGATGAGCAGGTGCAATCGCTCATTAAAAAGAGAGCCACGTTGAAAGGACATTTGACAAGGCAAAATTCATTCATTGGAAAAGTAGATTTAAATTCCAATTTGCAAATTATCATCCATGAAATATAGTCCAACAGAATTAGCAAAAATTCGATGGTATACAAAACAAAATTAGGTCCGTATTGAGACCTTTCTTAATATGTTAATTTGTACCTATACTTTAAGAATCCGATGAGTCCCGAGCTGGGTCACAGGCGCGCGCGTGAATAAATGGACTTGAAGAGGAAAAAAATGTTTGTGGGTAAATTTCTCGGAAAGGGTGCAACTCAGCGAAAAATGACTAGAGTACAATTTTATAGATGAAGCATTTTTACAAAACAAATGTTCTATAAAAAGTTTTCGTTAGAGCAATGGTGTAACCACAAAATTCCTTTTAAGAAAGATATGTTTTCAAAAATAATTTTAAGCAGGCGAATCAATGTCGTACAAAATAATTGCCGCCGATGGACGAAAAACTGTTTTACTCCTAGACGAACAATGATAAAATTACAAAAATAATTTTAATTTGAAGCTGAAGATTTTGACTTTCATTTTTGTATATTTTTGATTTACTTTTGTTACGTCTTGTACTATTAAACAGCTAATGAAATTTTCTTTGTACCATTTATTAAATAGTTGCAGATATTTTGTTGGATGAATTATTTTAGAAATTTTTCCTTAAGGCTTTGTTAGTTTTGCCAAGGTACTTGTTTTGTCACCTGAATACTTGATTTTATTGTCGCTATAATACACTCTAGTGAAATAGTCATTTAAAAATTTCTGTAAAATCGTTAATATTTAACGAGTTGAAAAAAACCTATGACTAATTTTGAAGGAAAATAAGTCTACTTTTTGATGCACTTGCAATAATTTACTTACAATGTCAAGTTTACTTTTTATATTTAATACAGTTGAGAAGTGGAAATATCGACGACATTTTCTTAAAATCCCTACTACATTTAAAGTACTGAAGTTTTTTCAACTTTCGTTTATGCAATTGACACATAGTAACCCATACTTTAGTCTATGAAAACCACAACTGACTCAGATGTACTAGTACTTAACAACCGGCTGTTGAATTCAGGTAAATAAGTGGAAATATTTGGACTTAAAAATCAGTCTCACAAAAATATTTTCAAAAAAGGCTTATTATGCCTTTTAGAGCTATTTACTGCGATAAGAAAATATAACTGCATAAGCGAGCACATAATTATGTAGGCTGTTTTAAACGAAGTGCGCGCATCATTGCTAACTTTCTTATTATTGGAGCTACAAAACTGGTTAAATTAGCAAAGAATCATAATTTTTTCCGCTGATTACGATGCTCAACACTAAAAATCAATTGAACATATAGTTTTCAAGATATTCACAAAAATAACTTTATTTTAAATGGAACACCCGAGGGGTTATCCACTCTCTGCAGTCAATGTACAAAAATTGAGCTGTCAACGGCAGTTATGTGCAGTCAATGGCGGTCATAGTATCTGCAGTCATGAGCAGTCAACTGCAGTCAGTGTACAAATTCAGAACAGTGGTTGACCCCTCGGGAACACCCTATATATTTTTATGTTTTCGAAAATAATACTGCATTTAGAATATAAAATGTCATATGAGTTTTGTCCTAAAATGAAAAAAAAATCACCGTTCTCGTATTTTCAGTGTTAGTCGCTTGGCACGAACACCCTATATTTTTACTAATTTAGTATGTACATTTGACCAGGAATCAAAATCTGTATAAAAATGCAGGGTGTTCCTGCCAAGGGGCCATTATTACCGTATCCGTTTAATACTGAAGATACGAGAACGGTAATTTTTTTTCATTTTAAGACAAAACTCATACAACATTTTATACTCTAAAAGCAGTGTTTATTTCAAAAACATAAAAATATACCGGGTGACACAGGGATTTGGAACACTCTTATAACTCCGTTATTTGTCAACATATCAAAATGAAATTTGGTGTGGATTATACTCACATAAATTGCAATTGTTTTAACTGCTTGTGAAACTTCTGTCACTTCCGATTACGCCGGAAATGAAGTCAACTTTTGATTTTTAAATGGAACACCATAAATATTTTTACTTTTTTGAAACCTACATTAAATTTTGAATACAGTAGCATCAAAGAAATTAATTTTATAAGCAAAATAAAATTTATTTTTCAAAAAATAATCAGTTGTCTAGAGTGCTGTGATGTGGTAGAAAATCATCGGTGAGAGCTAATTGTACTATGGAAATTATGTTTGCACCACAAAAGTTAAAGGTTGGTGATGTAGAGCTTTCAGAAAGTAATTTAGTCACATTTCCCTCAATAACTTCATTTTTTCAAATGGCATCATACCGGAACAACTCTATCGTTGTATTTAGAAAAAAATACTTTATCTGAGGTGCTATTGTTCCGATATGTTGCCATTTGAAAAAATGAAGTTATTGAAGGAAATGTGACCAAATTACCTTCTGAAAGCTCCACAACACCATCATCCAGCTTTTGTGGTGTAAAAGTAATTTTCATAGTGCAAGTACCTCTTACGGATGATTTTATACCACATCACAGCACTCTTGAAACCAGCGTAATTTTTGAAAAAAAAATTTATTTTTGCTTGTAAAATTAATTTTTTTGATGCTACTGTATTCAAAATTTAATGAAGGTTTCAAAAAAGTAAAAATATTTATGGTGTTCCATTTAAAAATCAAAAGTTTACTTCATTTCCGGCGTAATCGGAAGTGACAGAATTTTCACAAGTAGTTAAAACAATTGCAATTTATGTGAGTATAATCCACACCAAATTTCATTTTGATATGTTAATAAATAACGGAGTTATAAGAGTGTTCCAAATCCCTGTGTCACCCGGTATAGGGTGTTCCATTTAAAAAAAGTTAATTTTGTGAATATCTTGAAAACTAAATGTTCAATTATGTTTTGTGTTGACCATGGTAATCAGCGGTAAAAATTATGATTCTTTGTTAATTCATCCAGCTTTGTAGCTTCAATAATAAAAAAGTTAGCAATGGTGAGCACTTCGTATAAAACAGGCTGTATATGTACATATACACATATAGTCCTAAAAATAACAATAAAGATGAAGTGTAATATGACTAGATGACAACCCCGTTTACACTATAAATATTGTGATCTGAGCTTAATCGGTGTCTTAACTTTAACCAGCTATTTCAGGACCCCCTGTTTATATATTTATGTGCTCGCTTATGCAGTTATATTTTCTTGTCGCAGTATATAGCTCTAAAAGGCATAATAAGCCTTTTTTGAAAATATTTTGGTGAGACTGATTTTTAAGTCCAAATATTTCCACAGATTTACCTGAATTCAACAGCCGGTTGTTGATTACTAGTACATCTGAGTCCGTTGTGGTTTTCATAGACTAAAGGATGGGTTATTATGTTTCATTTAAATAAACGAAAGTTGAAAAATCTTTAGTACTTTAAATGTAGTAAGGATTTTAAGAAAATGTCGTCGATATTTCCACTTCTCAACTGCATTAAATATAAAAAGTAAACTTGAGATTGTAAGTAAATTATTATAAGTGCATCAAAAAGTAGACTTATTTTCCTTCAAAATTAGTCATAAGCTTTTTTCAACTCGTTAAATATTAACGATTTTACAGAAATTTTTAAATGAAAATATTTAAAAAAATAAAAATTTTTAAAAATCCAGAAGTTTTAAGTCACTACACATTTATAAGATAATGTATAATCGATTTTTTATGCTGTAACTTTGAAAAATGATTCATAAGGAACGATATGCCTTAAGGAAAAATTTCTAAAATAATTCATCCAACAAAATATCTGCAACTATTTAATAAATGGTACAAAGAAAATTTCATTAGCTGTTTAATAGTACAAGACGTAACAAAAGTAAATCAAAAATATACAAAAATGAAAGCCAAAATCTTCAGCTTCAAATTGAAATTATTTTTGTAATTTTATCATTGTTCGTCTAGGAGTAAAACAGTTTTTCGTCCATCGGCAGCAATTATTTTGTACGACATTGATTCGCCTGCTTAAAATTATTTTTGAAAACATATCTTTCTTAAAAGGAATTTTGTGGTTACACCATTGCTCTAAGGAAAACTTTTTATAGAACATTTGTTTTGTAAAAATGCTTCATCTATAAAATTGTACTCTAGTCATTTTTCGCTGAGTTGCACCCTTTCCGAGAAATTTACCCACAAACATTTTTTTCCTCTTCAAGTCCATTTATTCATGCGCGCGCCTGTGACCCAGCTCGGGACTCATCGGATTCTTAAAGTATAGGTACAAATTAACATATTAAGAAAGGTCTCAATACGGACCTAATTTTGTTAGGCAAAATATCTAATTCTGTTGGACTGTTGTGGAGAGGTTGTGGGATGAGTTTGAATATGTACAATCTCAAATCGAAGAAATATCTGATATTTCCACGGAACTACTTGACGGGGAAAGAGACTCTTTTGAAACAAAATATTTTTCTGTGTTAGCTACGTTTAATGAGATCACTTGTAAACATGCAGGGAATATCAAGAGTATTTCCCAAGCAGGATCAATTATAAGCGTGCAAGAAAGAGTAGAAGGGAGCAGTTATCAAATTCAACAAAGAACAAATAACATTCACATTAAATTACCTCAGCTTGTTTTACCCACATTTAATGGTCAAATTGACCAATGGCTGAATTTTTATGACATGTTTAGCTCATTGATACATAACAATGACAGTTTGTCAACTATTCAGAAATTTCAATATTTAAAAACATCGCTTAGCGGGGATGCAGCGGACATAATTCAATCTTTGGAGATTAGCTCAGACAATTATCACATTGCCTTTCATTTATTAAAGGAACGTTTTGAAAATAAAGCGAGAATTATCCAAATTCATTTAAAGGCATTATTTGATTTTGAAGCGATTCCAAAGGAATCATTTGTGTTGTTGCAGGCACTTTTGAATAACACCCAAAAACATCTTCGCGCTCTCAAAACTCTCAACCAGCCAACCGAACACTGGGATACAATCATTATATATATATTTAACCGGTAGTAAGCTTGAGCCAACTACCAAAACGGAATGGGAAAAACTGAAATCTGAATTAACTGATCTTCCTTCCATGGAAGAGATGACAACGTTTGTAACTAAAAAATGTCAGTTGTTAGAATCAATTAAAACAAATAATCAAACAAACAATCAAAGACCGTCTGAAAAGGCAGGTTGTGCTACTTCGGCACATTTTTCAATTTATAAACCACATTGCAAATTTTGTAAAGGCAATCACCCTATATATCATTGCTACAAATTCATTCGAATGCCAGTTCCAACAAGAATACAATTTATGTAAGAATTGTTTTCGTTCAAATCACAGTACAAATGATTGCACTGGTAATGGTTGCAAAAAATGCAATCAACGGCACAATACCATGTTACATTTACATACTGAACAACCTACAGATGGGTCGACCTCTAGTTCGACACCAAATTCCCAAAACACATCAATTGACAATCAGTCAATTATAAGTACAGTCGCTAACTGTTCACATTTCAAACAAGTTCATGTTCTGTTACCCACAGCATTGGCATACATTCAAGACGATGATGGTAATCGTCATGAAGTTCGAGTTCTTTTAGACTCAGCTTCACAATCAAATTTCATTAGACAAGATGTTGCTACACAATTCATTTTAAAGGGTAAAAAGACGAAACTACCAATTTCAGGAATCAATAATTCACGGTCATATGTAACCGAAATCATATCATTAACGTTGCATTCTCGTATCAATTCATTTAAATGTACAATTTCATGTCTAGTATTGCCAGAAATAACAGACAAGTTACCTCAATCATCATTTGACATAAGTCAATTGAGTATTCCAGATGAAATTCAGTTGGCAGATCCGACATTCTCCCAAACAAATCGAATCGACATTTTAATGGGAGCCGAAGTGTTTTGGTCTCTGTTGTGTATTGGTCAATTGCCTTTAGGCAAGGCTAATCCTATCATTCAAAAAACTCATTTTGGCTGGGTTGTTTCTGGGCCAATTGCTCAAGCACACAAAATGCGATATCATCATACATCTTATATGCTTTCCATTCAAGATTATAAAAATCTTGATATTCAAAGGCAAATGGCAGCCTTTTGGCAAATAGAGGAAGTCCCTGTCACACAAATCAAAACTCAAGAAGAACTTGAATGCAAACAATTGTTTGCAGAAACCACTTCTCGCCACGAAGATGGTAAATTCATAGTTAAATTGCCCATTCAACAAAACATTAATCAGTTAGGGGATTCTTATAACGCTGCTAGGCGCAGATACGCACTTCTAGAAAGACATTTAAATGCAGATTCATCCCTTAAAACTCAATATTCAAATTTTATGAATGAATACATAAGTTTAGGACACATGACTGAGGTCACATACCACAATAATCATCAAACATATTTCATGCCTCATCACCCAGTCCTAAAACCTGACAAACTTATAGCCATTGCAAGACAATTCTTATGCGATAACCCTATTACTATACAATTACATGCGTGTTCAGAAGACGCCAGCGAAACAGGTTATGGTGCTTGTGTGTATTTACGATCCACAGATTCATTGGGACGACATACCATTCGTCTTCTGTGTGCAAAGGGTCGTGTAGCTCCAAATTCAAAAGATGTTGGTCCATTCACTGTTATTGAACTTACATCATCTTTAGAATTAATTATAAAACATGTTCAGATGGACTCCTCATTTCCTGACGAATTTAAGAAATTAAAAAACAAAGAACCTGTTGCCAACAACAGCAAATTGAAATCATTAAGTTCAATTATTGATAGTAGCGGTCTCATCCGCGTAGGTGATCGCCTTCGCCACAGTCATGTTTCATGGAACAAAAAGTTTCCTTGCATACTTCCATCAAAACATACGTTTACTAATCTTATAATTCATCAATATCATACTCAATATTTTCATGCGGGTCCTCAAGCTACCCTGAGTGCTATTAAGCAAAGGTTTTGGATAATTTCAGGAAAGAATCAAGTTAAAACTTTCATTCACAAGTGTATCACTTGTAGGAGATTCGATGCTAAACCTATTCAACCTATAATGGGCGACCTCCCAGAAAACAGAGTTACATCCTCTCGAGCATTTTCCGTAAGCGGGACTGATTTTGCAGGTCCATTCTCATTACGCGAAAATACGGGTCGAGGACGTAGAATTACAAAGGGTTACATTTGCATTTTTGTATGTTTTAGTACCAAGGCGGTGCATTTAGAGATAGTAAGTAGTTTAAATACGGAGGATTTTTGGCTTGTTTGAAACGCTTTCTTGCTCGCCGTGGTTATTGTAAAGAACTTCATTCAGATAACGGTACCAACTTTGTTGGAGCAAATACAGAAATTAAAGAATTGTACAAACAAATCTCTGAAAGTAGTCAAGTAGGTGTTATATCAGATTTTTGTCGATACTCAATTAAATGGAATTTCATTCCTGCACGATCTCCACACTTCGGTGGATTGTGGGAATCGGCCGTAAAAGCCACAAAACGTCACTAGATACATACATAGACTCACAGAACAACATATAGAATCACAGGGGGAACAAATCTTACCTTTGAGGAATTAGACACTTTGTCTTGCCAAATTGAGGCAATCCTCAATTCACAACCTTTAATACCATTATCCTCAAATCCGGAGGAGATTAACTGCCTCACGCCAGCACATTTCCTAATTGGCGAATCATTAATGGCACTGCCGGAGCCATCTTTGCTGGAAATTAAGCAGAATAGGCTAAGTCGTTTTCAAATGTTGCAACAAATGCAACAGCGATTTTGGAAATTGTGGACACGAGATTATCTATCGATACTTCAAGGAAGAGCAAAATGGACACGTAATCATGGATCCCAAATCAAAATCGGTGCACTAGTGTTACTTCGAGAAACACATTGTGGCACATGCGAAGAGTGTTAGAAATTCATCCCGGACAAGACGGGTTAGTTAGAGTTATCACCATCAAAACTAGTTCAGGCGTAGTTAAACGTTCAGTTACGAAAGTAGTTGAGCTACTAAATGAAGACCAAACTAACAATGCAAAGTGATTGGTGTTGTGTTAAAAAAAAAACAGAAGTTTCAGTTCACAACGTTATGTGACTTACATTTAATTTATTTTTTCAATGTTTAATTAAGATTCATTAGGCATGTAGATGATGAATATCAATAATTTATGTTCATGTTTCTGTAGCAAGTAGCAGTTAGCAAATATTTCACTTGTTGTAATAGTTATTTGTTTTATAAGGAGACAAAGTGACGTTTTGTGTGACAAGACTGTGTTTGGCTGAAGAGCGAGCGTAGCGAGCGAGTCAGGCAATACAGGCGAGTCACACAAAACTACTTTGACTCCGTATAAAACATTAAATTTTTTCTGCAAACGTAAAGCGTTTTGCGCTGAAAATTTTGATTTTTGAAAGAGCACCATCTCTTGTCAATTACTTGTAGTTCAATTGTCAAATATTTTTTAAAATTAACTTAAATTTGTAAAAAAAGCTAATTATTAAAAGCAACGAACTAATTATAAAGGAAAATTTAAAAAACATTAAATTGTTTACATTACAAATGCTTAAAAAACATTTTTTACGTTAAAAATAAAAATAATGTGCGGTTAAGATTTTACTTTTCCCTCCTAGACAGACAAAAATTACTTTTCTGACAATTTTTCCTGCCTCGGCGGGAAAGTTAAACTTCACCGTTACCTATTCAGTGACACAAAGGCGACTTTTTCTGACGTTTAAAGAAAAAAACATTTATGTAGTTCTCATTCTAGATATGTATTGGATTATTAATTGTTAATGCATGTTTATGATTTTGAAAAGACTCTCTTCAAAGGGGGCGGCATGTTGAGCCTAGCGTCTTTATAATTTATTGTAAACATAAATTTAGTTATAATCGGCGAAAAAACAAAAAATAAGAATTATGTAAATTAAATAAATTGATCTGACATATAATTTTCTCAATAAAGTGCATTTATTCAAAAGAGAAACGAACAGTTATTTATAAGATAAAACTTCTAATAAAATTTTTTCCGAAAACGTCCCCTTAAAAAAATACAGGGCATTTAAAAAAATTATTTTTAACGGTTTTTTCAATATTTCTCTAAAACTAGAAAAGATATTCAGCTAAAATTTGGTTCACTCTAATATCTAATCTATTGCAATTATTCACGCGAGTTTGAGTTCACTGGCGCAATCCAGTGGCGTAGAATTATTTAATGCGATAAGGTACCTAAAGAATAAAGACGTACGCCGCTGGATTTTTTGAAAAAAAAGTTATTTTTCTAATTCCCCATTTAGTCCAACAGAATTAGATATTTTGCCTAACAAAATTAGCTCCGTATTGAGACCTTTCTTAATATGTTAATTTGTACCTATACTTTAAGAATCCGATGAGTCCCGAGCTGGGTCACAGGCGCGCGCGTGAATAAATGGACTTGAAGAGGAAAAAAATGTTTGTGCATAAATTTCTCGGAAAGGGTGCAACCCAGCGAAAAATGACTAGAGTACAATTTTATAGATGAAGCATTTTTACAAAACAAATGTTCTATAAAAAGTTTTCGTTAGAGCAATGGTGTAACCACAAAATTCCTTTTAAGAAAGATATGTTTTCCAAAATAATTTTAAGCAGGCGAATCAATGTCGTACAAAATAATTGCACGCTGATGGACGAAAAACTGTTTTACTCCTAGACAAACAATGATAAAATTACAAAAATAATTTCAATTTGAAGCTGAAGATTTTGGCTTTCATTTTTGTATATTTTTGATTTACTTTTGTTACATCTTGTACTATTAAACAGCTAATGAAATTTTCTTTGTACCATTTATTAAATAGTTGCAGATATTTTGTTGGATGAATTATTTTAGAAATTTTTCCTTAAGGCATATCGTTTCTTATGAATCATTTTTCAAAGTTACAGCATAAAAAATCGATTATACATTATTTTATAAAAGTGTAGTGACTTAAAACTTCTGGATTTTAAAAAATTTTATTTTTTTAAATATTTTCATTTAAAAATTTCTGTAAAATCGTTAATATTTAACGAGTTGAAAAAAACCTAGGACTAATTTTGAAGGAAAATAAGTCTACTTTTTGATGCACTTATAATAATTTACTTACAATCTCAAGTTTACTTTTTATATTTAATGCAGTTGAGAAGTGGAAATATCGACGACATTTTCTTAAAATCCCTACTACATTTAAAGTACTAAAGATTTTTCAACTTTCGTTTATGTAAATGAAACATAATAACCCCTCCTTTAGTGTATGAAAACCACAACGGACTCAGATGTACTAGTAATCAACAACCGGCTGTTGAATTCAGGTAAAGAAGTGGAAATATTTGGACCTAAAAATCAGTCTCACAAAAATATTTTCAAAAAAGGCTTATTATGCCTTTTAGAGCTATATACTGCGACAAGAAAATATAACTGCATAAACGAGCACATATATATAAACAGGGGGTCCTGAAATAGCTGGTTAAAGTTAAGACACCGATTAAGCTCTATCAGATCACAATATTTATAGTGTAAACGGGGTTGTCATCTGGTCATATTGCACTTCATCTTTATTGTTATTTTTAGGACTCTATGTACATATAAAGCCTGTTTTATACGAAGTGCTCACCATTGCTAACTTTTTTATTATTGAAGCTACAAAGCTGGATGAATTAACAAAGAATCACAATTTTTACCGCTGATTGTGACTGAACGAATTGACATTTTTGACCGAGGTTTGAGTTAAAATAATGCTAATATCGTCTTTTTTCCTTATTACTCGTATCTTTCAAAGCGACATATAACGTCAAAATGCAAACCGCAGTCAAAAATGTTAATTCGTTACTTTATAGCAGATAAGCAAAGTTGACTTGTATTTTCCTAAAATTCGCAGTATCTTGGCCCAAATCTACGGTAGACCCCTCGGTAGACCCATTAAACCATACAGTACTATAATAGTTCTCGAAAGGGGAATCCATATATATATAAATATACAGGGCGTTCCATTAAAAAAATACAAGTGTGGCCTATAGCATTAAAATGGATCACCCGATATATGTAAAAATATTTTTAAGAGGTGCAGCTCTCAGAAAATTATAGCCATGCATTAAACTTTTTTTGTTAAATTATAAGAAAAGTCACAATTCTACGATAACGGAGCGTTGGAACACCCTGTATGTTCAATTGATTTTTAGTGTTGAGCATCGTAATCAGCGGAAAAAATTATGATTCTTTGCGAATTTATCCAGTTTTGTAGCTCCAATAATAAGAAAGTTAGCAATGATGCGCGCACTTCGTTTAAAACAGCCTGTATATGTGCTCGCTTATGCAGTTATATTTTCTTATCGCAGTAAATAGCTCTAAAAGGCATAATAAGCCTTTTTTGAAAATATTTTTGTGAGACTGATTTTTAAGTCTAAATATTTCCACTTCTTTACCTGAATTCAACAGCCGGTTGTTAAGTACTAGTACATCTGAGTCAGTTGTGGTTTTCATAGACTAAAGTATGGGTTATTATGTGTCAATTGCATAAACGAAAGTTGAAGAAACTTCAGTACTTTAAATGTAGTAGGGATTTTAAGAAAATGTCGTCGATATTTCCACTTCTCAACTGTACTAAATATAAAAAGTAAACTTGACATTGTAAGTAAATTATTATAAGTGCATCAAAAAGTAGACTTATTTTCCTTCAAAATTAGTCCTAGGTTTTTTTCAACTTGTTAAATATTAACGATTTTACAGAAACTTTTAAATGATAATATTTAAAAAAATAAATTTGTTTAAAAATCCAAAAGTTTTAAGTCACTACGCTTTTATAAAATAATGTATAATCGATTTTTTATGCTGTAACTTTAAAAAATGATTCATAATTGAAAATTTCATTAGCTGTTTAATAGTACAAGATGTAACAAAAGTAAATCAAAAATATACAAAAATGAAAGCCAAAATCTTCAGCTTCAAATTGAAATTATTTTTGTAATTTTATCATTATTCGTCTAGGAGTAAAACAGTTTTTCGTCCATCAGCGTGCAATTATTTTGTACGACATTGATTCGCCTGCTTAAAATTATTTTGGAAAACATATCTTTCTTAAAAGGAATTTTGTGGTTACACCATTGCTCTAACGAAAACTTTTTATAGAACATTTGTTTTGTAAAAATGCTTCATCTATAAAATTGTACTCTAGTCATTTTTCGCTGAGTTGCACCCTTTCCGAGAAATTTACGCACAAACATTTTTTTCCTCTTCAAGTCCATTTATTCACGCGCGCGCCTGTGACCCAGCTCGGGACTCATCGGATTCTTAAAGTATAGGTACAAATTAACATATTAAGAAAGGTCTCAATACGGAGCTAATTTTGTTTTGTATACCATCGAATTTTTGCTAATTCTGTTGGACTATAATGACTTACGTTTTGAATTCAAATTTGGAATATTTGAGAATTATTTAAACCAAGTTCAGTTAAAATTTTAGTAAAATTTTTATAAGATGAAAGTTATGCCTATTTCAATTGTTCTTTAAAATACTCAGCTTGGGTGCTCACTTATTGGAAACCGCTGATTTATTTAATTCAATCATGTACGTCAAAATCAGTTAAAATTAATCAAATGTCAGAAATTAAATAGGTTATTTTGTATATGCTCAGCGGTACTCAATAGATGGGTAATAATTTGTAAGAACTTTAAACCCATGTAACTTTGTTGTTATTTGATTTTGATTAAAAGTTTACTTTAAAAAAAATTATATTTTGGTCCTCTTTAGATGCCCTATCAGTTTGATCCGTACGTTAGGATTCACCCTGTATACAGGGTGTCCCAACGCTCCGTTATCGTAGAATTGTGACTTTGCCTTATAATTTAACAAAAAAAGTTTAATGCATGGCTATAGTTCTCTGAGAGCTGCACCTCTTAAAACTATTTTTACATATACCGGGAGATCCATTTAAATACTATAGGCCACACTTGTATTTTTTTAAATGGAACATCCTGTATATTTTTATATATTTGGATTCCCCTTTCGAGAACGATTATAGTAATGTATGGTTTAATGGGTCTACCGTGAGGTCTACCGTAGATTTGGGCCAAGACACTGCAAATTTTAGGAAAATACAAGTCAACTTTGCTTATCTGCTATAAAGTAACGAATTAACATTTTTGACTGCGGTTTGCATTAGAATAATTCTAATATCGGCTTCTCTCTAAAATATTTTTCAAAGTAGACAGAACCGCAATAATTGTGCCGTGTGAGTCTCCAACGCAAAGTGTAATTTTTCTTAATTTTTTAAATGGGATAAAAGTTGAATTTTAAAAGTGAATAGATTTAGAAAATATTATATCATTAGAAAGCTTAGAAAAGGGGTTCCCTTTTCCTGAAATTGAAAATAGGGGGTGCCATTTAAAAAAGTGAAGAAAACTGACATTTTGCGTTGGAGACTCACATGGTCTCATTTTGACGTTATATGTCGTTTTGAAAGATAATAAGGAAAAAAAACGATATTAGCATTATTTTAACTCTAACCTCGGTCAAAAATGTCAATTCGTTAAGTCACAACAGGCACGCAAAGTTGACTCGTTTTTAGTATAGAATGCGCATTATCTTGACCCAGGTCCATGGTGGACCCATTAACCCACACATGACTATAATCGCTTTCGAAAGGGAAATCTGAATCTGCAAAAATATACAGGGTGTTCCATTTAAAAAAATACAAGTGTGACCTGTAGCATTTAAATGGATCACCCGGTATATTTAAAAATATTTTTAAGAGATGAAGCTCTAAGAGAACTCTAGTCGTGCATTAAATTTTTTTTGTTAAATTCTACAGCAAAGCCACAGTTTTACGATAACGCAGCGTTGGGACACCCTGTACATGTATGCAGCTTATTGCGAGTAGCGCAAGCGCAACGAAACAATCAGCTGATACCTGTAGCGCGATTCACTAACTATTTTCGATAGCGAGCGACGTCGGTCACCATAAAATTCGTTACGTACCGATAGTTGCTATTCACTAACTCAAACTTTGCGATTTTTGTCGATAAATCTGTCGTTACCCCCACCGAATATTCGTTAAGTCCAAGGAGAGTTATTGCAAATTGCTCCAGGCTATGATCTAATAACGGGAAAGGTCTTAAAAGAATTAACTAAGAAAGCCATCGTTAAACTGACACATTTGTTCAATGCGGCTATACGTTTAAATTATGTGCCTCTACAGTGGAAGGTGGCTGAAGTCTTAATGCTATTAAAACCCGGAAAACCACCTAATTTAAAAACTTCCTACCGCCCGATCTCCCTCCTGCCGATCATCTCAAAAATATTTGAAAAACTAATACTCGAAAGACTTAAAACAATTATAAGTGAAAGACAGCTGATTCCAACGCATCAATTTGGTTTTCGTGATAGGCACTCTACCATCGATCAAGTTCATCGAATAACGAGCGTAATAGAAGAAACACTTGAGGATCAAAAAGTTTGTGCAACAATATTTTTGGATGTTTCACAGGCTTTCGACAAAGTTTGGCACAAAGGCCTAATTTTTAAACTTAACCAACTGCTACCTGAAAGCTACTGCAAACTACTAAATTCGTACATAAAAGATAGGCACTTCAGAATAAAATACGAAGACGAGTATTCTGAAATGTGCAAGATAAATGCAGGCGTGCCACAAGGCAGCGTTCTGGGACCGACACTCTATCTGTTATACACCTGTGACATCCCCCGATTAGATGTTGATGATGGCGTGAAAATAGCAACGTTTGCCGACGACACGGCAGTGATGGCGATAGGAAGAACCGTAATAGAGGCAACAAAGAAACTCCAAAAAGCAACAGATAAGATTAATAACTGGACGAAGAAATGGCGAATCAAACTGAACGATGCAAAATCAACTCACGTGAATTTTACAAACAAACAAATACAATACGTACCGGTCACTCTCAACCAAGCAATAGTTCCTTACAGCAATAACGCCAAGTATCTAGGCATGACTTTAGATACAAAACTAAAATGGAAAGAACATGTAAAAAAAAAGAAGGAAGAACTCAACATCAGATTCAACAAAATGATGTGGCTCTTAGGAAAGCACTCAAAACTTTCCCTACATAACAAACTAGTGTTATATAAACAAGTGCTGAAACCTATTTGGACTTACGGGTGCCAACTTTCGGGTTGCGCCAAGAAAAAAAACATTAAAATAATACAAACATTTCAAAATAAAGTGTTGCGTGCGATAGTGAATGCCCCGTGGTACGTTCGAAACAATGACATTCACCGTGATCTAAAAGTTGAACTAGTGAGTAGTGAGATTAAAAAGATTGCGGGTAAACATGAACAGAGACTGCACAATCATGAAAACACCGAGGTGGTGCAACTACTTGATAATAGCCATTTAGTCCGCAGGCTAAAAAGAACAAAACCGTTCGAACTAGTGTAAATTAAGCAAAAGTGCAAAATAGAAAAATGTATTTATTTTATTTTTTGTGGTTACTGTCAATGGACATGTAGACCTATACTGTGTTCTTATTATTATTATGTTAAAACAAAATTGCTTGTTAACCATATATTGATTAGTTGCAATAAATTAATAATTAAAAAAAAAAAAAAAAAAAAGATAATTTTTGACAAATTGAAACATTATTTTTAAGGCCTTTATTGTTCAAATCAAGAAAATAGTAAAAATTAGTTGGTTTTAAGGATATAATAAAAATTATTAAATGATCTATTAAATTTCAGAAACTTTAAAACATTTAAAAATTAAGATTTTTTTAGGTTATGTTAAGTTTGAATTAATTTTTTATGTATTTTTATATTCTATAATTAATCTAATTACTCTTCATAATAAATATTGCTTACTGCTATGTAGGTACTTTATTTTTTAATTATTGCTTTGAACCCAAAAATTTTAAAATAGCGGAAAGTGAGGTGAATTTTAAAATTATATTAAATAGAAACTTTTAAAAACATTTTTAAATTTCAAGGAAGGGAAATTGTTGAAACACTGTGTGTTTGACTATTTCTCTTCGCCTTTTCTTTTATTATTGACATCCCTATGAGAAATTGGGAAGTTAAAAATTGTAGGAACGGACTTTTTGAGTAGAAATTCTATCTATTTTTCCACTTCAAGAAATTAATAAACGGATACAGAAGTTTTATATGTCCCATAAAAGCGTACCTTAAGCGTGCCTTAAACTGTCCTAGCTTAAAGTCCTTTGTTCCTTGTTTTTTTTTAAATAAACCAACTATTAAAATCTTTAATTCGTTTCCGGTAAAATTTTTGAATTTTGCTGTATTAAACAAAAAATATACTTTTTTGTAAGGATTAATTTGTTTTTCTTCAAACGTCAGAAAAAGTCGCCTTTGTGTCACTCAATAGGTAACGGTGAAGTTTAACTTTCCCGCCGAGGCAGGAAAAATTGTCAGAAAAGTACTTTTCTCTGTCTAGGCAGGAAAAGTAAAATCTTAACCGCACATTATTTTTATTTTTAACGTAAAAAATGTTTTTTAAGCATTTGTAATGTAAACAATTTAATGTTTTTTATATTTGAGAATATTTGAGAATTGAACTACAAGTAATTGACAAGAGATGGTGCTCTTTCAAAAATCAAAATTTTCAGTTTTACGCTTTACGTTTGCAGAAAAAATTTAATGTTTTATACGGAGTCAAAGTAGTTTTGTGGGACTCGCCTGTATTGCATGACTCGCTCGCTACGCTCGCTCTTCAGCCAAACACAGTCTTGTCACACAAAACGTCACTTTGTCTCCTTATAAAACAAATAACTATTATGTGACTTTACAATACAAAATTGTATTTTTATAAATAAAATAACATAGGAGAAGTGACATTGACATAACACATAAACAATAAAATTTAAAATAGCAGAAGTACCATCCCATCATTTATGGTGATAAATCATAAAATTACTAGATTTCATTTGTAAATTACCAACATTTCGTGGTGTGTTTCTTGGGTGAGCGATATTTTTCGTTCCGAGTTTTGCATCGATACTTATCGTTAAGCTCAAGTTAGTGAATCGCACAAATCGTTAAGCAAGCGACAAAAATCGAAGGCGTGTGTTGAGTGTGGTATGCGACGATCGATACGTAGAGTTTACGTTTACGAAAAATTTTGACTTGGAACGTTTTATAGTTTAATAGATAAGTAGTATTATTCCACAACATTTTAAAATTTTCGTAGAATATTTTGAAAGTTTAAAATTACAAACACGGACTTTTTGAGTAAAAATTTTTTCCGTTCTTGCATTTAAAAAACTTATAAACGGAAGCAGAACTTTGTTAAGTTATCTAAAGTGTCCAATTGCTAAAATATATAGTTTCTTAGATATTTTTAAATAAAAACCAAATTACAAAATTCTTTAAATCGATTTTGGACAAATTAATGGATTTGCTAAATTAAGTAAAAATTAACTATTTTTATATTTATTTATGTGGATTTACAATTTAAATTCATAATATTAAATATTGCATTTTATATTTATAAATAAAATAAATATAACCAATAAATGTGTCAATAAAATTCAAATATTTAAAATAGCAGAAGTACCATCCCATCATTTATGGTGATAAATCATAAAACTACTAGATTTCATTGGTAAATTACCAACATTTTGTGGTGTGTTTCTTGGGTGGGCGATATTTTTCGTTCCGAAAAGCATCGTTGAAACAAGCGAAAAAAATCGCTCGTTAACGATTTCGGTAGCTATCGAAAATAGTTAATGAATCGCACTACTGAGTTGTTGTTTACATGTTGTTTGTGCTATTTTTTAAGCGTTTGAAGGTATTTTACAACGATGGATTCGTCTAAAGACAATACGATTAAGTTAATAGAACTGCTGCTGTTCTGCAGGTGAAATGGCATAACAGAATGTCGTGTCTTTCATAATTATAAAACACAATTCGTGATTAGACAAACACGATAGAAACAACAACTCGGGTATCAGTTGACTGTTTCGTTGCGCTTGCGCTACTCGCAATAAGCTGCATACATGTATGTTTTCCGAAATTATGGAAAACAAATCTGGGTATAAATTAATAATTGTACTAATTTGACATTTCATGGCTGCTCATAGCTTTTGAAATTATTAAAATATTTAAATTACTTCTTTAATGTTAAAAAATTCATTAATTAAGAAGTATTTGGTGTCAACAGGTTCAGAAAATAATTCTCTTTCAATAGATATCATTAGAGTTCTTGCAGATGAAGCTGGTGAGCAGCAAAATGAAAATGTAATTCCCTGTATAAACTGGCTATGTTCCGCTTTGATCGTGGGCACTCGGTATATATGTGTAACAACTATGTATACAGGGTGTTCGCGTGAAGTGGGCCACTATTGCTATATCCGTTAATATTAAAGATACGAGGTCGGTTAAATTTGTAAAGTAGTTCTAATAACAGGACGTTGAGTTGACGTTTAATTTGTTCGTGTTAAATTTTTATATTGTGTTGTTCCCAGATGGTTGTCTTATCTGAATTTTGATGTGATCTGTGATACTAATTGTTTGGAGGTATACTGCATGTTTGCTATCTGCAAAATTACAGGTTTAATACTAATATTGATTTCTTAAATAATTAATAAATTCGTAGCAACCTTGAAGATAATATTGGTGGTGAAGCGGTTGTCTATATTTTAGGAGTAACAATTAAAACAAATAGAAGTAAAATATGGAACAGGATTGTAACAAATGTAAAGAAGAAATTGGTAACAATAATGACCTATTTGAATGTGATGGATGTACAGCTCTTTACCATTGGAAATGTAATGATATCACCAAGAAGGAGATAACGGCACGAAAAAGCAGTAGCAGGCTAAAACTATACTGTGATATATGTAATTCAAACACCGAAACTTTTATTGGAGAAAACATTAAGACTATGATGAAATACTTGGCAAAGATCGACTGTAGCATCCAACAGCAAAAAGTAACTCAGTCTACGAGTGAGATAAATACAAAGAAGATGTCGGAAGTAGTAGAGAGAATTGAAAATAAAGTAAGTAAGATTGATGTTGAAAGAAGTGAAAATAATGATAAAGCGACGTATGCAAGTATGGCCAGAAAAAGTTTAAAACCTGTTATTGTTGTTAAACCAAAAGAGAAGCAAGGAAATGATAAAACGTCTGAAGATTTGAAGAATACCATAGATTATAGAGAGGTTAAAGCTTGTGGTATGCGTAACGTTAGGGACGGTGGAGTACTTGTAAGTTGTGATTCAAATGCGGAGACGGTTAAAATGAAAGAAATTGTGGAAAAAAAAATGGGATCGAAATATGAAGTTTCACTGTCTGAACTAAAAAAACCAAGAGCAAAAATTTTAAATGTTGATAAAGGAACACAAAGTATTAACATTGTAGACGATCTTAAGGCACAAAATGGATGTTTGATATCAGCTGAAATTGAGATTATAAAAGTAATTGAAAAAAGAGACAAAAAGAATCAACACTACGATGTTATTGTGGAGGTAGACTACGAAAATTTTACTAAAATGTTAAACATGAAACATGTTAATTTGGGATGGAAAAGATGTGAAGTTGTAGAACACGTATATGTGAAGAGATGTTTTAATTGTTGTGGTTTCTCCCACATAGCAAAGGACTGTAAAAATAAAAGAGCATGTTCCAAGTGTTCGGGTGAACATAAGAACTCGGAATGTAATAGTAATTCGGAAAAGTGCATAAACTGTAGGAAGATTTGTGAAAAATTTGGGCTGGTGCTTGATATTGATCATCATGCATGGAGTAAAAAATGTGAAACATTACAAAGGAAGATTACCCAAATTTGCAAAAACATTATATATAATGATAAATAGCAACTAGTTGATAATAGCAGATGTGTAATTGTGTATTTTAACTGTCAGGGATTCATTAATAATAAAGAAGAAATTATAATGTATATAGCTGAAAAAAACCCATATTAATTTGCTTAACTGAAACACATGTATGTGATAACATAGGAAGCAAGGAATTAAATATAAAGGGATACAATTGTGAGAGTTGCACTACTGATAATAGACGAACCCCTGGGGGTGTTTTAATGTACATCAGGAAAAAGATTGAATATAAGATTCTTACCAAGCAAAAATATGAAAACTATTTGTGGATGCTTTCAGCCCATGTTAAGATAAATCGAGTAACGTACATGTTTTCAGTAATATATCATCCACCTAACAAGGAGGATGCCGCATTTATGAATTTTTTTGAAGATTACCTAGAGGAAATTAGTGAAGTATGCTGTAATAATGTGATTATAGGAGATTTTAACTACAACTGGTTGAAGGATACATACTACGTAAATAGAATCAAAAACTGTATTAAAAAAATGGGATATAAACAGATTGTAACTAACCCTACGAGAATAAACCACGAAAGTGCTACATTAATAGACTATATCATAACAAATATGAGCAACCTAAGACATGAGGTACTATTTACGCCAAAAATTAGTGACCACGCAATTCTAAATATTTACACAGGAAGTGGTTGTGAAACTGGAATCGAAGGTATATGTATATATGGCTAAACGGATGTATAAAGACTGCGACAAAGACAAGTTCCAAAAAATGCTTATAGAAAAAGAATAGGATAATGCAGTGACTGACGTAGATAAATTGGCAGAAAAACTAACATCTTCTCTAATACACTCATTTGATGAGCTCTGTCCGGTCAAGGAGATTAAAATACCACGAAAATATGTACACAATCGGTGGATGACAGATGAAATTCTGGGATTAATGAGAAACAGAGACAAAAAGTATAAAGAAGCTGTTATTACAAAAGACGAAACAATCTGGGAAGAATTTAAAACCATTAGAAACAAAACAGTTAATAAAATAAAAATTGCCAAGGAAAACTACTACCGAGATATAATTGATAAAAATAAGAGTAACACAAAGATAATGTGGAAAAGTCTCAAACACTTACTGCCAGACAATAAAGAGGCTATGGAAGGAGAGATAATATTTGATGATGTGGTAGTGAACGAAAAGGAAATAATAGCTGAGTATTTCAATAAATACTTCATTAACAGTATCGAGTCTATTAATAAAAGTATCAGTAAATTCCACGATTACGACTTCATACTGGAAGGAGTTGAAAGGGTTGGAGAATTTTCAAAATTTGAGAAAATCGAAATTAAAGACATTAAATGCTTACTGAAACGTATGACAAAAAAAACTGATGGGGAATATGGTCTGTCTACTGATGTATTGATTGACGCAGTCGATGTAATTGGTAACAGGTTCTTAGATGTAATAAACTGCTCGTTGGAAAAGGTGTATTTCCCAACAGCTGGAAAACAGCAATTGTGATACCAGTGCCGAAAGTACCAAAAACTAAACTTTGTAACGAACACCGACCAATTAATACAGTGCCGTTGTACGAGAAACTATTGGAATCTGTAGTAAAGGGACAATTAGTGACTTTTTGTGATAAAAACAAAGTTATTGTGAAAAATCAAGCAGGTTTCAGGGAAGGTCATTCTTGTGAAAGTGCAATAATAGACGTTTGTGGAAATTGGTACAAAGAAATAGACGCAAACAAGGTAGTAATAGCAGTGTTTTTGGACTTTAAAAGGGCGTTCGAGACTGTAGACAGGTCATTACTGATAAAAAAACTCAATAAAATCGGACTTACGGGTAGTGTGTTGGAATGGTTTAAATCCTACTTAGAAAAAAGGTACCAGAAGGTAAAATGTGATAGGGTTGTCTCTGATCCTTTACAAATAGATATTGGCGTACCACAGGGTACAGTCTTAGGACCACTACTATTTTTGTTAAATGTTAATGATATGATAAAGTGTGTAACCTATTCACAAATTAACCTATTTGCGGATGATACTATGATTTATATTGCTGGAGATGACGTTGATGATTTGTGTTTAAAGATAAATTATGAATTGTGTAAGATCTATGAGTGGTTATGCGATAACAGTTTGTCAATTAATGTTGGTAAATCTAAGTATATGGTTATATGTAATAAAAACAGAATGAGAAATGATAGGTATAAAGCTCTTGATATTAACATGAATAATACTAAATTGGAATTTGTTCAGGAAATTAAATACTTGGGGATAATGCTAGACCAAAATTTAAAATTTTTGAATCATTCACAAAATGTAATGAGCAAATTGTCAAAGAAAATCTATTTTTTACAAAGAACGGGAAAATATTTAAGTAATTATACTAAATTATTGCTGTACAAATCTATTGTTTCTCCCCACATCGATTATTGTTCTGTTGTATTGTTTGGTTTGCCTACCTATCGATTGAAGGAACTTCAGTGTTTGCAAAATAAAGCAATGAGAACCATATTGAAAGCAAACAGGTATACCTCTATTGGCTATACAGTGAGATTTATTTAAGACTGGCCATAGGATTTTACATGTTAATTTTTAAATTCCTTGGGATTTTTTATTCTATACGGAATATTTAAGAAATTTATGCTATACAGTTGCAGGATGATATGAAGTATCGAAACAATTCCAATTTATCCTCCTGCAAGTATCCAAATAGCTGCAAAAGAACAATTTTCCAACTCCATTAGCATGTTTTTTTGGTTATTTTTTAATTTGTAGAAGGCTGAAATTTTACTTGACGTTTAACAGATGTAAACTACAAACGTCAAGTGAAATTTTAGCCTTCTACAAATTAAAAACTAACCAAAAAAACATGTTAACGAAGTTCGAAAATTATTCTTTTGCAGCTATTTGGTTACTTGCAGGAGGATAAATTGAAATTGTTTTTATACTTCATATCATCTTGCAACTGTATAGCACAAATTCCTTAAATATTCCGCTTAGAATAAAATATCCCAAGGCATTTAAAAATTAACACGTAAAATCCTATGGCCAGTCTTAAATAAATCTCACTGTATGTTAAATGTATTAAAGGACCCCGCACAATTCTTATGGGAAATGGCCCTCGGTGAATTTTCCTAAAAATTTAGTATGTTGTAGTATTTGACCTACCGAACAAAAGTCTCCATGGCCACAAAGTCCTAAACCTAATAGTGTTCGTGTTGTGGAGACTTAAAGTACTGATAATCTTGTCACACACAATTGTGATTTTTTGAATTTTATACATAACGATCACATTCACACAATTCTTATAAGAAATGGCCCTCGGTGAATTTTCCTAAAAATTTAGTACGTTATGGTGTTTGACCTACTGAACAAAAGTCTCCATGGCCACAAAGCCCTAAACCCAATATTTTTCGTGTTGCGGAGGCTTGAAGTCCTGAATAATGTTGTCACACACAACTGTGGTTGGATTTAATTATGGCTGGAAAAGTTTGATACAATTGTTATCTTTGTAATGTTGGAGGTTTTAGTAAGAATGCCTGGAATAGGCGACATTGATAATAGGCTGGATATTGCAATAAAAAGGCGTAAAGATAATGATCTTCCAAACCTATATTTAGAAAATGACACAAGAGTATGTTTGAATCGCAATCAGGGTATTGAAAGAGAATTAACGAATATTGAAGAAAATTCCATGTGTCTCCGATTAAATATTGTAAAGCAGCGAGGCAACCGAACTTGCATTTTTAAAATAAAATTCAAAAAATCACAGTTGTGTGTGATAACATTATTCAGCACTTGAAGCCTCCGCAACACGAAAACTATTAGGTTTAGGGCTTTGTGGCAATGGAGACTTTTGTTCAGTAGGTCAAACACCACAACATACTAAATTTTTAGGAAAATTCACCGAGGGCCATTTCTTATACGTATTGTGTGTGACAAGATTATCAGTAGTTTAAGCTTCCACAACACGAACAATATTAGGTTTAGGGCTTCGTGGCCATGGAGACTTTTGTTCAGTAGGTCAAATACTACAATATACTAATTTTTTAGGAAAATTCACCGAGGGCCATTTCCCATAAGAATTGTGCGGGGTCCTTTGATGTCTGTGCAGGAGAGGATATTTTTTAATACAATGTTATTTATATATAAGATTAAACATAATCTAGTGCCCATCAATATTTCTGAACGTGTGTCATACATTGGAGACAATCATACTCATAATACCAGGCAAAAGGACAATTTTTCTATTGAACAGTTTAGGACCAGTAAGGTCAATGAAACTGTATTTTTTAAAGGTCTCAGAATGTTTAATAGTTTGCCGGAGAATTTAAAAGTATGTAAAAGTGTTTCAAATTTCAAAAAATTGTTAAAGGACTATGTTATTGACACAAGGTCTTAATTGGATGGTACTATGTAAATTTTCTTGCTGTATCGGATAGCTTTAGCTAAATAAAGTTTATTATTATTATTATTATTATTAGTATAACCTTTTCCGCTGATTGCAATGGTCAACACAAAAAAATAATTGAACATCTAGTTTTCAAGATGTTCACAAAAATAACTTTTTTTTAAATGGAACACCCTATATATTTTTATATATTTGAAAAAGACACTGCATTTAGAATATAAAATGTCATATGAGTTTTGTCTTAAAATGAAAAATAAAGTACCGATTTCGTATCTTCGGTATCGAACGGATAAAGCAATAGTGGCTCACTTGGCATAAACGCCCTGTATTTTTGCTAATTTAGTATCTACATTTTACCAGAGATCTAAATTTGTATAAAAATACAGGGTGTTCGTGCCAAGGGGCCACTATTGCTGTATCTGTTTAATGCTGAAGATACGGAATCGGTAATTTATTTTTCATTATGACATTTTATACTCTAAATTCAATGTTCTCTTCGAATACATAAAAATATATAGGGTGTTCCATTTAATAAAAAGTTATTATGGTGAATATCTTGAAAACTAGATGTTCAATTATTTTTTTGTGTTGACCATTGCAATCAGCGGAAAAAGTTATACTACTTCACTAATTTAACCGACCTCGTATCTTCAATATTAACGGATATAGCAATAGTGGCCCACTTCTCGCAAACGCTCTGTATAGTGTGAACTGCCTTTTATAAACATAAGAAAAGTAGATTTATTTCCATGTTGTCCGAAAAATTTGAGGCTGCTCACATCAGTGCTCAAGATGCAAGCTCAACATGATGCCGACATTCTTATTATTGAAACACCACTGGAACAATGTAATATGGATATCACAATTATTGTTGTAGGTGAAGACATTGATTTATTAGTACTGTTAATAGCACGAACTCCTGTTAATAAACAAATTTATTTTTTAAAACCTGGAAAAGGCAAAGTCCAAACAAAGATTATACTCTTCCAAAAGTTTTGACTTCCTTATAAAAAGCAAAGACCCCATATTATTTTTACATGCAGTTACGGGGTGTGATACCACGTCTGCTTTATTCAATAAGAGAAAAGCTAAATTGTTAAAATTATTAGAAAAATAATACCTGCTACAGACATACTGCTGAATACTATTTTCTGCAATTGTTTCAAGGGTTGCACCTTCAATTGTAGTAAGTTGTAGAAAACTTGGTTTGCAGTTTTGCTTTAATACGGTCCAGAGGTTGAAGAAGAAAGTTGTTAATTTTTATATTTTGAGCTGTGGATTAGGCCTAGTACCTGGATTCACTAACTAAATTCGATCGCTACCGACGTCGTTAACTACCGAATTTGTTAAGTATCAATTCTGTAATTCAAAGTTAGAGATTTATAGGAGTAAAAAATAAGTTGTTTGCTAATGAAAAATTAGGGAAAAACTATTTTCGGTACTTACGACATATTTTCAAAAACAACCGCAAACTTTGAGTTACAAAATCGAGACACGACCTCAATGGTTAGTTAACGATATCGCTACATACCGAAAAAGCTAGTGAACCCTGCACTGTGCCGGGATTGTGCCGGCATATTTGTTTCTAAATCTCTCAATTACAGAACTCAGACTTTTATTCGGAATTCAGTAGTTAACGACGTCGCTAGCTATCGAGTTTAAAGTTAGTAAATCCAGGTATAAGGTTAGTAATCTCAGCGGTGGTGTGGAAAAAGATACCTACATATTTAGAAAAAGTACGAGAGGTATAACCGTATAAGCCGTTATAATATTAAGAAAACATTTGAAAGGAATTTAATAATACTAACATCCTTTTTATCGGAAATTTTGTTAACTACAGATTCGATAATAGCTACTTTGACCGAAAAATTAGTAGTTTACGAGATATTCTTGAAACTGCATTTTCTTACCTTCACCCCCCTACGAAACTTTTATTAGGGGACGGATCGACGGGGACTTTTGAGTCACTGTTTAAAACGACAATATCGATGTCCACACAAAAATTCAGCTTTCTGGGAATTTTTCCGAACAAGAATCCGACTATTATAATTTGACTACTATTATTTTATAAATGCAGGAGTTGCTTAAACAAATTGCAGTGTGGTTGTTTTTACAGCTTAAAAAAAGATTTTTGTTGGAAACATAGTCAAGACTGTTCTGGGGCCCAATTCTCGACCCTTCGTTTCGTTAACGAAAGTGAGAGGTGTTATGTGAAAGTGAGATAAAACGAATGGTAGCATGCCGAGCCATTGCCGAAATTTGTCGAATAGAAGGTTTGGCAACGTTTTAGAAATGCCATTTACTTGTCAAATGTCTTATGCAGAGAGCCACGTTTAAAATCTCGAAATTATTATGTTTATTTTTATCTTATTTTGAATTTTTTCTCATAGATCGATTGGTTGAATTATTTTTACAGAAATTAATAAAACTAATTAATTAAAATTAATTTTGTATTAATACATTTAAGGCATTATTTTTATATTTGTGGGTGTTCGATTTATTTTCTATATAATTTATGCCAATTTATGTTAATATTTCCTATTTTTTAATACTTTCTCTATAAACTATTTTTAAGGTAATTGTCTATTTATGACCGACCCCTTGAATTCCGGTCGGTACGAGGTAATAAAACCGTCAAACAATAAATACACGCTACTGTGACTGTAATGGATAAGCGAAAACGGTTCTATCTTTCATACTTTTAGCCAGTTTAGCATACGTTTAGTTCTCACTCGCCAAAGTGTACTCGTGTTATCTCGAAGGGTTTAAGACAAACGTTTTCTCAAGAATACCATGTCACTTAAATTTCTTCGTTATTGACGTCATCTGTGTGGCGTTTACAAAACGATTTGCAACGTTGTCAAGCTTCATTCGAGATAAAACACTCGTTTTAACTCACCGTTCGTGATAAGTCGAAGGATGTCAAGAATTGACCCCCTCCCCTGTATGCTTTCCCATTGCAAGAAATTGATTTTATTTTTAGGTGTTTTTTTTTAGAGGGAGAAACTTGGTTATTTTCAAGTGAGGAAAACTTGATTTCTTAAATGGAACACCCTGTATATTTTTTTAGAGTGTAGAGTAATAAAGAATTTAATTATGTTTCAAATTGTGTTAGGGTTTACTATACCTAAACTGGATACCTGGACGATACGAATCAATTCAGCATTTGAGGTTATCTTCTTTTTAAGTAATACATTGTGCAGCAGACTTAGCATAATACTAATACTACTAATACCTAATACTAATACCTAATAATACTAATACCGTCTAGAAAGTATGCGGATAAAATATATTTTTTATTCTTTTTTCATGATAAATAACAAAACACTTCCTCTTATTTACTTATACAATGTCCGTTTAATTCTAAACATTTTACTGGATCTCCAGGTACACTTGAAAGCAAAGAAACTGCATGCTAATCAGAGCTGGTAGAATTTCAGACCTGTAAAACTGACTGATATGCTGATATAGACTTGTCTTTTCAGTGATATGTGGAAAGTTTCTGGTCACACTTGTTTTCCTCGTTGATATCTAAACATGTATGTTAATTTTCGAAAACCTAAGCGCGGATTTTGTCGTCTTAATTCAAGCAGAAAATTCAAATTTTTTTCTAAAACTTTACCCGGCCTTCCTGAAACTGATCTATGCTTCATCCTCGTATTATTTTTTATTCTGTTTATTACTTCTTAGACTTCTTAGACTGCACTTTTTCCAAGTTCAGATAATTCCTCTAGTTTTCTTACTGTTCGCACTCCTTTTCAGTACAAATGTTCTACCAGTTTCATATTTTCTACTTGCGACATAATTATCTCAAGTTTTGATCTGTTTACCATCAACAATATTTACATTTTGCGGTTCTCATGCGATTGTGTCAATGGACAACTATCAGAACAACTTGAAAAATACGTACTATCCTCAGAGTTTACAAAAAAGAAATATATATACAGGGTTAGGAGAAAGTATGGATCCATGGAAATATCTTTAAAATGGAATAAGTGGTCGTAATGAAATTTTGGACATAAGTGTAAAGGCATATGAGGCATGCGATGGGAATATTTTTGTTTTGATTGAACTTTCGGTTTCACCGAAAACGGCACCAACATTCTTATTTTAAATGGAACACCCTGTATATTTTTAAATATTTTAATAGACCTCTTTCTGCTGCATTCATCAATAGTAATAGTTATGGGTAACAGGCGAAAAGATGAATCACTAATGTATTGGTTTTTAGGTTATGTTTGCTACTTTAATTTACAAAAACACATTTATTTTAACTTTTTTTATAATAAGTTACTTCATTTATTAATTATTTTGCTCTTTAAAAATTTGAAATCAAACAAAAAGTGAGTTTTTGTAAATTTTGTAAGTCAACTTAAAATGAGAGCGCGTGCATAAAGTGGTTTATCTTTTCTGTTGTTACCATTAACTATCACTATTGATAAATGCAGCAGAAAGAGGGCTAATAAAATATATTACAATATACAGGGTGTTCCATTTAAAATAAGAAAGTTGGTACCGTTTCCGGTTAAACCGGAAGTTGAAACAAAACAAAAATACGTCCATCGTATGTGCCACGTAAATTTACCCTTATATCCAAAATTTCATTACAATCATTCTTTCTGTTTCAGAAATATTTCCATAGATCCATACTTTCTCCTAAGCCTGTATTCAAATACAGGGTGTAACTACTCGACTCATCCAAAGATATAGGAGTTGTAGATCTTGAAAAAACAAACATTTTTTTTATTTCGCCATTTTGAATTTGGAGCCTCCTATTAGAGATACAGGGTGTCCCAACGCTGCGTTATAGTAGAACTGTGGCTTTGCTGTAGATTTTAACAAAAAAATTTTAATGCACAACTATAGTTCTCTTAGAGCTTCATCTCTTAAAAATATTTTTAAATATACCGGGTGGTCCATTTAAATGCTACAGGCCACACTTGTATTTTTTTAAATGGAACACCCTGTATATTTTTGCATATTCAGATTTCCCTTTCGAAGGCGATTATAGTCATGTGTGGGTTAATGGGTCCACCATGGACCTGGGACAAGATAATGCGTATTTTATATTAAAAACGAGTCAACTTTGCGTGCCTGTTGTGACTTAACGAATTGACATTTTTGACCGAGGTTTGAGTTAAAATAATGCTAATATCGTCTTTTTTCCTTATTATCTTTCAAAGCGACATACAACGTCAAAATGAGACCATGTGAGTCTCCAACGCAAAATGTCAGTTTTCTTCATTTTTTTAAATGGCACCCCCTATTTTAGATTTTAGCAAAAGAGAGCCCCTTTTCTAAGCTTTCTAATGATATAATATTTTCTAAATCTATTCACTTTTATAATTCAACTTTTATCACATTTAAAAAATTAAGAAAAATTACACTTTGCGTTGGAGATCCACACGGCACAATTATTGCTGTTTTGTCAACTTTAAAAAATATTTTAGAAAGAAGCCGATATTAGAATTATTCTAATGCAAACCGCAGTCAAAAATGTTAATTCGTTACTTTATAGCAGATAAGCAAAGTTGACTTGTATTTTTCTAAAATTCGCAGTATCTTGGTCCAAATCTACGGTAGACCCATTAAACCATACATTACTATAATCGTTCTCGAAAGGGGAATCCAAATATATAAAAATATACAGGGTGTTCTCTGTAGCTCTCAGAGAACTATAACCATGCATTAAACTTTTTTTGTTAAATTATAAGGCAAAGTCACAATTCTACGATAACGGAGTGTTGGGACACCCTGTACAGTCGATATTAGTTTTATAATTTTTCTATTCCAGTTTTTTTATTTTTAAGTTCTTAAAAAAAATAAAAAATGTTTTGAAATCTTTGTAAATTTGTCTAAAACTTTTGTATTTACGTCTACCTTCTATCTTCATTAATATCAAAATGGCGCCCAATTGAAAACTTTGACCTTAAAAATTTCACGGTGGATTTTCTAAAAAAGAATATACGATTATTCTACTTATCAAGATCTACATTTTAAGTCGAAAAAGTTACTAGAAATTTTTTATAGTTTAGGAGCTACAGAAGATTGTCTGTCAATTTATGTCAATAAACTCTTGAAGAGTAGACGGTTACATTTTTTACAAAAAATATTTTTTATTAATAATTAATAAAAATCACTCTCGATTAACAATAATTAACTAATAAATTAATACTAATAAAAATTTAAACTAATAAAAATTCAATTTTTATTTTTTTTTAAAACTCAAAAATAAAAAAACTGGAATAGAAAAACAAAGAAACTAATATCAACTGTATCTCGAATAGGAGGCTCCAAATTCAAAATAGCGAAATAAAAAAAATGTTAGTTTTTTCGAGATCTACAACTCCTATATCTTTGGATGAGTCGAGTAGTTACACCCTGTATACAAAAATATGAAATTCCGCATACTTTGTAGACGGTCTGTAATAGTAATGAACGTTTCCTGTACGAAATTTTGCGATCTACATATTTGGTAATAGCTATTTATATCGAAAAATCAATACTTTAAGAGATAATTGGGAAAAACTGTATTTTCACCTTCACCTCTATAAAATTTTTAGCAGAGGTCGGATCGATGAGGACTTTTGAGACATAGTTTAAAAGGAGAATATCTAGGCCCACACAAAAATCCAGCTTTCTGGGAATTTTTCCAAGGTCTAATCGTTTTTTGATTGGATTAGTAGCGCTGACGACATGAACTTGAATTCTGCGAAAAAAATTTTACCACAAAGTACGTCTTGGTTTATCAAGGCACAAGTCGATCTCCAAAAAAAGAAACCGAACGGGAGAAGATACGAAGACAGTTTTAAACAATTTGCTCTTCAGTTATATTTCACCAGTCCAAAAGCTTATAAGATATTACAAAAAATATTTACTTTGCCTTCTGTTAGATGCTTGCAGAGAATAACTGATTCTCTAGAATTTAAAACACCATTTAATGATTTCGTTTTTGAAGCTCTTCGTATTAAATTGTTAAACTTAAGTGACAAGGCACGGGTTGCCATGGACGAAATGTCCCTAAAAGTGGGTTTGTTTAATAATTTGTTTAGGGATTCTATTGTAGGCTTTCATGATGAAGGCCTAGAAAAAAAGTCTGTACCAGCACAATCTGTTTTGGTTATAATGGCAAGAGGAATTTATACAAGGTGGAAGCAACCTTTAGCTTTTTTTTACAAATTCCACTTGTAGCGGAAATATTTTGAAGAATATAGTTGTAGAAACCATCCAAAAATTGCACAACCTCTCCGGTGTCAATCCAAAAGTCCTCATTACAGATCAAGGCAGTAATTTTAGTGAGCTCGTAAAAGGTCTGCAAATCACAGAAGAAAATCCATACTTTCTTGTTAGAGGACAAAATTTTTTTTCATGTTTGATTCACCACATCTAATCAAATCAGTTAGAAATAATTTATTAAAAAAGACATACATTATTTTGAAAATGTTGCTAAATGGCAGAATACCGGGTCCCCACGATCAAAGCGGAACATAGCCAGTTTACACAGGGAATTATATTTGCAGTTTGTTGCTCACCAGCTTCATCTACAAGAACTGTAATGATATCTATTGAAAGAGAATTATTTTCTGAATCTGTTTATGCCAAATACTTCTTAATTAATGACTTTTTTAACATTATACAAGTAATTTAAATATTTTCATAATTTGAAAAACTATGAACAGCCATGAAATGTCAAATTCAATTAATTGTAGGAGTATTAATTTTACATTTCATGGCTGTTCATAGATTAGAAATTATGAAAATATTTAAATTACTTCTTTATTGTTAAAAAAGAGATTAATTAAGAAGTATTTGGTATTAACAGATTCAGAAAATAATTCTCTTTCAATAGATATCATTACAGTTCTTGTAGATGAAGAAGTTGGTGAGCAGCAAACTACAACGTGGACACTCGGTATAAAAACCTTTTATGAATCTGATACACAGAAACCATTGCGCCTTACTCCTAAACTAACAAACAGCCACATAAATCCCACGACATTTGAAAAAATGCGTATTGAATTGGCTCACAAGTTATAAGTGAATCCGTTGCAAAGGGGCTGTCAACGTACGTACGTAGAGAAAGATATTACAAAGTATTTATACGCGTTTTTAGAAGTTCTTATACTAAAAAATAAAAATTCAACATCTCAATGGAAAAGAGTCCTCATTTCGTTAGCCCATTCGTTAATGACTGCAGCGAGGCCAAGAGCAATGTTTTCAAAATTACAAGTAGGACTTGCTGTTACTCTTCACCACAGATTTGGATCTCGTGATTTAATAACAAGTTTATCAAAGCTTGGATTTTGCGCATCATACGACGAAGTTCTCCGCTTTCAGTCATCAATAATTTTTCATTGCCCTGAACCGAAATTAAATGTTTGTGAGTCACAATTTGCATTTGATAATGCTGACCATAATGTCAACACAATTGATGGTAAGAATACATTCCATAGCATGGGTGGCATACAGTGTGTCACCCCCCACGATTGTGTTATTAATGAACCAATTCCTCGCATAAATAAATTAAAATCGTCAACTATATCCAAAAAAGGTATTACTGCTTTACAAACTTTTAAGCAAGACCCCAACAAAGAAATGAGAGACTACGAAATACAAACCATAGAAAATTGTGATTTAGAAGACGATAAATATATAAAAGAAATTAAACTTTGGGCAGGAAGTTTTTTATGGTTATATCGAAAGTATGTTGATTCAGAAAATACACCAGGTTGGAATAATTTTATGGAAATTTTAACTGGTTCACTAAGTTATCAAAAAAGTAGAGTAATATGTTTGCCCTTTATTTCTGCACCACCTTCAAATTATGACACTATATATACAGCGTTGCTGCAAGCAGCTAAAAGAGGAGAAGAAAACCATCAATCACTCACATTTGTGACCTTTGACCAGCCGTTGTACTTAAAAGCGAAAGATATTCTATCATCAACCTCCAATAATCTATTGCGAGGAATTCGCGTAAGACTAGGTGGTTTCCATTTACTGATGTCCTATTTAGGGGCTATCGGGTACATTATGGATGGCAGTGGGTTACAAGGACTATTAGGAGAAATTTACGCTGAGGAATCTGTTAAACATATTTTAAGTGGACATGCCTACTCGAGAGCCGTTAGAGGGCACACACTAATTCAAGTTGCGTTATCAAAAATCATATTTTCTGAAATAGACTTTACAAGCAAAGAAAGAGAATTTTTTGGGTATTTAGCACAGATAGGAGGAACCTCTTCATTTCTTGATATAGTAAAAGAACCTCAGTATGCATGTCTGCAATCTAAATTTCAACATAAATTAAAAGTATTATCTAGTTATGAAAGACCCACATCTCGATTGTGGGTTCAATATTTTCAGATGGTCACACTTTTACAGAGATTTATAGAAGCTGATCGTAGTGGGAATTGGGACGACCACCTTGACTGTATAAAAAAAATGTTACCGATTTTTCATGCAAGTGGGCATCATTTGTATGCCAAATGTGCTCATATTTACTTACAGGACATGTACGCACTCAATAAGGAAGAATGTGGAAATTTTATAACAAAAGGCAATTTTACAGTTAGGTCTAGCAATAAATTCTGGTGTGGAATTTCTACAGATCAAGCTATTGAGTGTAGATTAATGAAGTTATTTAAAGATCCCAATCAAGGTCTAACGCATGGCAGGGGAACGACGATAATGACGTTGCGAAATGGATTTTAACACTTCCCACGCTGGTTGATTTGTATGAAGGCTTAGAAAATTTTTGTGATGTGTCTTTTGAGACTAGCGAACAGCACGTATCTTCAGAAAAACATGACGATGGTGGAAAAGCCAGAATGAATAAAGATAACATGCATGTAGAAAAATTAGTGGCTTGGCTTGAAGATCATCCTCCATTTGGCAATTTTAATAAATTAATAAGTTTGTCTACGGGACTTGTAGCTGATAGTAGAATAAACTGCAATAATGCATTTGAAGTAGGAATTAAAGGAATTTTAAGTATAGTTGGAAAGAAATTAAAAAATGTGAAAATCGCAAGAAAAAATCGAGTGCTTCCTTTAAGTTTAATGCAAAATACCGTAAAGCTTGGAAAGAAAGAGGTTTCAATTGATCCAACTGTATTATTCCAGAGAATATGTTTACTCAAAAAAAGTGATGCGGAGTTAGAAAATTTATTTAAGTACGAGTTATCCCCTTATCCGTTAAGCTTATTCGATTCCTGTGGTATGCGAAAAAGTGACAAGTCCGTCTTGTACCAATTATTTTCTCCACTTTCAAATATACCAGAAATGCAAAATAAAATATATGTGATTGATGGAGGTTATTTACTGCATCGTGTAATTTGGAATAAAAATTTTACATATAAAGAACTCTTAAACTCTTACGTTCAATATGTGTTAACTTATTACTCGTCTAAAGCTTATATAATATTTGATGGTTATCCCGATAAAAATGTAAGCACAAAAAATCATGAACCATTGAGAAGGTTAGAAAAGAATTGCTGTACTCATTTTTATTTTACAGAAAGTATGAAGCCAACAGTGTCGCAAAAAAAATTCTTATCCAACAGTGAAAATAAAGTCAAATTTATAGAAATGTTATCAAATGAATTAATAGAAAATAATTTAAAAGTAAAAATTTGTGAAGAGGATGCTGATTGTGAACTAATTAATACTGCAATAAAATTGAAAGCAATATGCAATGACGTGATAATTGTTGGCCAAGACGTAGATCTTCTGATACTAATGAGCCAAATAGCTTCTATTAACAAATGTCATTTATATCTTAATAAACCATTGATTGGTAACGTGCCTGAGAAGTTTTATGACGAAAATTGTTTCCGTGAGCCTGATTTAATAAATTGTTTACTTTTTATTCACGCATTTTGTGGGTGCGACACGACTTCATGCTTTTCAAGAATTGGTAAAAAGAAAATTGTATCTATTTTAAAAACGTATCCATATTTAAAAAAGGATATTCAAGTGTTTTACGACCAAGACGCAAAACTAACTAGCTTAAATTCGGTAGGACAAGCTTGCATAAGAGCTTTGTATGGCTATGATCCAAAGAAATGTATCCCTCTCAATTCGTTAAGATATCAATGTTTCCGGAAATGCACATTAAAAACAGGGTGTAAACTGTCGGCTATACCACCAACTGAAGAAGTTGCAAACATGCATAGTCTGAGAGTGTATTTCCAAATTTGTAAGTGGCTAGGATTTAATAAAAACCCCATAGAATTTGGTTGGGAAAAAACAGAAAATGGTTTAATGCCAATATCAAAAGTAATATCTGCTTATCCAGAAGATCTGTTAAAATCAATTTCTTGTAAGTGTAAAACTGGTTGTAAAAACAATAAGTGTTCGTGCAAAAAATTACACGTTAAATGCACAAGTTTATGTCACTATTGTTGTGGAGTTCATTGTGTCAACGTTACCAGAAATATAACTGTTTATTCTGATGAGGAAAATGAGAATAGTGATTCATCTGAACCTAACAATCTAAACTCAGCCTACACGAAAATTACTGAAGATCAAATTTTAGATGATTGTTTTAGCGATTCAGAAACTATTAATTGTGAGGAATCTATAAGCACCAGTGAATTCGAAGAGTATGATCAGTATGAATCCAGTGACGATGATTCAAGTACAGATTTAGAGTACATGACACCTCTAAAGCGAATTAAATATTAAGGTTGGGCTTAAGCTTAAAGTTATGTTTTAGAGCTATTTTGTAACACCGATATTAAGCTTGTGTGTTAATATGTGTTGTATGTTCATAAAAAACTAAATAAAATTAAAAGTTCCTTCGGGATGACTCGTTCTCTGGACACCTCAACGGAGTGCGACTCTCAAGAACTCGATCCTCGGACGTATTTATTGGTACCACCTTAAACTGCATTTGGTTGAATAATTTTCCTTTAATTAATAAATAAAAACTAAAATGTTTATTAATTTCTTCTTTTTTCATACCTAGGTCTGGAAGACACTTAGTAAAGTTGCAAGAGTAAACCCCTGTGTCGCCCGGTATACTTCGTTGTAAATATAATATTGAATTTTGCTCACATAAAGGCTAAATTACACTCGGATGACTAACTTATGCAGAATGTATCAAAAACTACATGGATTTTAAGATTTAAAAAAATACTTAATTACTTTGTTGTAAATAAAATAGTGTAGTGTTTCGTTGTTTCTAAGTTTCAGGTACACGAAAGAGGCCCGAGACGTACCCCTTGCAAGATGGAGGAATATGAGAATAAAAGTTTGGGTTATCAAAAATTTTGCAAAAATCGCAAGGCTGGACGACCTCATGTTTATCCAAAGAATATTATGAAGCCTTAAACTTTATGGAATAAACCAAGAAATAAACTGGAATCGAAGTTGAACATTCTATAAGGGACCACGTTTTCGATATAATGTTTCATTTGTTATCAAATATAGAAAATCACGTGTTTGCACCCCCGCCAGGAACAACCCTGCGCACAACACTGATGTTTAAAACATAAATGAATTGTGTACTTACTCAAAATTTTAATAATTTAATTCTACAAAAAATAAATACTTATAGCCAAGGTTTTTAAATGTAATTTGAAATAGAAATCATTTATTGTTTATTAATAATAAATACCTACTTATATTGGAACAGAAAAGTGTTTTAAATATGTATTTGTATTAAATAATATAACTCAAATAGTTTTCTAAACTAAAAATTAAGATTTAATTATTATTAGATACATAAAAGGTTCTAATAAAAGTTTTAGAGCATTTTAATGGTAAAATAAATTTTGCCTGCATTGTGGTGGAAGAAATCAGATATGAGAATGTCGAAAATTACCTCAAAATAGTGATAACCTTGGCTTTCTTTTAATGAAGTTTATAAATTTGACACTGACATAAATGCATCCAAAGTGCATACAA
This sequence comes from Malthinus seriepunctatus, assembly GCA_963924605.1. Lineage (NCBI taxonomy): Eukaryota > Metazoa > Arthropoda > Insecta > Coleoptera > Cantharidae > Malthinus > Malthinus seriepunctatus. The sequence continues at coordinate 63,170,537 of OZ004600.1, read as the reverse complement.
ACGTTGGAAGAAGGGGAACATAAGTTGCTAAGCAATTGGAATTTCAACCTGTAGCGGATGCTTTCTTTTACTCCGCGACTACTTTCTTTTAATTCTGGTGTTGAACTGAAAGAGGCACAGTTTTTTCAATACTATACGTAGATGGAACAATGTCTTTCGTTTTATTTGAGCTGAAAATAACCTTAAAGAAGTTAACCGTTTAGCCGCTGCAGCTGGAAACACAAAAATACACTTACCTCCTCTTCTACTTGACCAAATAAAAAAATTTTTTTTTAAATTGAGTAACTTTCAAAACCATTCTCTATTAAGTATATATAAATTTCCTTTACTTACTATATGAGACGATATAACAGTTTTTATAAAGTGCATAATGACAAAAATGCCAAAAAAGCATAGTAAATGACGACAAAAAAAATTCTTTTTTGTTTCATCAAATACGGCAGAGCAAAAGAGAGTTTTTAAAAAAAAAATTCTTGGAATTCTATACGCTCTCATAAAAGGGAAGCGCCTTGAACAAATTAGACAGAAATCCATAATGTGGCTGTTGAGATTCATTTTACAAACTCCTATTTGGCAGGCTTATTTTATCACTCAAGTAACGTCTTTTTGTGCAATATAGGCAAAATTAACTAATTTCTTTCGGAATAAATGAAGAAAACATTTTTAGACAACCTCTTAACTTCGGGAAGGTTTTTAGCCAAACCTAATGAATTAAAAGAATCGCAATTGGGCTAGATTTTTTTGGTATTTACTACCAAACAATTTTTAATCAAAACTTTTTTGTATCCGTTGATTACAACTCCAGTTATTTGTCATTTTAAGAAAGAAAACATGAAAGTGCAAGAAGAAGGCCATTTTTGTTAATGTTCCGGCACTAGTTGGATTGACAACTTGACACATAAGGTGTTGTTCAGGACATAGTCCTCAATTATATTCAAGCATAAAATTGCTAATGGGAGCCAACATCCGTAGACCTCTATGACCGTCCCATATCTCTATTCCACTATTACAATAATTTTCCACGTAATGTCTAAAAAATGTCTAATGTGGAATTAATTTAAATTCATCAAATTTTTGAATTGTGACGAGTTTTAAAGTATTGTGTTATTATTTCTACAATTTTTAACAAGGACTAAAAGCGCTCAATATATAAAATGTAAGTAAGTGTCGTTTATTTTCAGGTGGTTTTCAATTTCATAATTTCATCAAATAACTGGAATTTACTTAATTCTAAATAAATTTAGAAGGTTCGTGGTACAATGTTTTTTACTTGTTGTGTTTTCTACATTGCAAGATTTCTCTAATTGTGAGGTTTTTATATTTTTTATGAGATTTTAACTTGAGGTATCGGGTATCGGTAACTCATTAGAGAAATAATAAGGAATATAGTCCTCTGTCTGTAAAAATTGAATCTTATGACAGCTCTCAAGAAAAATTATTAGAGAAATGTTATAATGTAAAAAGACCGTAATAAGATGTAAATTTAAAACAATATGTAAGACTTGTATAATTTCTAATGTAAATAATATTGATATTTGTGCAAATGAAAAGTCTTAATAAAGCGAATTAAATTATAATAATAAATTGTTTTTAGTTTTTCCACAATTTTCAGCAAACAGCCTGTTCCAATTTTTTTAATTTCAGTATTCTTGCAATATCAAGCTTTAAAATTGCATGATTTTACTGAATTGCTTTAAATTATCTGTCTTTTAGCGTATTCAAAAAGTTTTTAGTATAATAATAGTAATATAATATTTGAAATTCACGCCACTTTTTGAGTATTTGAGCAGCGCCAGACACGCAAGATGCCACAAGGATCAACTATTTTCATTATTATTACTATTTTATCATTATTATTATCAAATTTTTACGATTACAAAAAAGGAGGCGAGTCGCCCATCTATTTATACCAACATAATATCCGTCATCTATGGTTAAATGCATACAGGCATACACTACACATACTACAGTCAAATTAGATGAAATAAAGGGCTAACCTCGGAATGAAAGTTAGAAAGCTGAATTTTTGCATAGACCTTTATTTTGACGTTCTAAAGACTTGCTCAAAAGCCTCAAAAAATCTCGTGTCCGCGTCGCTAGATATTCAAGGTCAAAGGTCACAAAAATCGTTTTTATCCAAATATCTCGTTTCCTATGCATCATACGTTATTAGAGGTTATTACAAAAATTGTAAACCATAAAATTTTCTACAAATTTTATATAATTCATTTTTTTGTACGATTAACCGTTCTGGAAACATAGCGCGGAGAGTGGGAGGCGAGGAAGCTTGGATAGGATATAGAATAACGTAAAAAGTATCAACGATAGGTATAGGGAATGGTAATGCAAAACGATAGTAAATTTATTTCTGCATCCAAAACTGTAAAAAATACAGGGTGTTCCATTTAAAATTAAAGTTTTTTAGGTTTGAAATTTCCTCTAATAATCAGCAGTTTTTGAACACCTTGTAAATGAATAGAGAAAAATTTTAACATCCGAGCTTAGTCTAACATTCTTAGAAAAATATCTGAAAATTATGTAGCTCTTGTTATCACCATAACGTCAGTATGTAATTTTCAAGAAAGGCGCGCAAACATCACTATTTTTAGAAAATTAAATTTTTCTTAAAAACGGTTGAAAATCGGTAGAGGAACATGTTATAAAATTGGATTTAGAAATTTTCGAAGAATTCATGAATATAAAAAAAATATTATAATAAAAAATTTAGTGTTAGCGCGCCTCCCACTCTCCGCGCAATATTTCGAAAACGGTTAATCGCACAAAAAAATTAATTGGATCCAATTTGTAGAGAATGTTATGATCTACAAGTTTTATAGTAACCTCTAATAACGTATGATGCATAGGAAACGAGATATTTGGATAAAAAAGATTTTTGTGACCTTTGACCTTGAATATCTAGCGACGCGGACACGAGATTTTTTGAGACTTTTGAGCAAGTCTTTATAACGTCAAAATAAAGGTCTATGCAAAAATTCAGCTTTCTAACTTTCATTCCGAGGTTAAATCTTTATTTGACTGGTGTAACAGGCGATTTCTCCTTCGCTGGTCCTCCTCAATAATTACACAAGTAGTATCGCTGATTCATACCTACGAGTACAATGTTTATAGCAAATTATCAAAATCCCTGATAACACGGCGGCGCCGACAGGTAGTCACTTCGTTATTTGTACCTCGAGTGAACAGTCGCTTTGCCGGTTAGAAATTTTTATAGTGTTTTAATTAGTTATTTTGATTATTTGTTACCATAATTGTGATAAAGATGGCTAAACGCTCCCGCTGTGAAAGAAGGGAGAATAAGGAAAGGAAACAAAGTTTGAAAAGTAAGTAAAACGAAAAGCCTTCTAGGCGTAAAAATTATTTTTTGTGCATTTGTATCCTTAATTAACGTTTAATATACAAAAAGCAAGTTTTGTTTCGAATTTAACAATCAGATGCGCGTCAGCAAACTTTCCATTGACTTTCTTAGTTAACGTTACATGAAATTTTATTGTCACATAGACTAGAGGTCCGTTTTCATGTGACAATAAAGTCGTGGCAGTTGAAGTCGTGACAATGTGACATTTTTTAAAAGGGTGTTTTCATGTAAATTAATGTCATGGAATATTTGTGGAATAATAACCTCTCACTACACAACCATTCAACACGAAAAGGTAAACACTGCCACGACAATGTGACGATATCCGTTTTCACGGAGTACCGAACGTGACATTTTTTCAGAAGTCTCAAAAATATCAAAGTTGGTTTGATTCTCGACATGGTGTCGCGACAATTAATACAAAGTCATGAAAACACGACTTTTTTAGTTTTATTGAAAAAAGGTGTCATGGCATTGATTTTCACGACGTTAAGAGTCATGGCAGGGTGTCACATGAGAACGGACCTAAGGAAGTTAAATTTGGTTCAATTATAAAGATTGTTTTTGTCTCCTTTTTAAAGTTATACCGTTGTATTTTGTAATATTCTTAAGAAATATTTTATCGGACAAGGACTCGTTATAGTCTCTTATTTTATCTAGGGTAGTCGTTATACTACACCGTAAGATATTCCTAGACAAGGACTCGTTATAGTCTCTTATTTTATCTAGGGTAGTCGTTATACTACACAGAAAAAACCTCTTCCGGCAAGGATTTGTCATAGTCGCTTCTTATCTAAGGAAGTCGTTATACTACATCATTAACTTTTTTTTTTTTTTTTGGTTAATAGACTTTCCTGTACTTAAAGAACATTTTTCAAATGTTAAAAACAACAGCCCTTAGTGCCAATTTTGACATCTAGTAACCTAGTTACTAGGTGAATAACAATGTGGATTGTTCAGAGCCTACTGCTACAGAGGCGTTCATTACAAGATCGTTAATCGTGGTCAAAAGAAAACCAGCCGATAGCGATCTAGAAGGTTGGGAAAGATGTTTCTTCAGGGTTACGCGGATCTACAGACTTATATCCCTTAAATATAACCGTTTGAAAGATTTTGTGAAGAATTATCTCATATAAAAAAAAAAAAAAAAAAAAATGAATAGGAAGAGGAGCAGTTGTTTAACCAAAACAAAAAGTGTTTTTGTCTTGGGTCGAGGGTTATGAAATTAATTCAAATTAATTAAAGTTTAAATGTGAGTATTTGCAAATCTTACAATTATCCATAATTAAGATATAGAATTTACGCAACTGTCGTGGCGGATTGAGGAAGGTGTATCAGTGAAAACAAGATACCACAAGTCGATTGTGCTTATCTCACAAATAAATACTTACATAGAAATTACTTTCTAAGTTAAACTAATAAATAAAAGTTTACAAATTGTAGTCAAAGACTAATTGCAAAAAATTATAAAATTTTTTTCGAAGCACGTAATCTTCACTTACCAAAAATTAATAAGTACCCTAATTAATAGGACTACCTTACCTATACAATTTTAGTTTAGGTAAACAAAAGTTTAGAAGGACAGAAACAGGACGTGTTGCTTTACATAAATATTGGCTAACGATGGGTTATGTAAAGTCCAGTTGGATAAAAGATAATTTAAGTATAAATAAATTGGGTTTATAATACCAATCCTAAGCTACAGACTCTGGTTAGTTGCAGTTACTACAGGGTGAACCGATTGTTGCTGGATCGGTGCTCTGTCCAATGCCATTTTATAACCAATGAGTTTGAAAAAGTTGTTGAATTTCTATTTAAATAGAATTGAAGACATTGGACTTTATTGTCTAACAAACGGGAGGGGACCAAAAATAATCCCTTCGGCACATTTATTTATATTGTCGAAATTTTACATTTTTTTCAAATTTTAATACAAAAATAGAGCTTTTGTATCAATTTTGTTTGGATTTGCTGAAACTAAATCGACCATTAGCAGTGGCCATCAATCATCAAATTTTTATACAGATTGACCAGAAAGATCTGTCATAAAATACTTCTATGATTTCATGTGTCTAAATCGATAGAGAGGAGGGACAGTAAAATTTTACTTGTAGCCTTCCGCAGAGTTTTCATGTAATCTAAGAGCCATTGCAAAAATTTTCTGTATGAGACTTTGCAATTCAGATATTGATAAATGTAAGAGCCACGGGAGTCAACAATTTACATCCCTCAGCGGTTCAGAGTGTGGGTTAAATAATTTGCCACATTGGGAATATTCCAAGTAGCTACTTAGTAAGGCCACTTCAGAAAAATCTCAAATTAGACTACATTCATTCTCTTCTTATTGGGTTATGGAGTTGATTATGCCCAGCCGGTCATTTGCTTATAAGATTAAGTACTGCTTTGACATAGGCCCTCGTAACGCTTAAACAATAACTGTCTCAGAGGAAACCGTTCTCAGAGTTCATTCAAACCTAAGCTATAAAAAAAAAGAAGACGGGGGGGGGGCATTGTGTAACAATTCAATAAGAGGTTTCTGGTTCGTAGTTCCGTAGAAGAACTATCAAGTAATATACGTTGTTAAAGTCGTGTGGGAAACTTATTTTCAGAGGCAACGGAATTATTAATTCTCTTAGGAATTAATTAATTCTCTTAGGAATTTAGGAATTATTATAATACTACCGCTCTCCGTGGCTTGTATATACTAATCTGGAATTGTTGTGAACAAAGACAAGTTGCCATATTTGCAGGTTACTTATCGGCAGAGTCTAACTTACTTAATGCAGGCAAGGAAACTCAATGACGATCTATAGAGACAAAATATGAGTTGGATACTCAGTCTTCATAAATTTTGTGATAAACTTGGAAATCCGAATATATACTTATTATGAATGTCGCGATTATGTCTTTTGGAGCCCAACCAGGACTCCTTTGTGGAGGCGTTATCACCTTAAAACTAGATGAGTTTTAATCAAGAAAGCTTTTACGCTTCCCTTCTGTTTTCCTTTATCCTCGCAAGCTTTAGAGAGGATCCTAAACGATGACGTCCTTCAGGTTTTAATAGCCCGCAATTGACCGCCACAATCCTGGGTTCTGCGGTTTAGAAGAAAAGTACACCGTTTGATCGGAGAGTTTTCCTGGTTAGACAGGTAATCTAGAGTTCATTACTAGAGCGATGGGAAATGAGGTCACTATAGAAGCCTCTTTTGATTCTCTGGAAACAGCAACACTGACACAATACAACCGCTGCTTTAAGAAATGGTTGTTGGTTTGTGGAAATCGAAATTTAGAGATCCTCTCAGAAATTCGTTCCAAAAATCACATTTTTGGAATATCTGTCAGAACTATTTGGTCGCTTTTCTATATTTATTATTCGACAATAAAACTTTTTATATCCACCTTTAACTCCTTAAACCCCATAAGGTAAAAAAAAAAAAAAAAAAAAAAAAAAAAAGAAAAATTGTCAACGGGTTTCTTCGAGGTGTGTAAGTAGAAACCGGTAGTAAATTACTTTACGTTTTAAATTATTCAGGCAATTAGTACTTACTTCAGGCCACTTAATCAAAAAACCCTTTCTATAATCTTCTTGAGAACATCTTAAAATACAGATCCGATTAGCTGCAAAAATTGTTTAGGTTTTCCTGTACGTGGGATCTGTAATCTAACGGCGAGTTTCTCGAACGTTAGGGTTCCATAACATTCCATACTTAACTTTATGAGGGGCCGAAACTTTGTTTGAAAACCAGTTTTTGACAATTAGAAAAAGATATATATTGATGAAGCGATAACTATGTTTAGAGAAACTGGTCATAAGAGAACCAAACTACTCAGAGGGTGGGCCTCATTCTTACACATAAGAATCGGCAACACTTATTAACTTGTAGTCAATTAGCAGATGGCTAGAAGAAAAATAAAGTGGCATTGATAGTCCGTTATTCTCAGCACTTATTGCGACACACAAGTTGAAATCTGCTGCGCTCACAGAGCTGGAGTAGATATTATAGGTATAAGGAATTTAGGTTGTTCGAATTCGTAAACGTTTTCACTAGATTTTGTAACAGGCCAGTTATTTATGAATTTGTTAATTCTGCTAGAGCGGTTAGTCAACCACTTAGCAAATCCCCACACGCAATACTCTTTTGTAAGGTTTTTGTTTTCCTTGTGTAAAGTTCGGTCTTGTACTTTGTATTGATATTCATAAACAGAATTTACCTGTTATAATTTAATTAATTTTGATTGTGGTCGTTTTTGGGAATAAAAATTTTTTAAGATAGCATAAATCGTGTCTTTGAACATCTACTTGTGTAATTATTGAGGAGGACCAGCGAAGGAGAATTGAAAGATTGATTGACTTACCTGTAAGGAAACTCAATCGTAATTCTTCGAGCTGGTCCTCCGAAAATAATTACAACCCTCCCTACCCTTTTTTTTTTTCTAATTTTCCCTGGTGCTATCTATATCTGGCAAACAACGAAGTGACTACCTGTCGGCGCCGCCGTGTTATCAGGGATTTTGATAATTTGCTATAAACATTGTACTCGTAGGTATGAATCAGCGATACTACTTGTGTAATTATTTTCGGAGGACCAGCTCGAAGAATTACGATTGAGTTTCCTTACAGGTAAGTCAATCAATCTTTCAATTTTAAAATTATATTATTACGCCCGGTTTCATAATCAAATTAAAGGCTCCTTTAAATTTAAAGAGCCATTTAACGCCCGGTTTCATAATAAATCGCTAATAGCTCCTTTAGTTAAAGTTGCTGTTAAGCTAAAGTCGACTTTAAATTTAATTTAAAAGGGAATGCGTTTCATAAATTATGTCTAATGAGAATTTAGCAATTTTTAGTTAAATTTGCATTGGTTCCAATTAGGCCTGGTACTTTTTATCGATATTATCGAAAATATCGATATTATCGATAATATCGAATAACGATATTAGATAAAAGCGATATCGATATATCGTTATTTCGATAATATCGATATTTTCGATAATATCGATATTTTCGATAATATCGATATTTTCGATAATATCGATATTTTCGATAATATCGATATTTTCGATAATATCGATATTTTCGATAATATCGATATTTTCGATATTTTCGATAATTCGATAATAACGATATTTTCGATAATAGCGATATTTTCGATATTATCGATATTAGCGATATTTTATAAATCATTGAAATTTTTTAATTCCTTCAGGGAGGAGCATTTTCATTTTTTGCAGTATTTTTTGGTATTTTTACATTTACATCAATAAAGTTAAATAATACATATACATATAAAATTTATTACTGAGCATGAAATCGATAAACAATTCCGATATTTTCCTGATAATATCTAAATTATCGAAAATATCGATATTATCAAAAAAATCTAAATCGTAAATATCGATATTATCGATAATATCGATATTATCAAAAATATCGATATCGGAAATATCGATATTATCGAAAATATCGATATTATCGGAAATATCGATATTATCGGAAATATCGATATTATCGGAAATATCGATATTATCGAAAATATCGATAATATCGGAAATATCGATAATTTTATTTTATCGATATTCGATATATTTTTTTTAAAGTGACAGGCCTAGTTCCAATAACTATGGTTTTGACCTATGTTTTGACATAAAACATTTAAATATCGGCGTCAATTTAAAATTTTGTTACAAAAAGCGCATAAAAAGTTGTATTGTTTAAAAATATCGGCGTCAATTTCAAACCTTCTTCTTGTTATAAAAAGTTATACTTAAAAGTTTTATTTTGTGTTGTTTAAAATTTACATCAATAAAAGGGTAAATATTAATATTAACGTTTGAGTTGTACGTGTTTATTTACAATTATCTGCAATTCTTTAAAGTTATGGCATCATCTGCAAAAGGTAGAAAAAGGTCTTCCAATTTCGGGACCGAAGAAGAACTCCTAGTTCTTGATGAAGTAGCGAAATTGAAAAATATTATAGAATGCAAGACTACTAACCGTCTAAGTTCTACGGAGAAGGTAGGATATTATCAAACCTTTTTCTATAATGTATAGGTACTAATTATTTATTTTATATACATGCATAGAACGACGCGTGGAAGAAAGTATGCGATCGCTTTAACTCAAAAAACAAGGTCCACAGGTCATATCAGACCAAATAAAGTCGAAATATGAAAACCTCAAAACGAAGGCCCGTAAACAAGCGGCAGGGCTTAGAAGGGATTATAAAGGCACTGGTGGTGGCCCCGCATTTACTCCAACTAACGATGTTGTTGTGGATGCGGTTCTTGACATTATTAATAGCAAGACTGTTTATGGTTTACCATCTCAGGGCGATAGTGATGCTGTCGAGGTAATAAAACAAAGAAATTATATTTTGAGTAATAATAATTTATTATTGCTGTTACATTTTCAGTAACAGGTATCTCTTAGTTTAAAAAACGAAATTGATGTGAAGGAAGAAAATGTTAATATAAAAATTTTAAATGAGTTTCTTTATTCTTTAATTATTTATTTTTCCAGACTGTGCAAATTCCATTTATTGTGATGGGTGATGACTGATGATGAGGATAGGGTTTCAATGAATATTGAAACCACTGATATTTCTCAGGAAGTGGTAATATTATTTTATTGTGATTTTTAAATAATTAACAAGAAGAATATTTCAGAACTTAGTTGATGATGTGAAGTGAATGTGATGGACATGGATAACACCAATACGGTATTGAATAAAGTAAAGGGAGCAATTAGTAGTGATATTGTTGAGGAGTCAGAGAAAGCAATCACTGTAAGTGGTGTTCCAATAGAACATTACACAAATTAATTATAATTTTCTTTTGTATTTTAGTGGAACACTTATACTACAAAAAAATTACGACAACCTGCTAATAAAAGGTTAAGACCAAAAATTGCTAATCCGGTGGCAACGGCGAAAGAAGAATATTATAAAAGTAAAACTGAACTAATTCGGGTAGAAACAGAGAATTCAAGAAAAAAGAAGCTAGAGAAGAAGTTGAACATCAAAAACGAGTACAGTTAATGACTTTACAAATTAGAGCTCACGAAGCAACAGCTTCAAAATTATAAATAAATTTTGAATAAACTGATTTACAAGTTAGCAAAGTGTTGGTTGATAAGTATTTGCCTAGCTTGCATTCCATTATCAACATTTCTGTTATTTCCTTCTTTTCCATAAGGTTCCTCTATAACATTTTCTTGAAACCATTCATTTGGAAATTCGTCATTCATTTCTAAAGCCATATTATGAATGACAGCTGTTGCAATAATCACTTGAAGTGTTGTTTCTAAAGACAATCTAATTCCTAGAGACAATATGGGAAAACGCCTTTTCCAGACACCATATTGCCTTTCTACAACATTTAGAGTACGAATAATGCTTTCATTATACAGGGTGTCCCAACGCTGCGTTATGGTAAAACTGTGGCTTTGCTGTAGAATTTAACAAAAAAATTTTAATGCACAACTATAGTTCTCTTAGAGCTGCATCTCTTAAAAATATTTTTAAATATACAGGGTGATCCATTTAAATGCTACAGGCCACACTTTTATTAACTTAACAATTTACTTAAGAATTGACCCCTGGTCGTGTGTTGAACCAGGGGGTCAATTCTTGACATCCTTCGACTTATCACGAACGGTGAGTTAAAACGAGTGTTTTATCTCGAATGAAGCTTGACAACGTTGCAAATCCTTTTGTAAACGCCACACAGATGATGTCAATAACGAAGAAATTTAAGTGACATGGTGTTCTCGAGAAAACGTTCGTCTTAAAACCTTCGAGATAACACGAGTGCACTTTGGCGAGTGAGAACTAAACGTATGCTAAACTGGCTAAAAGTATGAAAGATAGAACCGTTTTCGCTTATCCATTACAGTCACAGTAGCGTGTATTTATTGTTTGACGGGTTTATTACCTCGTACCGACCGGAATTCAAGGGTCGGTCATAAATAGACAATTACCTTAAAAATAGTTTATAGAGAAAGTATTAAAAAATAGGAAATATTAACATAAATTGGCATAAATTATGTAGAAAATAAATAGAACACCCACAAATATAAAAATAATGCCTTAAATGTATTAATACAAAATTAATTTTAATTAATTAGTTTTATTAATTTCTGTAAAAATAATTCAACCAATCGATCTATGAGAAAAAATTCAAAATAAGATAAAAATAAACATAATAATTTCGAGATTTTAAACGTGGCTCTCTGCATAAGACATTATTTGACAAGTAAATGGCATTTCTAAAACGTTGCCAAACCTTCTATTCGACAAATTTCGGCAATGGCTCGGCATGCTACCATTCGTTTTATCTCACTTTCGTTATCGAAACGAAGGGTCGAGAATTGGGCCCCAGGCCAGCGAGCAACTATATTTCGTATTTTCAATCTGGCATCAGATACTGTTTGTACATTAATCGCAAAAAAACATTTTCTACTTCTATAAATTTCTGCGTCTTCGCCTCCTACAGATTGTATTTTAATTAAGGTGCAATCAATTGCTCCTATAACACACGGAAAACTCGCTAATTGATAAAATTCTTGGGCCACCCTACCCATTTCTTCTCCGTCTTGGCACATTTTAATAAATCTGGGTCGCAATGAAGCTATTGCTTCCGAAACTTTTTTTAGGATTCTGCAAGCCGATGACTTCGATACGCCCATAAAATCTCCAACGACAATGAGCATGCTGCCTGTTGCATAAAATCGCAATGTAAGGAGAAGTTTAACCATAGGTGAAATGCTGCCACCCCTAGAATATTATGATAGTATGAATACCTACAACTTACAAAAAGATACGTGAGCTGAGAGTGAATAGTGTATTATACCTTCTTGTTGGTGATGTTAAGAAATGTTCAGTTAATTGTAGTAATGCTACTACTGTTGGTTTCTTTAAACGAAATCTTTCAAAAAAGTCGATATCATCGTACCCATCAAACCTATTCTTCCTCTCTCGATATAATTTTGTTCTTTTTAAATTGATTTCCAGTTCTTCGTCAGATGAGTCAGAACTAGATGTTAACAGGTCCAACACTCGATCTTGGTTCATTAGCGTAATTTTAATTTTATAAATTAATATAATGACACAACTTCAATCAAATTATGCTATGTTACATGCTAAAGTTCAATTTTAAAATCTACTTTAACTTTTAAATGACCATTTAAAACTTTAAATTAAACATTTTTCTAACTTTAAACATAAAGTAGCCTTTAAGCTAAAGTGACTACAAAAATATATTATGAAACCGATTTCTATATTTAAATGGCTCTTTAAATTTAAAGGAGCATTTAATTTTATTATGAAACCGGGCGTAAATATAGAAATCGGTTTCATAATATGTTTTTGTAGTCACTTTAGCTTAAAGGCTCCTTTAAGTTTAAAGTGCCAAAAATGGTCATTTAAATAGTTAAAGTAGCTTTTAAAATTGACATAACATACAATTTGATTGAAGTGGTGTCGTTTTTTATAATATAATGAATCGAAATCGAGATTTGGAATTATTAATTATTTATTTAAGAAGAAGAAAATTATATAGAGAGAGGAATAATGGATTTGACGGTTATGATTTATGATGATGTAGATTTTTTTGATATATCTAACAAAACCAACAGCTTTTTAGCGTTGCTACTCCTAATCGAACACTTCTTAATATACCCACTATTAGTCATATATGCACATTGCACATTATTTTCTACATTGATCTGTATTCTTCAAGTCTAAAGCTTGCGCCACACACACAGGCCTGCCTTCCGGTTTGGTCTGTTTGGCCAAATCGGAGCGTCTGGACATCGTTCAGACGGCTTGCACACGCACTAGCCAAACCGGAGCGTCTGGACATCGTTCAGGCTCCGGTTTCACCTGTGCAGGCCGTTACAGTACCTATTGGTAGAAACTCGGTTATATTTTGTAAAAAGAAATGTAGGAAATTTTATCTACTACTTTGGTAATAAATTGCAAAAGACATATTTTTTCCCGTTTTCTTGATATTATCCAAAAACCACTAGATAGATGTTGTATAAAAGTAGATATTACACAACGTATAATTATATATTTTTTAATTTCTTAATTTGTACTTAACGGAACTTTAACCTTAAAACTGACGCAGATATTTAAATGTTATTAAAAAATTTATAATTTTGTGTCAAAACAATATCAAAACCATAGTTTTTGGAACCAATGCTAATTTAACTAAAAATTGCTAAATTCTCATTATGAAACGCATTCCCTTTTAAATTAAATTTAAAGTCGACTTTAGCTTAACAGTAACTTTAACTAAAGGAGCTTTTAGCGATTTATTATGAAACCGGGTGTTAGTGTAGTCAACGAACCAAAATTTATCCTGATTTTCGCACTTTTTTTGTAACAGCAATATTCTAAGAGCCCGCGACGTAAACCCTTACTATTAAAAAAACCGTATGAAATGTAGATTTTCATAAATCTTGGTAGTGACCGTTTACGAAATGCTCGGTCTGTCGCGCCGCATTTAGCCGGAAATTATAAAATTTAACAATTTTAATAAGAAATTATGACAGGTAATTTTTATACAGCTTCATCAAGTTGCATACCTTCATATTATTTAAAATTTCCTTTACACGCACAAGGTCCCAGGTTCAATCCCGGGCGGAAGCGATTTTTTAAAATTTTATTTTTAGTAATAATTATGTATTAATAATTATGCATTATTAAAAGCAGTCCATTAGGTGTATTCACTATGCAAACAAAATAAAGGTGTATTTTTTAACTGCAGTTAAATTTAGCGGTTTTTATAGAGAGTACACCCCCATATACGAGGGGAGATTTTTAAGTTCGCGGAATGGGGTAGAAAGAAACGCAAATATTTTTTTTTTATAATTTTGTTGTACAATAAAATCTTCTCGAATATGAATGCATTTATTACTTTTGTGAATTAATTTTTTTAAACCTTAAAAAAAATATTTTATTTTTGCTTGTAAAATACGATTCATCGATGTCGAAATGCCTTCTATGTAGTTTTTATTTAAAATTTGGAAATGGGTAATAATAATATAGTGCCAAATCTGTACTTTAGGGTGGATGAACAATTTCTTCGAAACTGCATGACGTCACGGCACTCATCGCAATTGTTTATCTTGTGAACAGGTGCATTGTTTTTCAGTAAGTTTCAATTTGACAAATTTTCCTCCCCTTTTTGATTTAATTTTTTCTATTAATCGATGTAAACTATCAGCGTAGTATGCGCCTGTTATGGTGCTACCTTTATTTTTGCAGCAGAAGACGAAACTTCCTTCAAATTCAATTTTTTTTAGGATGGACTACCCTTTAAATGTTACTCCATAGACCCCTGCTTCGATTAAAATCATAAAAGTGAATCCAAGATTCATCTCCTGTGCCTATTTGGTTGATAATAGGTCGAATTAACAAAAAAATATCTGTTGTGTCAACACAAGACTTTCCGATTGAGTTGATTATTCTAAGACCAAAACAGTTAGAAAACAAAAGAATACTGAAAATTTTTATAATCACTGAATAAAAATAAATAAACGTCAAAATTTTTTGACAAATGTCAAATTTTTTGACAACTGTCAGAAACGTCAGCTGCCAAATATTATTAGATATTTGATTGCGTAAAAACTCCTTTTAAAACAAAATAATGTTAAAAAATTTTATATCATTGAATAGAGAAAAAAATTCTCTATCGGATGATTTAAAAAAAATTATATAGTGCCATTTAAAAAAAACAAAATTTCCTTAATTGCACACCCCCTAGCGGACCGATTTTGAACAAACTCCTTTCTGCACTCCGTTGTTATCTGATAAGTCCTTACGCCAAATTTCAAGTCAATCGGTTCGGTCGTTTCAGAGATTTCGTGGGGAACTACATCCACACACATACACATACACACACACAGACTTTTTTCTAAAAATGGTCTAGATCGTTTCGGGGGACCTCAAAACAGATATATCCGGTGTTATCTCAAAATATTTTTTTTACCCCATTACAATACTTTCCTTTAATACCTTTAGCCCAGTTTCCAAAGGTTTCAACCCAAGAAAATTAGCAAACGGCAAAAAAATTACGTATTCAGATAGATTAAGACATGGCGAAAAAGATGCAAAAAAGTTTGCATTCAATATAGGGGCCGCTTCATCGAAAAAAATGGACCTGAAGAGGAAAAAATGTGTTTTTTTAAGAATATCTCCGAAAGTATGCGATCTAGAGAAAAATGACTAGACCGCCATTTTATAGAAGAAGTATTTTTACAAAAATAATGTTCTATAAAAGTTTTCTGTTAGAGTAATGGTTTTCCAGAAAAATATGTCATAAAAATGCTATGTTTTCCAAAATATTATTAAGCAGGCGAGCTAAAATATTGCTAAATACGTGCGAATTGATGAACAAAAAACTGTTTTAATCCAAGATCAGCAGTGATAAAATTAAAAAAATATATATGAATGGAAACCTAAAGGTTACAGCTTGCACCTTCATGTATTTTCGTTTACTTCTGTTACATCTCGTAATATTAAACAACAAATAAAATTATTTTTCTACCATAATTTAAAGAATTAATGATATTTTGGGGAAAAAATTGCATAAAAAATTATTCCATGAAGCAAATCGTTCCTTATGAATTACATTTCAAAGATACATCATGAGAAATCGATTATACAGTATCTCATAAAAGTACAAGGAATTTATATTTCTTCATTTTTTGTAAATTTAAATTTTTTGAAAATTTTTACTTCAAAATAGCTGTAAAATCGTTAATATTAAAAGGATTGAAAAGATTTATAGATTAATTATGAAGGAAAATATGTCTACTTTGTGATGCATTAATGAAAATTTGCCTAGAGTTTTGAGTTTTCTAGATCTATTGCTCATAGTTGAAAAGTAGCAAAAGTGGAGATTTTTTTTTAAATCCTTCATAAATTTAAAGTCCTGTACTTGTTTCAACATATTTTTTTTGGAAATGAAAGATAATGACTTATACTTTAAATATATGAAGCTAAACGTTTCTCGGATTTATGGGAACTAGAGAAGCGGCTGTTGAATTTAGGTAAATTTATGGATATATTATGGATGTATTTGATGGTTATAATAATAATTCAAATAGCATCAAAGCAGGCGAACGTCTCCGCCGTTCACAGAGTAATGCTTATGCAGACGTATTTTTTTCCGAAACAATGTCCGTTACGATGTCACAGGAGCAATTTTTATCAAACAATAAGAATAAAAGTCGATTAATTCAATATTTATCACAGGCTTTAGAAAAAGAGAACATAATTGTTAAAAACGCCGATGACGATGCAGACCTTTTAATTGTACAAACAGCTTTGCAAGTAAATTCAAAAATTCCAATAATAGTTGCTGACGATATTGACGTTCTCGTCCTTTTAACGGCACTTACTCCAGCACACAAAATAACCTACTTTCTTAAATTAGGTAAAGGGAAACAGGAGAGTAAGCTATATTCTTCAAGGAGCATGGACGAATATCCATTCTGCAAAGACAATCTATTATTTATGCATGCAATGACTGGATGTGATTCGACATCCTGTCTATTTAATAAAGGGAAAAAAAGCATGTTTAAGGCATTTGAAAGCAAATCGAAACAAAGAAATTCTACGTTAGCTAAAGCTGTTGAGATTTTTAAACTTGAAAATCAATCTCACGAAACTATTTTTAAAAATGGTTTATTATGTCTTTTAGATATGTATAATGCTCCAAAAAAAGTTAGTTGTATAAACGAACACCGATATATATGCTTCACAAAAGCTGTTGTTAAGAAAAAAGCGGTAAATCTCGCTAGTTTGCCACCTACAGCTGATGCAGCACGGCAACACTTTTATAGGGTGTACTTTCAAGTTCAGCAATGGTTGTCCAAAAATTTAAAACCTGATGAATGGGGTTGGGCTGCAGGAGACATACTCACTCCGGTAAAAATGACCAGTTTACCAGCTCCAAAATCCCTGTTAAATTTGATTTTCTGCAATTGCAAAAAAGGATGCGGAAAAGCGTGTGGTTGTAGGAAAGCGGGATTGCTATGCTCATCAGCTTGCGGATTTTGTGAAAACGAATCTTGCACAAATTATAAAGTGTATTTAGATAATAGTGATATTAATGAACATGATGAGGAAATGATCGATGAAGATGAAGAGTATCTAGAACCAGAAATAGACTAATTTTAACGTTACTAAACTTTAACATTCGTAGTTTATAGTTTAAATAAATAAATTTAAATTTATAAATTAAGTTTAAATTTTATAAATGCAAATGAAAAGGGAAAAAAATAAGCATTTTTTTTTAAGTTAAAATAAAATAGTGTTTGTATTTAAAAAAAGGTAAGTTTGTGTCATATCTTTCAAATTAAACCCTAAAATAATTTTTTTGCACGCTCCTGACTAAAGCTTAAAAATATATATTTTTTTTATTTCAACTATTTTTTTATATTTCTATTACTTTAGAAATTATTAGCGAAAAAAAAATATGCACTTTTTCAGTTTTTACCTCATATCTAGTCGGCTATGATAATTTTGCAAAACCTAATTACACTTTCAAAATGAGCTCACAAAATAAGAAAAACATCCCCATTTAACCGACTTTGTATCTCTTATAGTTGCCGATATCCCAATGTTGCGACGATTTCGTGAGACAGCCTGTATAGTTGAACCACTTGCAAACATATTTAAAAATAATCAAAATATTTTACTTAAATAATGTACTTATATTAAACAAATTAAGGTATGACCCGATTTTATTGATAAAATTATGATTTGTATAAGAAAATTAAAAAAACTTAATTTTCAAGGTATGTTTGAAATTATTTTTCAGGAATACCACTGCTCTAGCGTAAAAATTTTATAGGACATTGTTTATGTAAAAATGCTTCATCTATAAAATGGTGGTCTAGTCATTTTTCTCTAGATTGCATATTTTCCGAGATATTCTTAAAAAAGCACATTTTTTCCTCTTCAAGTCCATTTTTTTCTATGAAGCGGCCCCTATATTAAATGCAAACTTTTTTGCATCTTTTTCGCCATGTCTTAATCTATCTGAATACGTATTTTTTTTGCCGTTTGCTAATTTTCTTGGGTTCATATGCTTATATGGATGTGGAAACTGGGCTACTTAAGGTATCGGAAAGTAAAATTCGTCAAAATTCAAAAATCCAAAAATCAAAATGATCATTTTGTTAATTGCGACTAAACTACTTGATATAATTGCATACAATTTTTAGTGGATGCTTGTAAATAAAAAAGGGCATTAATTACAAAAAAAGAAATAAAAATGGCCGTCTCCTTCTGTCTCAATCCGCGAACTTAAAAATCTCCCCTCGTAGTACAGGGTCTATCGGTTTCAACCTGGAAAAACGACATATGTGGCTGTAAATTTACAATTAGCTAGCCTTAAGAGTCTACATAAAGAAACAAAAAAGTTTACCACTCCTAGGGGTGTGCAACATGAAGTAAATGTGTCCTCAACATTCAAAGAATACTAGCTCGAAAAGAAATGAGAATTTCGAAATTCTGATAAAGCTATTTAATAGAGCATGGAATTCTGAACAATTTATGAATCTATAGAATTTTTTGTACTAATAGTACTTTTCCAGAAAAACGCGATGAAAGACAAATAGGGATAAACAGTTAAAAATCTGAAAATTGGAAATTTTCAAGCGTAGTGGCTCGCTAAAATGTTTGCCATTTTGTAATTAATTGTCAGATCATTGTTTCGTGCAAGTTTTTGAAAAGAAGATGGTTTTAGCTTTAAATTGACATGGTTGTTTTTTAATTTATTTATTTTCATCATCCCTGAAATTGTACTAGAAGTTTTCTTTTTCATTTTTCTGACGACTCTTTACAAATTAATGTACCATAAGCTACAGAGAGCTCAAAATTAAAAAATATTCTGGATATGTGTTCTATAATATATTTGTAATGACATTATGCTACTAATCATGTTAAAACAATTTTCAGTTTTAAAAAAACACCTCTTAAATATTTCAACTTTTTTGAATTTTATTTTTTTCTTGTAATTCAATTTTTAAAAGGCTGCGTAAGATAGAAAAATGTAATTTTCAAAAAAATAAATATATGGTTTTGTAGGTAATTGATCGTGCTTTCAAATGATGTATTTGAAATTTATTCTACTTCATGTGTTTTCTATGAAATTAAGATAAAGTGCGCGCGTCTCAAAAAGGGCACTTTTTTCCTAATATTGACGGCATATTTTATGTGAACGTTAGATCTTAAAAACGTTTGCGGAGAATGAAAGAGGATATTTCAACGTTTCAGTTCATTATACTGAATATTGATTTCCGCCTACCTGTTCCGAAAAAAGAACCCCGAAAACACAGTTTTTTTCGATGATCCCGAACAAATGGCAAAAACAAGCTACATTTCGAAAAACAACATTTGTGGCTGAAAATTTGAAATAAGCTAGTATTGAAAGCCTAGAAGAGGAGGCAAAAAAGTTTACCACTCTCAGAGGTGTGCAACATTGAGTAAATGTGCCCTCAACTGTTAAAAGAGTAACTGGAAGTGTAATAGAAAAATCTAAATTTTGTTTGGGCCAATTTATAGACAATTTACTTCATAATTAAGAGACCAATGAAACGACCTTGTTTTTTGATATTCAACCAATCAAGAACTGATTAGGCGGAAATTATCCCTAGGGATAATTTCCGCGGAAATTTGTATGAAGTTGAGAGAAATTCTTCAAAAACTATTTTTTATTAAGGTAAATAAGCACAATTATTGAACGTACAATTATTATAATATACGGTCTTTGGTTGGAGCTGAGTGACTGAACCGTTGTCTGGACGAATGTTTTCTGCAGATTTGGATGACTCTCCGGTGTCGTCACTCCTGAAGCATTGAATCAAACGAGCATGATGCCCTGAATCCAATTGTAAATATGGTTTGAGGGAAGCTGCTGAGCTGTGACCCGTGATCTTGATGAGCTGCTGCTCCCCAATCCCCGATTTTGCCAGATGCGTCACTGCGGTTGATCTAGTGGAATGGTTAGTAATTTTTATTCGTTTAATGTCCAGTCCAGCCTTCTCTGCACTCAATTTTGTCCATTTCGACATTCCATTCTTCCCAATTGGAGAATTTTTATACAATCCTTTACTATTTGGTTTATCCCAAGCTGGATTCACCGTGAGGAAGAGTCTTTCTGTCGTTATATTTTGGCTTCGTTTTGACAACATTTTCTTCAGTAATCTGAAATGGAAATGGTGATTAGGTACCTACTTAGTTCTGACATGAAACATTTTTCAGTATTACCTGAGTGGACATAAATTTGGTGTGACTTGATTGGAAACCAACCATTTGCTGTCGCTCAGTCTTTGAGCACCACCTTGGCAGGTTTTTGAAAAGACTGGATTGTATTCCACTCTATTAGTTTCATTTCCGCTATTATCCAGTTCCGGTTTAAAATATGACACCAAGCAACTTGAAGCCTCATTGCCTCTCCACGCTAATTCTCTTCCAACAATTTGATAAAACTTTTTCTGCAACTCATCCGGCTTCTCTTCATCCCAAACATCGATCATTTTCAAGTATTCTTCATGGGTTAAGGCGGCCGAAGACGTTTTTCTCTTGGAAACATTCATCTGTAATTCACGTCTCTTGGCATTTTTTGCATCTCGTGCTTTTTTGAACATAACATCGTTGAAGGGGTCAAAAGTAAGATGAAACTTCTCGTGATACAACTCTTGTAGCAATTTTGCTGTAGTATTCCATAACACTTTTACAACACCTTCTTTATAGTCTTCTCCATCACTCCGGCGCATGTTAAATGCATAATCTGCCAAAATTTCAGAGATCTCTTCAGTACTTAGTGCTGTAGACTCGTTGACAAGGTAAGACCTTTCCTTGCAAAAATCTTGAAACTGTTTCCATGCTGAGTCGTGGGCTCTCTTTGTATTCACCGGTGTATTATTCTTCACGGCTTCTTCTCTGGTTTTAGTGTCACTTTTACCGAATCTTGAAGCCATTTTACTTTACACGAATATGGAAAAAATGTGAATTGCAAACTTGTTTGCATTGTTTATAGCGTTGCTATCACACAGTTGCTATGTTATGTGGTTGCTATTGACACCTTTAATTGAAATGGCCAAAGCTAACTTAAAAGTAAACATTTTATTTTATTAATTATGAAGTAAATTGTCATGCCGAATGTCTCTCTTGACTATGAAATTTCCGGAAATTTTTACAGGCTTCGATACGAGTGCTTGTTGGAAGCAAAAATTACCCCGAGCGCTTGCGCGAGGGGTAATTTTTGATTATCTTTTGAAATATCTTGCGCTTCGACGCATTATTCTTATTCTGGTGTTGAATTAAAAAAGCATTATTTAAAAAAATGATATACATAAATGAAGAAATATTCTGCCCTTCATTGACCCAAAAATAACCTAAAAAAAGTTAGGCGTTCAGCTACTGCAATTGAAAACACGAAAATACAACTCTCTACTCTTCTATTTGACCAAACTGAACAAATCTTTTTCTAAATGAAAGGTCTTCAAAAATTCTTTTCGACTAAGCATATACAAATTTGTTTTAGTTGAAATGGGAAGAGATAAAATAGTTTTTATAAAACGTGTTTTGACGAAATGGCCTAAAAGGCATAGTAAATGAGGAAAAAAAATATCATTTTTTATTGCATCACAAAGTACATTAAAAAAATGAAATTTGAAAAAAAAAATTGTTGGAATTCTATAACCTCTCACAAAATGGAAGCTTTTTCAACAAATTGTGCAGAAATCCATAATGTAGCTGTTGAGATCAATTTTTAAAATTTCTATTTGGCAGGCTAATTGTATTAGTCAAGTAACGTCTTTTTGTGCAATATCGGCAAAATTGCCTCACTTCTTCCAGAATAAATGAAGAAAACAAATTTTGACAACCTCTTAACTTCGGGAAGGTTTATAGCCAAAGCTAATGAATTAAAAGTCTCGCAATTGGGCTAGAAATTTTCGATATTAAATCCCAAACAATTCTTTATCATAACTTTTTTCTATCCGTTGATTACAACTCGAGTTATTTGTCATTTTAAGAAAGAAAATGTGAAAGTGCAAGAAGAAGGCCATTTTTGTTAATGTTCCGGCACTAGTTGGATTGACAAAACTATAAGGTGTTGTTCAGGACACCGTCCTCAATTATATTCAAGCATAAAATTGCTAATGGGAGCTAACATCCGTAGACCTCTATGACCGTCCCATATCTCTATTCCACTATTATTAAAAAATAATTAGATTTAAAAAAACGCCCCCTAAAAACAATATATGGGTGGGATCTACCCATGTTGCACACCCCTGACGATGGTAAACTTTTTAGCGTCTTGTAGTACATATCAAATAATGCCCAAATCCAAATTTTCAGCCACATATGTTTTATTTCCAGGTCGATGCCGATATTCGCTTTTGGGATCTCTACTAATATGAGGTATCAATTTAAAGCTCGTGCCATCCTCTATAGTGTGGAGTCTAGGCAAAATGGTGCTGCACTTTTGGTTAATGGCATGAAACTCGGTACATAGTTTACTGAAACCATATCGAGTAATTTTGTCTGATGAGACCAAAAAAAAATTCGATGGGGGCTTCAGGACATCCCCTTTAATGCAAATTGTACATGTTATATAGTTCTTGCAATATAAGCGTTCCGAAAAAGGCTTAAAAAGTCAAAGATATAAACCAACAGGGGGTAAGTAACACCCGGTTTGTCTATTTCTCTCTTTCTTAAACTTTTGTATATACCTGTCTTTATTTGCTTTTAAACATAATATTTAACAGGTAAATATGATCTGCAGTTCTCAAACTGTGCGCTGACAGGATTAAAATAAAACTTTTTAAGGTAACAA
Organism: Malthinus seriepunctatus; assembly: GCA_963924605.1. NCBI lineage: Eukaryota > Metazoa > Arthropoda > Insecta > Coleoptera > Cantharidae > Malthinus > Malthinus seriepunctatus. The sequence continues at coordinate 63,147,301 of OZ004600.1, read as the reverse complement.
AAAATAATGAATTAAATACTTACTAAATAAAGTACGGTAAAATCTGCGTTTGTGTAAGTTCGCCACAAAAATTATTTGACTTCGTTAAGTTTTAAAATACGTTAACAATAAAAAATAATAGTTTTATAATTAAGTTTTTCACAGTTTTAGTGGTTTTATCCTGCCATGAACGCTTATTAGCCCCTCTTGCAAAAATCCACGTTTCATCCGTAAATACTATTGGCTTAGGTTTATCCGAATTCATAATATCTACGTATTTTCTTAAAAACCTGGACCGTTGTATCACGACATCTTTTTTTTCACATGTTATCGGTTGTCTTCAATTTAAAAGCTAAATTATGCAAAAGTTTGCCTAAACTAGACGACGAAATTTCAACCACATTGCAACAAGCACTATCCAGTTCACACTCACTAATTATAATTACGTCTGTATCCTTGAGTAGGCAATACAAAACTACCCTTATTGCACTTACATCTCCAAAATTAAATTTACTTAACAGTTATAATAACGGCACTTTTTAACCAAAAGAACTCTAACGGTAATTGCAGGGATTATTTCTTGTTACCTAGATACTAATGTCTTTTTAATAGGGTGTATTGTTGGATTTAGTTAAATAAAAATTATTTGAATACTCTCAAATAAAAGAATTTTGAAATTACTTAAGTAAGAAATAAATTATAAATTCTCTTAAATATTTAATTTCTATTATCAATTTAAAATTTTCATTTTTTATAGTAATTTTAGACCCCACTTACTAACGATAGTTACTACTGTTGATGTATTTTAAAAAATTAAAATATTAAGTACGTTTTTAATAAATTACTCTTCTCAATTTAAACTGTTTTAATAATTCTAATACAGAACAGTTTGAGAACTGCAGACCATACTTACTATTGTTAAATATTATGTTTAAAAGCAAATAAAGACAGGTATATACAAAAGTTTAAGAAAGAGAGAAATAGACAAACCGGGTGTTACTTACCCTGTTGGTTTATATCTTTGACTTTTTAAGCCTTTTTCGGAACGCTTATATTGCAAGAACTATACAAATGTACATACATGCAAAAGTGCAGCGTTCCACAGTTTTATGTGGCGTAGGCTGTACTACTACACAAATAACCTGGTCTGTCGGCATAAAAATGGCCTGAAGTACTTGACAAACCGAAATTCCTGACTAGTTCCTGTCAGTTTTCTTTCTGATTTAATCTTCGAAAGTCTAGTTTTTCACTTTAGAATTGAGAAAATGTATTGTTTTGTGTGCGGAAAACACGAAAATGTTAAACCATTCACTGATGAATTGTTCGAAAAGTGTTCACAAATTCTTGCGTTTCGGAATATAAAAAAGTTCATGTATGGCGATTTGTTGCTCCTACCAAATTCTGAAAACGAAAGCGGTTACCACATCGTTTGTTATCGAAAGTTTGCAGTTCTGAATAAAAAATATATCCCTGAATTCGAGAGCTTGTTTCCTCCAAAGGTGAGTAAAATAGAGGAAATACATGGAATTACAATAATTTCGAATAATGTAATTTTGGAACGTGACAAAATTTCCTAAAATATTGTAATTCTTTTCATGCAGGAAGTTGCATCATCGTCGACATCAGAAGTAAACATAGAACCTGGGATTTCAAACAGTTCTGAAAAAATTTCTGCTGTTACAGCTTCTAGTTCGACACCAATTTCTTCAGTTCCTGAAATTCCTCAAGTTAGTCCAGCCTTGTTAGCAGCCTCCATGATTTTTCCTGCGTCAGCATTAAAACCTCACATACTGTCGAATTTTGCAAGTTCTGAAAGCGTCGACAGTGGGGCTACTCCGCGACCCTCTTGCATCTTCTGTTCAATATATGAAAAAAAGGTTTGTGGGAAAAGATATTATCCCCTGATGTGCCAATCGACTGATTTTCTTTTGAAATTGAAAGAAATCGCCGAATTTTTAGATGACGAACAATTACTTCTGAAATTACAAAATCCACTTCAAGTTGCCTATCATAAATTTTGTTACAGTGCATACCTAAACAAATATGTTGCTAATATCGAGACATTACGTCAATCCGATACTAGCCTCATCAAAAATGTGAGAGAAGCTCATAAAAAAGCGTTCGAGACTTTCACGTTGCTAATTAAGGAAGAAATTCTTGAAAAAGAGAAAATATTTTATTTGGTTGATTTACTTGCTATGTACAAGGCTTACTTTGTCGATATCTGCGGCGAAGCGTTCAAGGAAGATCTAAAAAAATACACACCACAGAAACTGCAAGATAAAATATTGAATGCGTTTGGTGACGTTATTGTTATTAAAGCTACAGAATCACCTCTCAAGAAAAGAATAGTGTATAAATTAGACATGAATGTTAGTCGGTTGGCTAATGAAAGTGTTGTCCGCGAATGTTCTGAAGATATGAAATTCGAAATATTAGCTTACGAACTTAGGAATATTATCAACGCAATGAAGACAAAAAAAAATTCGGGGAAAATTACAGTAGAAGATATACTTGAAGGGGAATGTAAAACGCCTAAAAAATTTTTTGATTTCTTCAGATTTATTTTAGAAGGGCAAAATGCACGTCGTAAAAATTCAAGTCAAGATAGAGTCACATTGTTCGGACTTGATTTACTCCATAACAAACGGTCGAGTCAAGCCTGCAAAACTTTGGGATTGGCGATGAAGTCTATGACAAGTAGTAGGAAAGTTATAACCATTTTATATAGATTAGGCCATTCGGTATCCTACAATCTTGTTGAAGAACTAGAGACTGAAATGACGTTTTCAGCGTCTGAAGAAAATAAGTTGATTCCCGCAGGAATATCTCTATCAGAAGGACTCAGTACGCACGTCGCTTTTGATAATTACGATCGTTTTGTCAATACGACTTCTGGTAGAGACACTTTACACGACACAGTGGGAATTATATATCAATTTCGTAAACAGAACTCCGAAACGTTGGTAGGCCGTGTTGATGTTGATTCTGATGAAGAAGCATCTTCCCGTGGACCTCGAAAAAGACGAAAATTTGTAGAAATATCTCGTGATATTCAATAAACTTGTAGGAAACCGACTGGAATTATTCCTTTATTATCAGGTGAAACTATTTTGCAACTTTTGGGGGATTGTAGAAGTGCTCGAGACAATGTCTCGAGTTGTTATTGTCGTCGTCGTGAGCGGACGTGGTCCGGTGTGATCCGCTTAAAATGACGTTAGAGTGTGAAAGTTGTAAGAAAAATATAACAAGATATGAGGATAACATACAATGCAGAGATGGATGTAAGAAATTTTATCATATTGCATGTGTTGGCATTACTGTTAAAAAGATTAGTGATATGAAAGTTAATAATGAACTTAATTGTTGGCTATGTAGTAAATGCGAGTCGCCAACCTTGCATGATAAAAGCGGCGTATTATCAACTGATGATACTCAAAACAAATTGAATATAAATAAATCGGAATTTAATGAGGAAAATTTACAATTATCGATCAATAGAAGTATAAATAAATTAATCATAGATCATTTGTCGCCAACTATTAACGCACTAAAAATTAAAGTTGATGAACTCTTAACTCAAAATCACATATTAGAGAATAAGGTCGATGAACTTTCATCTCAAAATCTCGAAGTAATGCACGAAATTGGGAGGTTACGAGATATTTTAACTAATAAGGCGATAGAGGAGGTAAAAACGGCTTCTACATCGACAAAATACAGCGAAGTGGTCAAAAAGAATCTTCAGGAAGTCGTGGTTGTAAAGTCAAAAAATACAGCACAGGAAAGCTCGATAACCAAGAAAATTATTCAGGAAAAGATTAACCCGAGCTCCCTGGGAGTGGGTGTGTCACGTTTGAAATATGTAAGAGAAGGAGGAATAGCAATAAGTTGTAATAAAAATAAAGGTACAGAAAATGTGTGCGAGAAAATCAAGCAACAGATGGGACAGGAATACGAAATAAAAATTCCGGAAAAGAGAAATCCAAAAATAAAGGTCATAAATGTGGAAAAAAGATTAATGGGAGAACAGGAGGAGTTAATTGAAAATATAATACGGCAAAATACGATTAGCACACCTACTACAGATAATAGAATAATTAAGGTTATCAATAGTTATGAAAATAATAAGGACAAAACCTGTATAATCCTCGAAATTGATCGAACAACATACGAACAAATAAGAGCACGCGAAGTGCTGTACATCGGCTGGAGAACGTGTAAATTTGTAGACCACGTCAATATAATTCAATGCTATCGATGTTGTAAATTTGGACACATATCAAAGGAATGTAAAAGCAAAAAAGAGGTATGCCCTAAATGTGCGGGGGATCATAGACTAAAGGATTGCAAACAGACTGAGATGATTTGTACTAATTGTAAGAACGCAGTCGAAGTACTTAAATTGAGCGGCATCGATTTTCATCACAGCGCTATAGATAGGAACTGCGAAGCTTACAAAAGAATATTTACTCAACTGCAGCCAAGAGTCGACTACCCTGAAATGTTTGATAGCCAGAGAAAACAATAGCAACTAAAGAATGAAGTACCCGAGTCGAGTCCAGCGGTGCCAGTTTTGGTAGATCCCCCAATACAGACAACTGGTGAGGCAACCACATTGGTTCACCTAAATATCCAATGTCTTTCAAATAAAATAGGTCTGATTGAGGTAAATATGCATGAGTACGATCCCGATTTTCTTTGTTTTTCTGAACAGTAGTAATACTAAGCGGGTTCTAGAGCGGAAGTGACGTCACAGCCGACTAAAAATGGCGGGAAATTCAAATATGGAGGCAAGTGGTCGAATTGGCTCGAAGAAGCGCAAATTAGTAATTTATTCATTGAGGGTTATGAAGTTGTGTCGTATTTTAGCAGAAAGAATCATGGTCATGGTGGCGTCGCCATCTATGTAAGAAAAAACGTCGCAATGAATTGTAAAAGACTATTACATCTGAATAATCTTAGCGCTGAGGTGCACTTTGAAGTGGCTGCTCTCGCGTACAATGGGATATGCATCTTAACTCTGTACAGATCGCCTGCGGGTGACTGCGATGCTTTTTTTAGTGGACTTGCTGATGTATTGCTACGAGTTACCAAACAGTTTAAAAGAGTAATCATGTGTGGTGACCTAAACATAGACCGGTCAGGAATTAATATAAAAACCAAGTTGCTTAACGACATTTTCGAATCATTTCAGTTGCGCTCCCTCATAAATGAGCCAACCAGGATAAGTAACCACAATGGCAGGGTGACAGCGTCGGGAATCGACTACATTGTAACAAATCTGTCAAATATAAATATTTGAAAGGTTTTCGAGCCGGGACTGTCTGACCATATGGCTCAGCTCCTCAGGTGGAATGGTCGCGACGTGTCAGACGTCCCATACAAATATACATCTCGTGAAATTAACGAGCATTCCATACATGAGTTTCGATCACGCCTTAATTCCGAGTCAATCGACATGCATGCATTTGTGGACCCGAATGAAATGTTCGTGGCGTTTTGGAGCCATTTTTACCACTGTTTCGAGGTTGCCTTCCCTAAGAAGCAAAGAATTAGAAAGCGACAGGATAGACTGGGTTTTCCTGCCAGACACAACAACGAACTAAAGAAGGAATCGCAAATGCTCTGTTTTTACAATACTGTAAGAAAAGTTTTAAATTCAGACGAAGCTAACTCGATGTACAGATCATTAAAGAAGTCTTTTAAACAAAAAGTTGACAACTGCAAAAAGGAACATTATAATCACATGATCAAAAATTCAGAAAACAAATCGAAAACGTTATGTCAGATAGTGAATAATAAACTTGATAGGGGTCGTAAGTGTGGTGATATCTGTTTGATGTGCGAGGGCTTCAAGGTAGAAGATAAGAAAACGGTTGCAAACCACTTTGGAACGCACTTTACAACCGAAGTTAGCAACCTGTTAACAAAACAAAACCTAATCAACGTGGTTAGCCCCAAATCCACCATTGTCGTCTCATCTTCAATATTTTTGTCTCCTGTTACTGCTACTGAAGTGCAAAACACGATTAGTAAGTTAAAAAATAAGGCATCGACGAGGTACCCGCTGTCCTGTTAAAGGAATGTAGCCCCGATGTGACTTGGTATCTAACCTGCATTATAAACGCCTCATTGTCTACTGGGATTTTTCCCGAAGCGTTGAAGACAAATAAAAGTACTCCAGTTTTTAAAAAAGGTAATCCACAGGAAATGGAGAACTATAGATCCATCATCACAATGAGTCCTTTCTCCAAAATTATTAAATTGATAATCTATGAGAGGCTCATACAGTTTATAAATAAAAATGATATTCTCTGTGAGAACCAGCACAGCTTTCGTCGGGACCATTCCACTGAGAGTGCAACTGCTCTTTTTGTTCAATATGTGACAGAAAGAATTAACAAGAACGACTGTGTTGTTGGAGTGTTTTTCGACTTGTCGCGAGCCTTCGACACAATTAACCATAAAATATTATCGAGTAAGCTGAGTGGAATTGGAATACAAGGCATAGCAAATGACTGGATAATTTCTTATATGACTGGTCGTAGGATATCTGTGAAGATTGGGGATGTCTACTCGGACAAGTTTAACGTGGACCTCGGGACTCCTCAAGGCGGAATATTGGGGCCACTTATATTTTTGTTGTACGTTAACGACCTTCCGAGTGCTCTCACATTTGGCAAATTGTTCATGTACGCCGACGATACCATTGTCGTCGTTGCCGACCCTTCGCCCCAAATAGTGAACGGTCAAGTAAACACAGTACTGAAGGAGTTTGACGGCTGGTGCAGGCAAAATCATCTTTTGGTCAACTACAAAAAAACCACATGTGTTGAGTTCACTACCAAGATGAAACAAAGTGTTTATTAAAAGTTATCTAAAGCCGATAATCGATTCAGTGCCAATTGAAGTGTCGACTAATGTAAAGTTTCTTAGTCATAGTGTCGATAATTGCCTGGACTGGGGTGATCAAATAGACTCCGTATGTAATAAACTAAGTAGATCATACTTTATGTTGTGTAACCTAAGTGACTGTTTGGATGTGACATCGTTAATGAGCGTATACTATTCAATTGTTTATCCTGTCATCTCGTATAATATACTGGCTTGGGGTCAGGCGGTTGGCTGTGAACGTGTTTTCATTCTTCAAAAAAAGGTTTTGCGACTTGTTTTCAAAATGAAGTATTTGGAGTCATGTAGAGAGATCTTCAAGTCGAGAAGAGTTTTAACTGTCCAGTCTATTTATATGTACAAATTACTGTGTTATATTCATCAACATAGGGGCGAGTTTCTTAAGCACTGTGACAATCATTCTTACGGTACGAGGCACCGCTGGGACATGGTGGCCGACAAACCAAATCGGTCTTCTTATAAAAAATCATTTATTTATACGGGTATAAGTTTGTATAATATCCTGTCTACTGATTTGAAAGTAAAGTCAACTAACGCGTTCAAGAAACAATTGAAAACCGTATTAACCAAACAAGGCTTCTATGTCTTAGCGGAGTTTCGTAATTTCTTTTCGACGGCTCGCCTCTGACTAGTGTTGATTTTCAATGTATTTTAATGTTTTTTAAATAGTTTTACTTTAGAGAAAAATGCGTGCCTGTTGCGACTTAGCGAATTGACATTTTTGACCGAGGTTTGAGTTAAAATAATGCTAATATCGTCTTTTTTTCTTATTATCTTTCAAAGCGACATACAACGTCAAAATGAGACCATGTGAGTCTCCAACGCAAAATGTCAGTTTTCTTCATTTTTTTAAATGGCACCCCCTATTTTCGATTGCAGGAAAAGAGAGATCCTTTTCTAAGCTTTCTAATGATATAACATTTTCTCAATCTATTCACTTTTAAAATTCAACTTTTATCCCATTTAAAAAATTAAGAAAAATTACATTTTGCGTTGGAGATCCACACGGCACAATTGCGGTTTTGTCAACTTTGAAAAATATTTTAGAAAGAAGGCGATATTAGAATTATTCTAATGCAAACCGCAGTCAAAAATGTTAATTCGTTACTTTATAGAAGATAAGCAACGTTGACTTGTATTTTCCTAAAATTCGCAGTATCTTGGCCCATATCTACGGTAAACCCATTAAACCATACATTACTATAATCGTTCTCGAAAGGGGAATCCAAATATATAAAAATATACAGGGTGTTCCATTTAAAAAAATACAAGTGTGGCCTATAGCATTTAAATGGATCACCCGGTATATGTAAAAATATTTTTAAGAGGTGCAGCTCTCAGAGAACTATAGCCATGCATTAAACTTTTTTTGTTAAATTATAACGCAAAGTCACAATTCTACGATAACGGAGTGTTGGGACACCCTGTACTATGAAATACTAGAATAGTACGAAAAGGGAATAAATCAGCGTTGATTTGGCATATTTGTAAAAACGGATTATGTGAAGAAGATACCCTTTTTGACCAATGTTGTTATTATTATGTTCTTGATGGAGGTCAAATTCTACATCGTTTAATTTGGCCCAGGGAGTCAAAAACAAGCCACTGTTGTATTTGATGGTTACGATTCCAAGTCCACAAAGAACGATGAACATCGGGACGTAAAAAAAATAATACCGAGAATAGATTTTACGTACAATACACCCGTAACAGTTTAAGTCAAGCTGATTTCTTTATGAATGTGGTTAATAAACAAAATTTCATCCGAAGTCTCATTGATTTCTTTACGAAGAACAACATATCAGTATTACAAGCCGACGAAGACGCGCCGATGCTCTGATAGCAAATACGGCCTTAAATTATGTGACAAAAAATAACGTTATAGTTGTAGCAGATGACACAGATGTGCTAATATTATTACTCTCATTGGCAAAAAAGAGCAATAACAGTTTATATTTATTACATCGTGGAACTGGGAGACACTCAATAAATTTTACGAAATATATAAAATTCAAAATTCTATGTCTCCAGATATTCTTCAAAATTCACTATTTATACATTCATTTACGGGGTGTGATACCACTTCGTATCCCTATAAAATGGGAAAAAAATTTAAATGATTAGAAAAAAACAAGACACTACTACACGAGATTTCCGTTTTTAATAGCTCTTCAGCAAATAAACACAAACTAAGCGTGGTAGGTGAAAAATTATTTTTGGCTCTACAAACAGATGCTGTAAATGAACAATTAAATTATGAAAGATATAACTGTTACAAAAAGTTAACTGCCAGGCAGAACATTAACAGTAATTTTGATTTATCAATTTTACCACCAACGAAAGAAGCTGCTGACCAGCATATTTTTCGTGTTTATTTCAAGGTGCAGGCATGGAAGGGAAACAATCTCGATCGCTTAGAGTGGGGTTGGTTTATTCAAAACGATAAGTACTATCCAACTACCCCAACGAAAACGGCAGGGTCAGAAGAATTAATGAAAATGTGTTTTTGTAAGTGCAGAGATTCTTGCACGAATAGTCCGTGCACAGCCTTTTATTGTAGTGGTCTAGGAGGCAACGATGCGGAAGTGTACCGCAACCGAAAAGATTATTTCTCGCTAAATCTGCAGATATTTAATTCCATACAATTAAATATTTGTACATTTTCATAGTGAGTGTATTTAAGGTGGTTGCCGGTCCATCAATGGAAATTATGGACTTGTTGGTGCGCCATCCCGGATATCATCATGACAGCGTAATCTTTGACAGAAGTAGTGCTAGAGTGAGATTTGAAAGAGGAGATGTAATGGGAATTTTGTTAGGCGATAGTGGTTACCCGTGTAGGCCATATCTTCTGACTCCACTTTTACGTCCAAGTATGTCTTTATAAAATAATATTTCATAGTATTAGGAGTATATTTTTACTATTACTATTAGGTATTACATTATGTATCATTATTTTAATTGCCCATTCTGTGTTGATAACACATCCTGTACACATAGTACAGGCAAAATCCAATTTTACCTTGCATATGCTACGGTCAAGCTGAAATTTTGTAGACACGTTGTCTTCGGTGTCCTAAACAACATACTAAAAGTCCCCAAGAATCCCCTGTGAGCTTCCTCCAGTATCGTGGATCTTAGCCCCTCAAGTGCAGTTTTTCGCCAGTTACTCCGTGAGGTTGCATTTAATCGTAAAAGTAGCTTAGTAATATTTTATTAAGCATTAAATTATCTATTAAATAAGCTATAGAACACATTTCTACGATCAAAGGGCGTGGAGGAGTACGCTATTAGAGAATAGTGGTTCAGAAGGATTTTTTACGCGGAATTACTCCGATAGTTCCAATTTTTTTTTTAATATTATTTTTGAAGACAGCTCTTTTAAATTTCATTTTGTGAGAAAACCATTGCTCTAACATCGTATTTTGTAAATACAAAAGTTGTAGAAAATTTTAAGGTCTAAAAAATTTGTGAAGACTATTTTAGGATAATTTGGATTGAAAAGAAGATATAAAAGAAGCTAGATTTTTCTCTGTTGTTTTCAAGATGGCGGCACGCGCACGGGCTTGCCAAGGTCGAAAAGTCGGATTTAACATCAGGAGACCAGTTTATAAAACATATTAAAAAATTGGAACTATCCGAATAATTCCGCGTGAAAAACCCTTCTGCACCACTATTCTCCTTTTACGTACTAACTCCACATCCTTTCATCGTAGAAATGTGTTCTATGGCTCATTTAATAGTAGTACAGTAGAAGTAATGAAAGAGGTCAAACTAATTATAACAAAAATGATTCCTGCTGCAAATTGAAGATAACATACCTCTGTTCAACATACTAAAAATATACATTCGTACTGTGATGCGAAATACGTTTTTTCGGCCTCTATCTTGAAAATAAGATTGCCCAAAAATATAGACTCTGCTTTAAAAAAAATTTTGCACCATTTTGTTTGACCTCTCGTTTCGGAACTTTTTGCTAGAAAGACATTTTTTTGTGAACGTACCGTTAGGGCGCTAGGCGGCGACAAACTAAAAAATATGTAATTTTTCAATGCCGCAGATACAAAAGACAAAAAGGTCGGGATTTTTTGTCTCGAGGGGGTGTTCCAAACCTTCCCTTTTTGATAGCGCTTCTCGAAACCACCACCGTTTCTGTAGGAGAAGAGCAAAAAATTATTTTTGAAGGTCGTGTTTGCTTAAATTGCAATACTTTACTTATAAATAAAACGTACAAAATGTGAGAATATTGCCAAAGTTCGAGGAGTCGTAAAGCCCTTAAAAAAATTTGTTTGAAAACTTTTTTCTTGTTTTCGTGTTTCTTAGACTGTGTGCTATTAGTTCTATATGGCAATTTACCGGGTTTTAATTTTTTTAAGCGTTTTCATGATTTTTAAAAAAATGATCTATTTGTAATTTTAAGATTTTTGTCTAACTTCGAGGGGTCGTACTGCCCTTACAAAAATCTTTTTAAGATATTTGTTTTAGTTTTGTGTTTTGCGGACAGTGTACTATTATGTTCTGTGTAGCAATTTTTAAGATTTGAAACTTTTTAAGGGCGTTAGGACTCCTCGAATTTCGGCAATATTATCACAATTTCGTACGTGTTTTTATATGTAAAGTATTGCAATTTAAGCAAACATGACCTTAATAAATAATTTTTTGCGCTTCTCCTATAGAAACGGTGGTGGTTTCAACGGGCGCTATCAAAAGGAGAAGGTTTGGGACACTCCTTCGAGAAAAAACAAACCCGACCTTTCTGACTTTTATGTCGGCAGCATTAAAAAATTACATATTTTTCGGAGCATATTCATGGGTCGAAATATTGATAGAGAGAATCATCGTTAGAGCGAAAATCACGCCCACTGTGGTATTACTATCTCTGTTATTTTCTTGGTGTCTTTACACGTAATATTTTTGAATGAAAAGTAGAGTTCGTTCCAACTCTCCTGAGCTGTGTGGTTGTAAAAATAGTCACAAACTATTTTAGTACTATTTTAAAAAAAGTGATAGCTGAAAACATTGGCTTTCTATAAAGAGCGCCAAAATTCAAATAATTGAACAGAGATAACAATTTGGTAACATTTATGATATTTTTTTTTGAAGAATGCAATGATTCAGTTTTTAATTTTAATCTTCTAGAAAATGTAATAAAGTACAAAAAAATAATTAAAATTTGTATAATTTTTATTTACGAAACAAGTTAAAGTTATTACGGCTTCTCTTGAGTCGTTGCACTACATAGGGAAAAATAATGCAAACGAAATCTCGTTTTACAGTCTCAGTTTGGACTCTGAAGCGACGCTCGAATTTTCTATGCATATGTCTTTATGTTATCTCTGGAGGAGATTCATTGATTTTTTGATAAAATGTATGATAGTGGTTTTATCATTAAAAAACTGTTTTCACTAAATCTCGTTTTAAAGCTAAAGAAAGAGGAATTTTGCGGTTTTCTTTATATAGGGCTGTAGAGAAATTGAATATCTATGGAGGAGATTGCGTAGTTTTTTTTCATATTTGATAGTTTGTTGTAAATCTTGATATAAATAAATCAATGATAGGCCACCCATTAAACAATCTAGCTGTTAGTTCAAGCATAGGTAAACCCTAGGGGGTTGTTAAAGGTTTAACACCTGTGGTGCGGTTTACAATAGGACCATTGAATTGCCATAAATCCTTTTAAATATTTATTAGTAGTAAGGTAAAATGGTACACCAAATATTTATCACCTATTTTTTTTTCGTACTTAAATTTTTCATTGGTTTCAACACATTTTAGTAATTAAAACATTTAATTCTACGACGTTCAACCCGCTATTGGTCATATTCATGTATCTAAAAGATTTTTATTTACACATAAAATTCTTTAACAATTAAATTTGGTTACTCACATTCATAATTCTAAGGTTTTCATTTCCTATTTTTGTTGGGAAACCAAAAACGAAACCAATGAAAAACTAATGTATGAAAATAATTTTGAAGAATGGTAGATAATGAATAAAAAGAAACAAAAAAGATTTTAATTTTATGGACAAATTTATTCCCTATAATTAATAACAAATACACAAAAATACAATGGAAAATTTGATTTTAGTTTCAATAAACACTAAACACCTATAAGTCTTTTTTTAATATGTTCCTAATAGGTTGATCCTTTTTATACTTCGAGTCTATTATTTCTGGTAATAATGCTTTGTAAAAAAATTTTTCTAAGCTCGTTTGCATATGTTTCAGCCAAAAATCATTATTTTTTTTAATAATTGTATATTTTAAATCGTTATTCGTGTATATTACAAAATAACAGATTTCCCTATTGGTAATATGTAATTGGCCTTGGACCTGATACATACCGTCTGTTTCCAAAAAAGGGCCCCAGCTTATAGAGGGTTTATTCGTAACTTTAGACAAATAAAACCTTGTATAAAATTAAATGTGACGATCTTTTCTACAATTTTAGCGAAAAAAAAGTTATTATTTTCCAAACAGCTAAGGCTGATGGCGTCTTCGTTACTTTTTTTAAGTTGAACCATATACATTTTTTAGTCTCATAAGAGAGAGAATTTTTTTCTCTTTTCAATAAGGTAAAGCATCCATAGGGTTAAATAAGAAAATTTTAAAGAAAAATTGTAAAACCTAAATCTACATTAATTTTCATCAAGCCAGTGGATTGTTAAAAAAAACATGATTTTCAATTGTTTAGGTAACGGTGTAAGTTTCTTCACTCAAATCTAATGTTTCATTGAGCCACGACCGCTGGATTGGCTACGATAAGCTTGTTACGAATAAATTAAAAGTAGAAAATAATAAATTAAAAGAAAAAACTCGTAAAACATTATTTATTTATTATTAATTGGCGTCATCAACTAACGCTATTGACGATGAATATTTAAAATAATAGATTTTCACAAAAATTGTTCAAAAGGAGAGCTGTTGTTTTCTACACTAAGTTGACAACATAGTAACCCATTTACATTAGCAAACACTGTTCAAAATACTAAGTCTTTTAAGTAGCTCCATATAAAAAAGTTTTTCTTTTTTTAATTTATTCGTAACAAGCTGATAGTAAACAAACCGGAGGCCTTGGCTTAATGAAACATTAGATTTGAGTGAAGAAGCCTACACAGTTACCTAAACAATTGAAAATTATTTGGATTTTTAACAATCAGCTTGCTTGATACAAAATAATGTAGCTTTAGTTTTTTCAGTTTTTCTTTAAAATTTTCTTATTTAACCCTACGAATGCTTTACCTTATAAAAAGAGAAAAAAATTCTCTATCATATGAGATTAAAAATTGTGTATGGTGCAATTTAAAAAAAACAACGAAGATACCATCAGCCTTAACTGTTTGAAAAATAATAACTTTTTTTTCGCTAATATTGTAGAAAAGATCTTCTCATTTAATTTTATATAAGGTTTTATTTATCTACAGTTACAAATAACCCCCCTATAAGCTGGGGCCCGTTTTTGGAAACGCACGGTATATTTATCAAATGCTTTCAACTTAATATTTCCATCTTCAAGGGTACAACATTCGATTTTTTTTAAATTGATCCCTTCTTCGATCGTCAGATCTTTGGCCGAATAAGGACTCTTTATTTCTATAACTGCATTGGATCCTATTAGTCCATCAGGGGATGCCGCTAAAAATTGGTTTTCACAGTCAACAAATAAACCGCATTTTGCAACTGTTAATTTGGTCGCAATTTGAAATTGTTCGATAGCTTTATCTTCACTTTCTATGCCGTGACGAAGGGAATTTGGCAAATTGTGCGATGAAGTTGATTTTCGAGGGTATAAAATTTAGGGGCGTTTAAAATATCATTCTTCAAGTTTTCAATTTTGTTATGTAAAGGGACATTTTCAGTTTTTCTGTATTTTATAGCACATACAATAGCCGTTCTCAATTTTAAAATGTTATTGCGTAAAAAGTTTCTAATGTTTGTGTCTGTTCTAGGAGTCTTAGAAATTTCCCTAAATCTTAGTACATAAATTACGTAATACGTGATTTCGGCATTCGATTTTTTGAACGAAAGTGTTAGGACCGTATGGTCTTGCATCTCGTATTTTCTTATATACGCTACTGTCGCCGTCACCTATAACTTTCGTATATCTTAGATTGTGCATTTCTAAAGACTTTTTAAACCCTTCTAATACAATTGCGGCTTCCATAGACGTAGATGTTCCGCTCCAATTTTGAAAACACGTATGGCGAGGAACAGATTTTTTCAAATTTTTATACTTTACACAAAAACTACATACCTTATTTTTTACACCTATACAGGGTGTCCAGCTAAGCGCGCCGTCTTTGATAGCTCTTGCGGTATGCCAGATAAATCAAAAATAAAACAAAAGAATTATTTATGACTTTCATATCCATCACCTAAAATTATTTTAAAATACACAAAGTGATTACATATAGGGTGAGACATTAAAACAATTTTTTTTTAAATGAAACGCCCTATATATTTTTGCAATATCTGCTGTAGTTTCTTCTTCTCTACTCAACTGTATTTTAATTTTCTAATTTTGCCCAACAGCGGCCTACTAAATTAATTTTTTCTGTTAAATATTAAATTTGCACTAGGTGCTTTAAAAAATCACAATAACCTTAGTTTTGTGAATTAAGTAAAGAAATTGTACACAATTCAAGTGAAGAGCTTACACAACATGTACGTGTCGAGTAATTTAATTGTTATTGTATAGGGTGTTCACAAAACTTAATCAAAATGCATCAATTTCAATGAGTCATAACTCGATTTTGTTAAATAGAACACCCTATATTTTATGACTTATTTGACTCTAGCTTTGTAGTATCTTTAATTTTTATTAACAATGTCCTATACCTATCATGCATAGTTTTCCTAATATTTAGAAATAATACTGTTTTTTGTTCTCTGAACATTTGAATATCTAGTAATATCGAAAAAGTCAGGTTAAAGCGAGTGGTTATCCACTCTCTGCAGTCAATGTACAAAAATTGAGCGGTCAACGATAGTCATCTGCAGTCAATGGCAGTCAGAGCATACGTTTAGTAACAAATCAAATTAACCACAATTTAGCGATTCAAAGCAAAGTTGAGGATCCTCATACTTCAGTGAGGAGGTTAGAAAAAGATTTAGGCATTTCGAAATCCTCAATTTCAATTATTATTCGAAAGAATAAATACTGTTATTATTATTAGAATAAACTTTTTATTTTATTAGAATAAAAGAGCTATCAAAGACGGCGCGCTTAGCTGGACACCCTGTATACAATATTTTTTTTGTCCTGGCACCAATTATGCACGCGACTCCCGATAATTAGTTATAATTACACTTATATGATCTTTTGCACCAAGCCCCGTCTACAATAACAGAAATCTGTGGAACACCGTCTTTGTCCACATCCCCAGCTTCTATTGCTAATGCGTGCTCTAATTTTCCCGCTTCTGTCATTTCCTCTAAAGCAACTACCTCAGAAGATTTTAAAATATGTCTTTCTGCGGCTACGTACGTATTTGATGACATTGACGGTATATTTAATGCGGAGCATAATTCTGTTAATTGCGAGTAACCGGCGCCAATGGCAACTATTCCACATGCTGCGGCTTTATTAATATTAATATTATCCCGTAGTTTAGATTCTGTATCGAAAGTACCTTTTAGCCCACACACTTGACACTTATATGTAAAAACACTTTTTAGACCTAATCGTTTTTCGGCAACAATATCTATATCGTAAAAGCTGCAATCTAACCCTTTATGCCTTATTGATTTCATAGAAGAAAATAAGTAGTTTATGTCAACTACTCTGCGACCATGGAGTTGAAAATCAGTTTCTGTTTTTGGTGTTACTGTTTCACTTATGAAAACGTCATCTTCAAAATCACTTGAGCTTGTTTTTTCAATACACGCATTTTCCGAATTGTTGGGATCCTGATGATTGAAAAAAGCAGTTCTAGATCCTTTTCTAATTTTAAAATTTCTTTTCATAATCTGTTTTCGACTTTTTCGTTTTTTAGACGGATTAGGGTGGCTCTTATTAGGTGCGCCCATATTTTATAAATTGATAAATATTATATAAATCGATATAATAGATTGTATTCTAACTCACGTCACAATTCACTGAGGAAAACGCACTGAACGGCTAAATCGAGAATACTAAACTAAATTTAAAAAAATTTAAGATATTAAATGTTTTTACCTATATTTTGTTGTGACTAATGAGAAACTACGGAGAAAAATGTAAAAGGTACCTACAGTAAATTGATTTATTTAGAATTCTATAGTTGTTAGAAAAAGTAGTTTAGTTATCTTTGAACATAGCACAAAAGGAGTTTTAAAATTATAAGAAGACGGCTATTAGCTACCTAATTAGCAAATCTATTGAACGAAACTACAAGAATTTGTGTTGACTAAAGACCTTTTTTAAATAAATATTACAAAAATGTCAGGTATAATACTTCTACCTATTGTAATATTAAAAATTTCTTTCTAAGTACTCCTACTAATATTATTATGTATATAGTTTATCCATTTTTGGAACCAGAAATTGCCTTCTTAATCCTTATTATCTCATTAGCACCCTACTGTGTTGGATACCAATAAAAGATGAGTAAAATCTTCGAGAAAAAGGTAAAAATGAACTTCTATGCCAAAAGCAGGTATATAAACCCTTTTAATGCTTTTCACTTTACAAAAAATGTGCAAAATATCACATATTTAAATTAAATCTTTTTAAATTTCTTTTACATGAAGCGTTAGAAGGGTTTATATACCTGCTTTTGGCAGAAATTCATTTTTACCTTTTTCTCGAAGATTTTACGTATCTTTTATTGGTACCCAACACAGTAGGGTGCTAATGAGATAATAAGGATTAATAAGGCAATTTCTGGTTCCAAAAATGGATAAACTATACCCACTTCTAAGAATTTTAATTAGTTTTTGAAATTTAATTTATTTTTTGGGATACTTTTATAATAAAAATATAAGTATTATAATCTCGATTATAATATAATATTATTTGAGAGGGGTGTAGATATTACTAAATTTACTATTCACAATCTCATTTCTCCATTCTAAATTTATTTTTACTTTTAAAATTTAAATATATCTACAAACTATTTAGCCTGCAGCAACCAAAGGATTAAACACAATGGTTATTGCTTTTGGGTGCAGAGAGCCATAAAATTTTACCTAGAAAATAATCTTTAAACAGTGATACAATGGTTACATCTCGGGTTGCCTAAAAACAGGCGCATCCTCAAAATCGGAATTATGCTCAAGTTTGAAATAAAAATTTACTAGTCAGGAGCCTTAAGTACAATGCTTTCTACTTTTATAAAATTAGCTAAAAATGAATTCAATATTTAACATCTTCGTCATCTGAAGAGAAATAATCTTCTGTATCATCATCGCTGCTATCACCTGTATTTATGGGTATTATTAACTCCTCGACATCATCAATCACGAACTCTCTTTGCAAGTATTCGTCTTCAATTTTTTCAACATGGGAACAAATCCGTTGCCATTCTAATGCTCCTACGTTGTTAAATTTCTCTTCGGCAAGAATCCTAACGTCGTCTAATTTGAACGTGGTGTTACAAGTTGCCACATGGTTTTTAACTAGTGCCCAAATTTTTTCGATGGGATTCAATTCTGGATGATATGGGGGAAGACGCAACACTGGAATTCCATACTCAGAAAGAATACCATCTATCGCATACCTTTTTTGTACAGGTTTATGCATACATATTTTCTTGTACAGTTCGGGCTTTGTTTCTTTCATTTCATAAAAAATTCCTCTCTCGGAGAGCCACTTCTGCATTGCAGCTTTCTTCCATGACGAAGTTGGCATCGCTTCTACACAGACATTATGGTACGATGCATTGTCTACAACTAGTACACAAGAATTTGGTTCAACATTTTTTAAAAACTTTTCCTTCAACCATCTTGTAAAATTGTGAGTGAACTGAACTGAGCTGAACTGAACTGTGAACTGTGGAGATAGGTCTCGTCACAATAAATAATTGTTTTTCCTTCATCCCTATATTTTTTAACTTGACGCAAATATTCAATTCGTTTAAGTCTAATTTCGCTTCTTTCCGTAAGTGCTTGCCTGTTGTCTTGGGTTTTTTTCCATTTAAAGCCTAATTTATGTACCAGACGTCTAAAAGACGTTAATTTGCCTGTAAATGTTACATTCTGGTCATTCTTGACACTTTCAAATACAGCCTTCATGGTAGGTCGCCTCTTATTTATATTTGCATATGTATATAAAGTGTTCCGAACGACTTCTTCCTCGAAGACATCTGCCACACCTGTTTTTTTCACCTTCTTAATAGTTCTTCTTGGTGAAGAAAATTGTGGATTTTCGGGTGTTTTTGAACCCTCTTTAACAATTCGTCTTAATGTGTAAATCCCTATACCGGTAGCTGCAGCCACCCGTTCTTGCAAAGATTGCAATGGTATCGTCAACTCGTTTCGCTCCTTTTCTTCTTGCATGAATTTAAACACTTTGAAAATAATTTCACGGCTTTGACTGTGAATTACTTTACTCATTGTGATTAAGTACAATTAATTCTGAAACAAAATTTTTAAACTAATATAAATATTTTACTTAACTTGGCTCAACTTATTTATTTATTTAGAGGTTAGACATGCATATTTCTTACATTGTACGTGTTTTATGTTATCGTATTTAAGAAATTAAGAAAATTACATTACTTTAAATATTATTTTTTCTATGTTTGTTTACAAAAAAATTAATTACCATGTGATCATCTGATTATTTTAAAAAAACTGTTGCAAGCTTAAGTTTGTAATTAATTTTTAACTAATTTTAAATAAAATTTTAATAATTGTACTTACAGTTCGACAATTTCTAGTAAGCAGGATATAGTCTTGATAAAGACTGTTTTTTTAAACATGATGAAATAAAACACAAATTTCCACAAAAATTAATTAATTTGTTTAATAAACAAACGACGCGTTTCGCTACAATGTAGCTTCGTCAGGTACAAAATACAACTTAACAACGTAACAACTAAAATACAACTGTTTTTTTAATAAGCGGTAAAACAACAACAAAAAACTGATAAATAGAAACACGTGGAGAACTGCTCGCAATGAGAACGCTAACAGAATGAGGATGTTTTTAGGAAAGTCAGTAACTGTTATGTACTACGTATTTTCGTTTTGTGCGCATAATTACCGTACCGTCCAGGAGATTTGAAACGGGCTCTACCCCTACTGCGACAAGCACGACAGAGACAACTTGTAGAATTGTGTATACTACAGTGCATTTAGCATTAGACGCGGGACAAATTAGTATAAAGCTGAAACCTTTGATATTGTATTGTACTTATAGCCCTAGTACTAAAAGTCCCTACCCTTCCGAGGGGTGGAACACCCCCAAAATTGCATTTGAATCTCAAAAATTACACTTTTTATCATATTCTTGCAATTATCTCGAAAACAAGGTAGTAAGCGAAAAATTATAAAGAGTCAAAAATTTAAGAGGATAAAATTATACGGCAAAAATCTCATTTGCAATTTTTCAAAATATTTAATAGTTTTTGAAAAAAATGTTATTGAAAGTTAACCTATTTTGCGCGTATTACAGTACTCATGGGTTGCGCGATCAAAGTGATGCTGAGCCCCATTTTACATTATTGAAAATTTCTCATTACCTATCAGATTTAGAAAAAAAACAAAAAATATATAGTTGAAGAGAACATCTTCAGCTTTAAATTACATGTAAAATATTTTGATTTTAAGTAATTTATCATGGAGAAAAAAAATAATGAATGTAAAATAACCTAATTTTTCTTAAAATTTAAAAATCTCCTAAAGTAATTGAGGAAATATAAAATCCATGTAGGATTACTATCTTCATGATGTATACTTTAATGTCCTAAGAGCAAAATTTTTTTCGAGTTTTATTTTGACAAAAAATTGGACTTTGAAATTCATAATTTAAAAAAAAAAATTTCTTAGATATTTTTCTATCTTTAAGGCTCCTCACTAGTAAAATCTCAGGCAATGTTAAAATTGCGCTACAAAGAATACTTTTTAAGCCCACATTTTTTAATTTGAAGTATTTCTCGAAGTTTGTTCATATTTGTATAACCCATCCGCACACTAGTGACTTCATGAAAATTTGAAAAAAGTGTTAATTATTGTCTAATTAATTTATTTCTTTAAAATTTCCATGACTTTTTTCGCTATCTAAAATTCATTTTTTTATTACAAATTATATATCGATGGATAGCTTATTAATGTGCTTAAATTGGCGACATCTTCGATTTTCTTCAAAATCTTTGGTTTGTTAATAATTAATAAACAAAAATTAGTTGTCGCCAGTTTTAAGTTGTTTTCCTTTAGTCTTAAAGGGTTTTAGGCAACCAATTCTACACTTTACCTGAGCTCTTGTCAACAAAAGATACAATACAACAATACAAGAGGGTCTAATAGGGGGTCATAAAAGCTTTTACCTCTATTTCTTTTACTAAAACGATAAATCCTTATTGAAATTTGGAATAAAAGTTAGAAATTAACATTTTATCTAATTTAATAGTCGACCGCTTACCTATTAAATAAATGTTATAAATCGTAATCAAAATGTAGATACAAAATTTTTATAAATTCAATTAAAATCTCTAATTTCAGGGGTAAAAATTAAATTGCAATAATTTAATAAGTAGACGTTTATAACTTGTAACAATTACGTAATAGATACATTATACTAATCTAAGATAATTATAAATTAACCCCTAACTTTATTATTCTTTTCTTTGTTTACTTTTGGGTGGGTACCTACTACCTGAAAAAAAGACAATTCTTAGAAGAGGATAAATACGACCCGATTTATTACAATTTAAATCTAAATAAACAATACGGGATCTTGATTTTGAACATAAGTACCAAATATTGGTTTTACTACAGTTCATTTAGCGTTAGACTCAGGACTAATTTGCCTAAAGTTGAAACCTTGTGCTATTATGTAGTACTTACAGCCCTTATTATCGTACTCAAAGTCTCCACCCCTCCGAGGGGGGAATACCACCAAAATTCATTGACTACTTAGTTTTCGAGATAATCGCATAAATATGATAAAAGTGCAAGTTCTGACATTCAAATCCAATTTTGGGGGTGTTCTCCCCTTCTCTGGGGAGAAGTTCTCTTCTCCGTGATGATGACTTTAAGTATAATAATACGAATCTATATTGAGATCGCTCAATATAGTACTGCAGTACGCACCAAAGAGTTTAACTTTCAATAACATTTTTCTCTAAAACTGTCATACATTTTGAAAAATCGCAAATGAGATTTTTTCGTATAATTTTCTCCTCTTCAATTTTTGACTCTTTATAATTTTTTGTTTACTAACTAGTTTTCGAGATAATTGCGAAAATGTGATAAAAAGTGTAATTTTTTTAATGTTTTTTGTTATCACGTACCGTCGCGTCGTCTGCGTTGATCTTTCGTAGTTTGACAGATCAACGCCGGCGATGGTTGAACCGATTGACGGATTGAAAATTAAAAGAGCATAATCGACGCATTTTTAAATTCTGAACAGAGTACCTATTTACAATTTTGCGGTAAAACAATTAGGTTAGCCAATATTTTGCAGTAGTCTAGTTTTACATGTGAAAATTTTATATTCAAGATCAAGATAACACGCCGTATAAGATTAATTTCTAATAAAAGACTTGTTTTTCTAAAGTTCTTTTTAAACAATTTTCGAGGTGTCCGTTTACGCACTAATCGCAAATCCAAAATTTCTAGTATTAGCAACAGCAACGCACTCATAAATTTTTTTCTATTTGTTTGTAAACTTAATATTCACAGTTTCATTTCTCCATCCTAAAATTTCTTTTGCTTTTAGAAATATAAATATATAGCCTGCAGCAACCAAAGGATTAAACACAATGGTTATTGCTTTTGGGTGCAGAGAGCCATAAAATTTTACCTAGAAAATAATCTTTACAGTGATACAATGGTCACATCTCGGGTTGCCTAAAAACCGGCGCATCCTAAAAATCGGAATTATGCTCAATTTTGAAATAAAAATTTACTAGTGAGGAGCCTTAAAGGACTCTCAAATAATAAAGAAGAGATCTAAGGCCATAAATTTTATTTTGTAGAAGGCCTATAGTATACGTTTTAAGAAGCCATCTTAAAAATTTACATTATTTAACGTTTTCATCAAAAAATTTTCAACAATATGAAGAAAGATCGAAATACGTAGTTTTTTTCCGAAATTGGTCATTACTCGCTTAATTTTTGAGAATTCAAACTTTTTCTTGAACGAAAATAAAGGTAATACTCTAAAGGTTTTATATCTGCTAATCGCATCTTGATAGGAATTCTACTTTAGAAACGACAGCAGTTTGTACGATGAAGAAAATGAGCAAAAAAATTGTAGTTCACTGCAGTTATGAAATTTTATAATTTATAATTTTTCGCTTACTACCTTGTTTTCGAGATAATTGCAAAAATATGATAAAAAGTGTAATTTTTGAGATTCAAATGCAATTTTGGGGGTGTTCCACCCCTCGGAAGAGTGGGGACTTTTAGTACTATAATAAGGGTTATAAGTACAATACAATATCAAATGTTTCAGCTTTATACTAATTTGTCCCGCGTGACTATGTAAAATTTCAGTAGTGCACCGGACTAGTAGTACTTGATACTAAAACCCATTAATTAATAATGAATAAAAATTTTTGATTCTGTCGTGTTTGAGATGCTACAACTGCATTTGTTTTTTTCCTCTTTTCTAAAATAAGTATCTAGGTATAAGGTTTTAGTGCAGTTCTTTTATTAAAACTTATGTACTACTTTTGTTATTTCTGTTAGAATAAAAAGATCATGTTTTATAAAACAATCGAACAAAAAACTATTTAGATACAATAAATTACTAATAAATGTATAATGGTAGGTTAAGTGAATTAATTTCGAGACCCAAAAATAATATCCAATAGCCAGAGTTGGGCAAGATACTTATAAAAAGTATCTTTGATACAAGATACATGATAATCCAATTTCAGTATCTTTGATACAAGATACAAGATACTTTCACCTCGAGTATCATAGATACAAGATACTTTTATTTTTTGATCGAAAGATACAAGATACTTGATACTTTTTTCATCATTCTATTTTTCCGTGGTTTTATTTAAAAATAGATTAACTAACCCTGAGTCCTATAAAGCTTGGATTAGCTTAGTTCAACAAGTAACCTCAAAATGGAACTGTTTATTTAATAATAATCAATGCTGTTTCATCAAAAACAGCTGTGGGCAAGTTAAATTAATTGTAATTCGCCATTAAAGTGTTATAGTACCGGCTGCTGCAGCCGGAAGAACAAATACCAAGTTCCATTTTAAGGTTAGTTGTTGAACTAAAGCTAATCCAAGCTTTATAGGACTCAGGGTAATAGTATTAGAAAAGTCAAACACAAGCCATGTTAACTAACTGATATTGTAATAACTGAACCTTTTCGAGATAAAAAGGTAAATGAAAGTTGAGCCAAGGATTCAGAATAGTTACAGTGTCTGTCTGAATACAAGAGCCAATCAGAATAGAGGAAGGCCATGGGGAAGGGGTTGTTTTATTTAGAAGAGAAATTTGATTTTCCAAAAAATAACCTTTCCCTTGTTTATTCTCAAAAAATCTAAGTAGATACTTATACAATCTAATATCCTACCTGGAAATATTATCCTGGGAGTCGTATTTTACCCCTTTTACACAGTACACAGTCATTAGTCGTTACCGTTATCGCCTGCAATTTTAAAGAATTTAAAATCCTCATACAATAGCATGGCGCCAGAAAGGTCTTACATTTGACAAACAACCTGTACCAGCTTTTTTGTCTTTAATTTTATTTTATTTTCTTTTTTTCTATTGATTTTTGAAAAAGTGTTAAAAAAAGTATCTGGGCACATTGAGACTAAAAAGTATCTTTGATACAAGATACATGATAATTCAATTTCAGTATCTTTGATACAAGATACAAGATACTTTCACCTCAAGTATCATAGATACAAGATACAAGATACAAAAGTATCAAAGATACGTATCAAAGATACATGTATCATTGATACTGCCCAACTCTGCCAATAGCTTATTTGCCCATTACAGCATCAAACGTATATGTATAAGAACCACTAAAAATCCACTAGGTAAAATCTTATTAATTCCTTTTTTTGTTTTATGTTTTTTTATTTACATAAAAATTTTAATAATAGAACAAAAAAGTTTTTAATGATAATACAGTTAGTTAGCTTTTTTTAAATAAAAATACAAATTTTAACGAACACGTTTTTGGTGCGCCACTGATAACATCTAGTCCTGCTTTTTATAGTGGGGACTACTTTCTCAAAAACCGTATTTGACGACAGAGATGCTAAGCAACTACCTGAGTGGTAGGCGTGGTTTTCGCTCTATCGATGATCAGCTCCATCGACTGTTCGCTCGAACAATATCGACCCAGTGAAAGTCCCCGCTTTGATAATATTTTTATAAATGTTGGCCCGTTTCATTTTCAAATGGAATTTTTTAAGGCCCTCGGGAAGTACATAGATTCTTGTGGAATTGTCGAAATGTTAATCCAGTCCGAGGTTCTTGCTGAGGGGTCCATAAATTCTTTTATAGATAGCAAACACTTCAATAGGTGTAAAAGGCTGCATCCATTGCTTTCCGGTGCATTACAAGCGTTGTATTTTCTTCGTTTTGCAACTGAAAATAAACTTAATCCAGAATTCACAACAAAAAGTTTAAAATACGCGATACAGGGTTCTGTTACAGTTGATGAAGAGTTCCCATTGACCCCTTATTTACATCAAATTCTAGTGAAGTACCGTCAATTTTGTTCGAAAACTTTAATGGGGGATCATGGTAAAACCGCTCAATTCTATTTATCCTACGTTTTTTGTGAACCTTTTTTTCCGATTGTCAAGAAGTATTAGGACCAGTAATTTTGAGTTGTTCACGAATTCAACTTTTGAAATTATTGATTTATTTTTTGCTATGAACCAGTCGAACTACGCACGATGGTCCCTCAAGTACCTATCTAATATTTTAAACTTGAAGCTTCATGATTCTAATTTGATTAACGAGTTCAAACGAGGCGCTTTCGGTGTTAAAAGAACCACAAATCGTTTAGCGCGGGCTCCGGTCGATTTGACGCTAGAACAAACAATTAACGCTGACGCTGCTAACACTGCGACCGGCGTTACTCATTTCACCAATTCCATCTCGGCCAGACAACGCTGGGCTTTGAGCCATAGTATGCGCACAAAAATTATCACCAACGTCCTTGAGAGAGTTAAACTTTCGCGTAGAGACGACGTTTCTTACGAATCCCAAAAATCGCGTCTCCAGAAAGATAGAGCAGATTTGCAGAGAATTATTAATACGATAGGAGAAAATGTTGATCCGTTCGATAAAAGTTTGGATGTTGATCATTTATTTAATATCTCAACGGGGAAGGCCGCCTCCGTTGAAGTTTCCAATTTCCTATTGAAAGTTGGTGAAACTGGTTCGAATCAAAAAATGAAATTTTTAGAAGAATGCAAAGAAAATCCGCTTCGTTTTGATAGGCCCATAAAAGTAATAAAATAAATAATTTTGCTTCCGAATGCAAGAAAAAAGTTCAAAAAAACAAAGACGGGAGCAAACAAGCATTGTTGAAAATGGAACGCGATATTTTCGGTAGGCTATTAGCAATTTCCCTCGAGAAAAACGTCGAAATGGAGACGTGTCTTTCCTATCCCTTGGCCCCTGCTCCGCAAGCTCTTTGCCAGTATAACGGAGATATGCACAAAACAGACAAATCCACTCTGGCAAAAGCGTTAAAATCAAAGATCGATCCTTGCACACCTCCGCCATTCAATGTACGTGTCATTGATGGTTTTTATTTTCTTCACTTAATTGGTTCTTATTTACCACAAACGTTTGAAAAAGTTTCTGAAACTATTTTAATGAAAATTTGCACTACCACAGCAACAGAAATTCATCTCATTTTTGACCAATATTTTACACCATCTATCAAAGACATGGAACGGCAAAATCGCGAAGAAGAAGATATTCCGTATTACAATAGTTGGACCGAGCCAAGTAAGGCCAAACGATTTCTTAAAGAGTTTGCGAAATCGAAAATTTAAAGAGGCGTTAATAACATTTTTGTCAGAGCATTGGGCTCAGGATTCTGTCGTGTCTATTATTGGCAAAAAGAAAGTACATATGACTGTCAAAAACAAATGTTTTTCATTTCAAGTTTTAAACAGTGCGATGGTGAAAACCGAAGAGATCGAGTTGCTTTGCGAACACGAAGAGGCGGATACGAGAATCGTGTATCACATATCAAAATTAGAAGAAGAAAAATGTAAAGAAAAATACAGTCGTCCGATACTGATGTTCTTATTATTTTATTGGGCAATATTCACAAGCTTCTCGATCGTGAAGTCTGGCTTCTTGTTGCTGCGAAAAAAACATGTGGTGTATGTACTCAATTATCCAAAACACTCGGATCAAATTTATGTAAAACTCTGCCAGGATTCCACGCGTACACAGGTTGCGATTATACAGCGGCTTTTTACAGGAGAGGGAAAGTCAAGCCTTTTAAATTACTTGAAAAAAACGTTAAGATACAGAACGTGTTTGCATCATTAACTAATTCGACCGATGTTTTTGACGAAATGAAAATGAGAATCCTACAAAAATTTACGACGAAAATATATTCCGTAGGAAATTGTACAGATGTCAATGCAGCAAGATTCCAGATTTTCCAATTAATGTATTCCAGCAAAAAAAATGAAGAAAAATTTTTGAAAAAAGTTCGGGGTTTTGACTCTAGTTTAATTCCACCATGCAAGAAGTCATTGCAACAAAAAATTCTCAGAACAAAATATGTTATTAAGCTATGGCAAAATGCAACACTTGAAAAATGTTGTTTATTGAATGCTTAAGAACATGGATGGATATTGCTAAATAATAGATTCGAATTGTACTGGTTTGATGGCAATCCCACTCCCCTTTCAGTTGAAGATGTTTTAATTGTGACGTCAGAAGTCGACGAAGCTGAAGTTAGTGACGACGAAGTACATAGTACATATAGAAGTACATAGGTGTCGTACAACCAAAATAGGTGAACAAACTTTAAGGGTACGTTCCGTACCTTAATTCTAGGTAAGGAACGTACTCTCGAATTTTTTTCGGTACAACCTGACTTCCACAATAAAAAACTATTCACAGCCTGAGAAATTAGGTATTTTTTAGCAATAAACTTCTAAACCTTTTTTTCGTCTTAAAATATTTAGTGAAAAATTAATTTATAACGTATTTTCATTTGATCATTAATTAATTAATCTAATTCGTCTTAATTACTAAACATGCTTTTGCAACAATGAGCGACAAAGTGCTTAATATTGCAAAGAATCAAAAGGTTTTCTCAATATCGGCCTTCTTTACAATGAAGAAACTGTTACTACGTTGTTGTCGCCCTCAATTTGTACAGGAATAAATTTACGGTACGAGAGGAGTAGCAGCACAGCATAAATTTAACATCACCAACGTGGGGCTAGAGTTTTTTACTGTTTACATCACAACATAAATTTGGCTGCCTAAACGTGGGACGACGGGTGACACAGTTTGATAAGTACGAGGGACCCTATTGAAGAAGTTAATATTTTGAGTAAGAAGTTTTTATTTTGATTTGTTTGTAAAAGAGATGACGGAGAAAGCTAGAATAACAGAGGCAGGAGATTGTCAAGGGTATGAAGAGAATGAGAGAGAGAAGGAAAAAGAGGATGAAAGTGTGTAACAGGGTGTGATTGTAACAGATGTGAATGAAGGTCAGTAGAGGTACAAAGGAAGGAAATAAGTTTATATGATATTATGGAAAGTATGAATAAAAATAGTAGTCATATAAAAGAGTATATGAACAGAATGAATAAAGATTTGAATGAGAAAATGGATGCTAATAAAGAGGATTTGAATGAAATGAGGGCAGAGATACAAGAGATGGGTAGAAGTTCAGAGTTGGAAATAACTGTAAGAAAGGAAATTGTTGAAGTTGAGAGATTATGTGTAGTAAATGCTGAAAAAATATTAGCAGTAGATGAATTAGAAATTGTAGAAGTGATAAATGATCAGGATTTAGAGATAAGAGTGGATGAGATAGAAAAAGAAAGTTTTCAGGAAAGTTTAAGGGTCGATTGAAATACTCGGCCTTACTGAATGTATAATTCTCTAATTGAATGCGTATCTTACGTATTATTTAATAATAATTATACAGGGTGTATTTAAAATAGCGCCAAATATTTACATAGCGCAATTCTACGTCGAAAATCAAATAAAAAACTGTGGTAGCAGTTTTCTTAAAACCTATTGGTGAGCGTGTTATTAGTGGTCGTAGTTTGAATTTTATTTTGGCTATGGCGAAGAAATCTACTTCAAAAGTATCGGTGATACAAAGTTCAACAAGTATAGTAAATAACCGAATATAAATTTTACCATTTCGGTAATTAGTTTTCTTGTAATTTAAACTTAAAAAATGTGAAGTCTTTGCTACGGATTATTTTGCAAAATGTTGCAACAGTGGATTGTAAAATATAAAATTAGATAGGTAAATGAAGTCTGATAGTTGTCATTTTTGACGATTTTCGTAGAAGCTGCTGCTGTTCCAGTTGCACTTTGTTGCCAAATTTAAAAACTTTTAATTGCCGATATTTAAAAAAATATTGGATTAAGACCAAATTAGAACTGGAATTTTTTGTTTAGTTTTTGATGATGAATAGCGTGATGTAAATATTTGGCGCTATTTTCAATACACCCTGTATAATCTACTGCGTATATTACATCAGAAGTGGTCAGAGAATTGCAATGCCCAAAAAAAAGTGTAATCGCCGAACTTATCAAAGTTCGACATTTACAAGCAGCAGTTCCGGTAGTTCTCCAGGTGAACGACGAAAAAGGAGAACAAATTCAATTTGCAATGCTAAGTTCAGGTCAGATAATAGATATTCAGCGGTGAGTACACTTTTACTAATTATATCTACCACCCTTTGAAGAGCTTCATTATAGAATGAAGGTCATTGATCAAAACGCATCGGTTTTAACTAGAGTGATAATGAGATCATATTTCAAACTTTGAATAAGGTAAAAAGATCAGCTGTGTGCTGTGTGGTATGACACAATAGGGGTATCGTGACAAGCGATACGACGCCTGTCTGATTTTTGTACTATCTTCTCTCACAACATTTGACGGGTGGTCTAGACCTTAATATCGATGTGCCAAAACCAATATCGGCTTTTCTTTACAATGAAGAAACTGTTACTACGTCGTCGTCACCCTCAATTTGTACAGGAATAAATATTGCATCCCCAAAAGAAGAAGCAGTTGCTTCAACATCGGGTCTAAGTGCACATATTATATCTCAAACTGTCGACGCTCGAAAAGGCAACCTTCATAAAATTAACAATTTAAAATTATACTCAATGACATAGAAATTGCAACAACAAGAAGGACTAGGAATTTTTTGATAAAATTTGGTAAAACCGTTAAACTACTCAAGGGTAATAATTGATTAAAATTTGGATGAGATTCATCAAGTGGTAATAGTACATACAGGGTGTCTCAACGCTGCGTTATAGTAGAACTGTGGCTTTGCTGTAGAATTTAACAAAAAAATTTTAATGCACAACTATAGTTCTCTTAGAGCTTCATCTCTTAAAAATATTTTTACATATACCGGGTGATCCATTTAAATGCTACAGGCCACACTTGTATTTTTTTAAATGGAACACCCTATATATTTTTGCATATTCAGATTCCCCTTTCGAAGGCGATTATAGTCATGTGTGGGTTAATGGGTCCACCATGGACCTGGGACAAGATAATGCGCATTTTATACTAAAAACGAGTCAACTTTGCGTGCCTGTTGTGACTTAACGAATTGACATTTTTGACCGAGGTTTGAGTTAAAATAATGCTAATATCGTCTTTTTTTCTTATTATCTTTCAAAGCGACATACAACGTCAAAATGAGACCATGTGAGTCTCCAACGCAAAATGTCAGTTTTCTTCATTTTTTTAAATGGCACCCCCTATTTTCGATTGCAGGAAAAGAGAGATCCTTTTCTAAGCTTTCTAATGATATAACATTTTCTCAATCTATTCACTTTTAAAATTCAACTTTTATCCCATTTAAAAAATTAAGAAAAATTACATTTTGCGTTGGAGATCCACACGGCACAATTGCGGTTTTGTCAACTTTGAAAAATATTTTAGAAAGAAGGCGATATTAGAATTATTCTAATGCAAACCGCAGTCAAAAATGTTAATTCGTTACTTTATAGAAGACTAGCAGGACCCGTGGGCTACGCCACACGCCTTTTAATTTAGCGGCTCCTTAGTTTGCAAAACCCTTGGAAAAACCTATCAAATCTTAATTAGGTATATATGAGCCCAACATACTCTACAATGTAACAATAAATCGATATTGTGAAATTTGTGGGCATACGAATGTATGATAATAATAATATGTAGAAGCAAAAAAAGGTCGCTATGATGTCTATTAGGAAAAAGTTGGAAGCAGGTGCTTTTTATAGTGCACCACCAATGACGGCACCTCCACCACGGTTTCATCAGAACCGTTACCTCAGGAAACCCTCTACAACCACCTGCTTTAATTTTAAGTAGCACCGCCGCCTTAGGGACCTCTATAACCCCCCGCTTTAATTTAAATTGGGTGGAATGTGCACCACTAATGTAAACATTGCCGTCACCACGCTCACCAAAATCCCCGCTTCAGGCACCCTACAACCACCCGCTTTATTTTAATTGGGAGGCACATCCACCACCAACGACAGCACTTCCGCCACCGGAATCACCAGAATAGCCTCAGGGCACCCTACAACCACCCGCTTTTGTTTCATTTGAGAAATACGTGCACACCACCGCCACCGATATCACCAGAACCCCGCCCCAAGGACCCCCCAACCACCTGCTTAAATTTCAAATGGAAGGCAAGTGCATAACTAATTTCAACACTATATCGCCACCTAGAACAACAGAACTGCCGCCCCAAAAACCCTTACAACCACCCGCTTTAATATCAATTGTAAAGCACGTGCACCACTAACGTCAGCATCGCCGCCACCGATATCACCAGAATCACCGCCTCAGGAACCCCTACAACCAACCACTTTAATTTCAATTGGCACGTGCATCACTAAAGTCAGCATCACCGCCACCGAGTACACCAGAACCGCCGTCTTAGAGACCCCTACAACCACCCGCTTTAATTTTAGTTGAGAGGCACATCCACCACTAACGTCATCATCGCCGCTACCGAGTACACCAGAACTGCCGCCTCAGGGCACCCTTCAACCACCCACTTTAATTTCAATTGGCAATTACACGCACCGTTAATGACAGTACTGCCATCTCAGGGAACCCTATAACCACCCGCTTTAATTTCATTTGGAAGACACGTGTACCACTAACGACAACACCGCCCCCCCCGTATTACGAACACCGCCTCCTCCGTGGCCCTCAACAACCACCCGCTTTTATTTCAAATGTGAGGCAGTACATT
Organism: Malthinus seriepunctatus; assembly: GCA_963924605.1. NCBI lineage: Eukaryota > Metazoa > Arthropoda > Insecta > Coleoptera > Cantharidae > Malthinus > Malthinus seriepunctatus. The sequence continues at coordinate 63,114,825 of OZ004600.1, read as the reverse complement.
TCTTGGCGAATTTGTTAGAGTAGATTTTTAAAAGTAAAATTTGAAATATTAATTTTTATGTGTCAATAAATTATAGAATTTAACTAACTTGAAACCATAAAGGAACGCATTCAAAATTGATTTATAGTTCATGGTACATTTCTGTATAACCATATAACGTAGTTTTAAATTTTAGTTTTTGGGAGTTCTTTCACATTTTTGCCAATTTCTAAGCCCCCAGTTGACATATCGTAATCATACCTAGCCTATGTTACTCCCAAAAGTACGGTCTATATGTGAAAAAAAAAATTATTAAAATTGGTTCGGTGGTTAGCGAGATCTTAAGTAACGCACATACATACATACATACATACATACATACATACATACATACATACATACATACAAACATCTTACTTTATATATTAGTATAGATAAGCAACGTTGACTTGTATTTTCCTAAAATTCGCAGTATCTTGGCCCATATCTACGGTAAACCCATTAAACCATACATTACTATAATCGTTCTCGAAAGGGGAATCCAAATATATAAAAATATACAGGGTGTTCCATTTAAAAAAATACAAGTGTGGCCTATAGCATTTAAATGGATCACCCGGTATATGTAAAAATATTTTTAAGAGGTGCAGCTCTCAGAGAACTATAGCCATGCATTAAACTTTTTTTGTTAAATTATAAGACAAAGTCACAATTCTACGATAACGGAGTGTTGGGACACCCTGTATATCTGACACTTGGCTTGTTTTTTCGTACATTGTTTTCAGGTGCATTTCTTGCTAGTTTTCGTTAAATTCATTATTGTTGTGCTTGTCATTTTTCTGTTTCACTTGTTTTGAGAGTGTGATCATGCCTAGAATACGACAGCGTGCAAATTATCGTCAGTTGAGCGAATTTGAAAGAGGTCGAATTGTTGGCTTTCGTAAGGTGGTTTTTCGTTTAAAGAAATCGCCATTCATCTCAACCGAAACCAATCCACTATCAGAGAGAGTCAACAAGAAGATCCGGAGGAGTAAAACGAACCAATGAGGTGCAGAACCGCCATCTTCGACTTATGGCATAAGAGACCCATTCTCCAGTACCAGAACAATTGCTGACCAATGGTTAAGTAATGAAAGTCGTCTTGTAATTCTTCGAACGGTTTAACATCGAATTAGAGCTTTCGGCTTGCAATCTTATCGACCACATCTTCTATTACAACTCACGGCTAAATACCGGTATTGGTTTGTTTTTGTCCTCCGAATCCTCTTCTACGACGTTGTTGACTCTCTCTGGTTCATGCTCGGTAACATCGCATGATAGTGGATTGGTTTCGGTTAGAACCGGCGAATTTCATTGACGAATTTTTTCTCTAAACGCAAAAATTCGCTCTTTCAAACTCTTTCACATTCGTCCAGCTGACGATAATTTATACGCTGTCGTATTCTAGGCATAATCAAACTCTCAAAACAAGTGAAACAGAAGAATGATAAGCACAACAATAACGAAATTAACGAAAATTAGCAAGAAAAAAGAACACCAAGTGTCAGATATACCATTACCATTTGATGAATCTCATCCAAATTTTAATCAATTATTACCCTTGAGTAGTTTAACGGTTTTGCCACATTTTATCAAAAAATTCCTAGTCCTTCTTGGTGTTGCAATTTCTATGTCATTGAGTATATTACTCTAATTTTTATAGCTGGAAATAGGAAATGTAATTTTTTGAATAGCGTTGCGTTGTCCCGTTACGGATAAAACAACGCATTTACAGTTTTGGTATGAAGCTCTAAAAGTTCTTGATACCATTACCTATACTACAAAAAAAGGTCATTTTATACCCCCAACAATAAACAACTGGAACATTACCATTAAAGGAATGATATATCTGTGGAAAGTGTTGAAAAAAGATGGTTTTAAGTTTATCTGTCCTCGCACATTAAATCAAGATCCGCTTGAAAATTTTTTTGGATTGATTAGAAGTCATTGTGCGAGGAACATAAATCCCATATCATCATCTTTTTCAATTTCTTTTAAAGCTCTATTATTAAACAATTTCATGGCAAGTCATTCTCCAAATGCAAATTGCGAAGAGAATGCTTGTGATGGGGCCTTAGGATCTTTTAAAAAGTTTATAATGCAAGTGTGCCACCAACACAACAAGAAGTGATAGAACCTATTCAAACTGAAAAAAGTTATGATTTAAATTTAACCATGATTGACCACTTCTACTACTCCCCTTCATTCGTATCTAGCTGGATATGTAGCGACAAGGGTTTTTACGCAAAATAAAAATTTGCCGAGTTGTCACTTTTATCTTGCACACTATGGAAATCACCTAAACGGCAAGAGTTACAAGGTCGGTTAGATTAGAGAAAAGTTGCACAATTTCACGTGCTATAAGAAATAAAAAATACAATTACGATAGCTTGCTTGGTTTCTGAAATATGAAAAAACTGAAAACTTGCATTTTCTTGTTTATTACATAACTCTCTTATTATTAATTTAAGGTATTGATATGAAATTTGATAGGTTTACATAACTTGACACGAGCTACGAATTAAATGTATGATACTTTTTCTAAGCCTACTAGATGTCTGTGTTTTAATAGTCAACTTTTGATTTTCTTATGGGCATGGCTCCCATGAATTTTGAGATAAATAAATTGGATTTTTTATTCTTATTTCAACGATGTATAATAATCTATGTTTAAAAAGAAAGATGGCTGCACACTTCATATTACTTTTATTAAATCAAGTAGTCATGAAAAAACTACTGAGAGAATTAAAAATGACAACTAGGGATAGCTTTTGATTTAAAAAGTTTTGTTATACTTCAATTGTTTTTTCATGGCTAATACTTGATTTAATAAAAGTAATTACATATCTTTGAAATCAGAATAAAAACTCCAATTTATTTATGCCAAAATTCAACATAGATAAGAAAATCAAAAGTTGTCTATTAAAACACAGACATCTAGTAGGCCTAGAAAAAGTTTCATACGTTTAATTCGTAGTTCGTGTCAAGTTATGTAAACCTATCAAATTTTATATCAATGCTTTAAATAATAAGAGAGTTATGTAATAAATAAGAAAATGCAGTTTTTCAGTTTTTTCAGGATATTTCAGAAACCAAGCAAGCTATCGTAATTTTCTTTTTTATTTCTTACAGGACCTAAAATTGCGCAACTTTTCTCTAATTTAACCGATCTCGTAGCTCGTAAGTCTTACCGTTTAGGAGATGCCCATAATGTGCAAGAAAAAAGTGACCACCTTGTATACCTACCTACCTACATACATTAGCATTATGTGAAGTATATATTCAGTCTCTAGTGTGTCCTCTGTTTCGACCGTTTCTTCAGTGTCATCAGAAGACGAAGACTATGAGGATGAGGAAATACAACCAAGAATGCCACGTGTATTTAGAGACAGCAAAAATCCGTTTGATACCCTAAGTGAAGAGGACTTTAAAGCTAGGTTTCGCTTAAACAAAGAAACTGTAGCTTTGACATTAGATTTGGTGGAGGAAAATATTAAGTCCTTAACTAAAAGAAAACATGCAATACTGCCTATTAATTTGTTGTTAATTGCTCTGTATTTTAACGCCACGGGCTCGTTAAAAAGTCTTAAAATGTATTTTATTAAATTTATAATTATTACTGTATGTCAGATTTTAATGATTTCTCGAACCGAACCAACGTACAAACCAAAATAAGCGCTGATAACGCTCAGGCCTCGAGCACGGGTCAAACCGCACTGATGGTGCTTCTTGCAGCCACCAGCACCCACCACACGCTCCCACGAGATGCGTGTCCTGCGGTCCTGCCTCTACCCTGACCGTTACGCCTACTAGGTCATCATATTATAATTAGATCATCGCAGAAATCATCGCCGCTAACACGGCCAGACTGACAACTATTCCGCTCTCGGAATAGCTCACTCTCCAAATCATTAACGCAGTATGAGAATAGTTACAAGCTGCTTAATAGAGCAGCTTAACACAAAAACAGTTGGCATTCTCACAGCATTAGCTGTCAAGACAAGATCTATTAACTACCGCAGCTATCTCGTAAACGTTCTCGCAAGAATTAAGTAGACACATTTGCAACATCTAATATGTCGCAAACAGCCCACCACCAAGTTCATCTTGAACAATAAACAAAGTTAATAACAAACATGGATTTTTAATCCCTCCAACTGTCATAATACCTCACCACCTGCCGCAGCATGGTTATTGAGCAAATTACCTGGATCTCAGATAATAAATAAAGCATAATCATAAATAATTATAAAAAAGACCTAACTACATCATTTCAAAATCAAAATAATAAATTAATAAAAGACTTATTTAAGAATAAACTAATTACTGAAAATAACCATAAACACTTAACAATTTATAATAGTTCATTTTATCAAAGGTTACAAGAACTAATAAATTTAGTGTAAAAGATTCTTGGACTTAATATTCCAATTAATCATAGAATTGTATCTTTTGATATTATTTTTTTATACACAAATATACCATATAGTCCAACAGAATTAGCAAAAATTCGATGGTATACAAAACAAAATTAGGTCCGTATTGAGACCTCTCTTAATATGTTAATTTGTACCTACACTTTAAGAATCCGATGAGTCCCGAGCTAGGTCACAGGCGCGCGCGTGAATAAATGGACTTGAAGAGGAAAAAAATGTTTGTGCGTAAATTTCTCGGAAAGGGTGCAACCCAGCGAAAAATGACTAGCGTACAATTTTATAGATGAAGCATTTTTACAAAACAAATGTTCTATAAAAAGTTTTCGTTATAGCAATGGTGTAACCACAAAATTCCTTTTAAGAAAGATATGTTTTCAAAAATAATTTTAAGCAGGCGAATCAATGTCGTACAAAATAATTGCACGCCGATGGACGAAAAACTGTTTTACTCCTAGACGAACAATGATAAAATTACAAAAATAATTTCAATTTGAAGCTGAAGATTTTGGCTTTCATTTTTGTATATTTTTGGTTTACTTTTGTTACGTCTTGTACTATTAAACAGCTAATGAAATTTTCTTTGTACCATTTATTAAATAGTTGCAGATATTTTGTTGGATGAATTATTTTAGAAATTTTTCCTTAAGGCATATCGTTCCTTATGAATCATTTTTTAAAGTTACAGCATAAAAAATCGATTATACATTATTTTATAAAAGCGTAGTGACTTAAAACTTTTGGATTTTTAAAAAATTTTATTTTTTTAAATATTATCATTTAAAAATTTCTGTAAAATCGTTAATATTTAACGAGTTGAAAAAAACGTATGACTAATTTTGAAGGAAAATAAGTCTACTTTTTGATGCACTTATAATAATTTACTTACAATGTCAAGTTTACTTTTTATATTTAATACAGTTGAGAAGTGGAAATATCGACGACATTTTCTTAAAATCCCTACTACATTTAAAGTACTGAAGATTTTTCAACTTTCGTTTATGCAATTGACACATAATTACCCATACTTTAGTCTATGAAAACCACAACTGACTCAGATGTACTAGTACTTAACAACCGGCTGTTGAATTCTGGTAAATAAGTGGAAATATTTGGACTTAAAAATCAGTCTCACAAAAATATTTTCAAAAAAGGCTTATCATGCCTTTTAGAACTATTTACTGCAATAAGAAAATATAACTGCATAAGCGAGCACATATACAGGCTGTTTTAAACGAAGCGCGCGCATCATTGCTAACTTTCTTATTATTGGAGCTACAAAACTGGTTAAATTAGCAAAGAATCATAATTTTTTCCGCTGATTACGATGCTCAACACTAAAAATCAATTGAACATACAGGGTGTCCCAACGCTCCGTTATCGTAGAATTCTGACTTTTCTTATAATTTAACTAAAAAAGTTTGATGCATGGCTAATTTTTTTTCATTTTAAGACCAAACTCATACAAAATTTTATACTCTAAAAGCAGTCTTTATTTCAAAAACATAAAAATATATAGGGTGTTCCATTTAAAAAAAAGTTAATTTTGTGAATATCTTGAAAACTAAATGTTCAATTATGTTTTGTGTTGACCATTGTAATCAGCGGTAAAAATTATGATTCTTTGTTAATTCATCCAGCTTTGTAGTTTCAATAATAAAAAAGTTAGCAATGGTGAGCACTTCGTATAAAACAGGCTGTATATGTACATATTGTACATAGAGTCCTAAAAATAACAATAAAGATGAAGTGCAATATGACCAGATGACAACCCCGTTTACACTATAAATATTGTGATCTGATAGAGCTTAATCGGTGTCTTAACTTTAACCAGCTATTTCAGGACCCCCTGTTTATATATATATGTGCTCGCTTATGCAGTTATATTTTCTTGTCGCAGTATATAGCTCTAAAAGGCATAATAAGCCTTTTTTTAAAATATTTTTGTGAGACTGATTTTTAAGTCCAAACATTTCCACAGATTTACCTGAATTCAACAGCCGGTTGTTGATTACTAGTACATCTGAGTCCGTTGTGGTTTTCATAGACTAAAGGATGGGTTATTATGTTTCATTTACATAAACGAAAGTTGAAAAATCTTTAGTACTTTAAATGTAGTAGGGATTTTAAGAAAATGTCGTCGATATTTCCACTTCTCAACTGCATTAAATATAAAAAGTAAACTTGAGATTGTTAGTAAATTATTATAAGTGCATCAAAAAGTAGACATACTTTCCTTCAAAATTAGTCATAGGTTTTTTTCAACTCGTTAAATATTAACGATTTTACAGAAATTTTTAAATGAAGATATTTAAAAAAATTAAAATTTTTAAAAATCCAGAAGTTTTAAGTCACTACACTTTTATAAAATAATGTATAATCGATTTTTTATGCTGTAACTTTGAAAAATGATTCATAAGGAACGATATGCCTTAAGGAAAAATTTCTAAAATAATTCATCCAACAAAATATCTGCAACTATTTAATAAATGGTACAAAGAAAATTTCATTAGCTGTTTAATAGTACAAGACGTAACAATCGTAAATCAAAAATATACAAAAATGAAAGCCAAAATCTTCAGCTTCAAATTGAAATTATTTTTGTAATTTTATCATTGTTCGTCTAGGAGTAAAACAGTTTTTCGTCCATCGGCGTGCAATTATTTTGTACGACATTGATTCGCCTGCTTAAAATTATTTTTGAAAACATATCTTTCTTAAAAGGAATTTTGTGGTTACACCATTGCTCTAACGAAAACTTTTTATAGAACATTTGTTTTCTAAAAATGCTTCATCTATAAAATTGTACTCTAGTCATTTTTCGCTGGGTTGCACCCTTTCCGAGAAATTTACGCACAAACATTTTTTTCCTCTTCAAGTCCATTTATTCACGCGAGCGCCTGTGACCCAGCTCGGGACTCATCGGATTCTTAAAGTATAGGTACAAATTAACATATTAAGAAAGGTCTCAATACGGAGCTAATTTTGTTAGGCAAAATATCTAATTCTGTTGGACTAATAGTGTAGTCAACGAACCAAAATTTATCCTGATTTTCGGACTTTTTTTGTAACAGCGAGTCTTTTTCCTTAATCGGTCGAAACCATTCCTGTGAGTTTATGTATAAAATGTCTCAACTCAATTTTGACCGGAAGGCCCTTATTCTTCGACTTTAGTGTAAAAGTTTGACTTTTAGTTGAAACTTTTTCAAGTTTCCGTTTCCCTATTTTTTGAATAACTTCGCTTGTATTGGTCAGATCGGGACCAAAAAATTTTACTTTTGTTTGTAATGAATCTCTCTTTAAAACTGCTTGGGTTAAAATTATTTATATTAATTTCCTAACCCAAAAAAAAATTCAAAACTGTCGTCATTGGTCGGTTATATTTTTTTCAAGAGAACTTGAGTTTTAATTAATGTTATGGTATGAAACTTTAGGAAGTTGCAGCTGATATAGTAACAAATCCATATTACAAGTTGGGTCCAAAAATATTAAGAACAACGGCTAAAATTTGCATTTTGGTTCAAATTTTATTTTTCATATTTGTTGTGAGCAATTGGTGGTATCCCAATAATTCTTCTCTTGAAATGTAGAAAAACTTTTTGGTATTCCGACCTCTCTGGAGAATAAAAATATTACCATTCCATTCATTAATAAGGCTTTTTTTATCCCAACTCTCTTGGACCATCTAATCGATTTTGAAAAAAGAGCTAAGAACGATAAGAAGATGGCAGTATGTTAAACCCAAACATAAATAAAAATCATCTTTGCTTCTATGACGTAAGTGGCCTTATGGCACCGTAACGGCTGTCGGAGGTAATTTTTCGACAAATCAACTGGTCTGGCAGTATGTTAAACCTGCTCATTTGGTCTGTCATTGCAAATATAGTTATAAAAGGGCCTTATTTAAAACATATATAAAAATCAGCTTTGCTTCTATGACGTAAGTCACCTTATGGCACCGTAATGACTGTCGGAAGTAGTTTTTCGACAATTAAACGCGTCTGGCAGTTAAATTAAACCCGCTCATTTGGTCTGTCAATGTAATTATAGTAATAAAAAGGCCTTATTTAAAATATATGTAAAATTCAGGTTCACTTCTATAACGTAAATGCCCCTTTGGGCATTGTAATTGCCGTTTCAAATAATCGATAAAATCTCAGTAGCCTTGAAAGACAAATGCATTAAATATGGTATCGTTGAAATTGTACTGAAAAACTGTATCCAAATATCGCGTAATATACAGGGTGTTGTATTTAAAAATAATATGGATGACATCATCAGGGTCACAAAAATGGAGGAATTTTTAGAGTGGTTACACTAAAAGATGCGTCTCATTGGCCCATTAACACGCAGTAAATTTCAGGTTGATATCTTAATGGATTGTGGATATATTCAACTGGAACGGGCTAGCTGCGTATTTCCAGCACCTTTAAGGCCCTCTGGCACAGTCTTAACACCGATAAACGCGTCTGGTGTTATTTGTTTTTAATTTAGATTATTATTTTGTATAATATACCAAAATATCAGACTTACTGAAGCAACTTTATTTTTGTTACTTCTTCACCCCCTTTAGAGGTCCATGGGGCCTAAAGTGACTGGCTGCCGGTAGCCAGACTTTGCGCTCTGTGTTCCACAAGCCAAATAGAATATCTCCACAAAATATTATGCTTGCTGAAATTCCGTAAGTAAAAACGATACTAGCTCTTAGACTAATAGGGCAATAGCACGTCAAATCACATTTTTATAGATTCCTGCTTCCCTAATTGTTTTAGAGCAAATATGAAAGACCCAAAAATGATGCAGAATTAAAAATTAGAAATGATGAAAGTATTACATTTCATCTTGCTTTTACTGAAAGAGCAAAAAAGACTTTAGAAGTTGTTAAAATTTTCGTTAATCAGGGTAGCGATTTAAATGTTGCTACGATACAATATGAAATTATTGCTTGTTATTCAAATTGCTATCCTGATTAATAAAAATTTTAACAACTTCTAAAGTCTATTTTGCTCTTTAAGTAAAAGCACGATGAAATGTAATACTTTCATCATTTCTAATTTTTAATTCTGCATCATTTTTGGCTCTTTCATATATGCTCTAAAACAATTAGGGAACCAGGAATTTATAAAAACGTGATTTTACGTGCTATTGCCATATGTATCGGTAAGTCATTCAACACCCGGTATATCTTCAAGTGTTTAAAGAAAGGTGCAAAAAAATGTCATTTGTTAAATACTGCTACTAGAAGTAACAAAATTCTTTAAAAATACGTGGAAATGAAAGCTGAAACCTTTAGCTTTAAATTAATACATATTTTGTTAATGTTACTATTGCTCAACTTGGAGTAAAACGGTTTTTTATCCATCGACATGCGTATATTTTGCATTATATTTACTCGTCTGCTTAATAATATTTATGAGTCGTCTATAAAATGACGGTCTAGAGTTTTATCAAAAATTCAACCGGTACGGAGATATTTGCGATAAACCAAAAAAGTTTCTTATGGCATTTTCACCAAAATGATGCCATTTCCCATTAGACCTATGCAAGCTATTACGTGATCGGAATTATTCGGGTAGTTCCAATTTTTTAATATGTTTTATAAAACGGTCTCCTAATGTTAAATCCGAGTTTTCGACCTTGGCACGCCTGTGCATTTGCCGCCATCTTGAAAAAACCAGAGGAAAATTTAGTTTCTCCTATATCTCTTTTTCAACGCAAATTTAGGTTAAAATAGTCTTAACAAATTTTTTACATCATACAATTTCCTACAACTTTTGTACTTACAACATACAATGTTAGAGCAATAGTTTTCTCATAAAATGAGATTTAAAAGAGCTGTTTTTAAAAATAATATTAAGCAGGCGATTGCTATAATGCAAAAAAAGTGCGTTTTTATGGACAAAAACCTGTTTTACTCCGAGATGAACAACGATAAAATTAAAAAAATATATATGAATTTAAAGCTGAAGGCTTCAACTTTCATTACCATATTTTTTATGTTTACTTTTGTTACATCTTGTAGTATTAATTTTTAATTTTACTTTTAATAATAATTTTGACTGAAGTTGCTGTACAATAGTTAATATTAAAAGGATTGAAGAAATTAAAAACTCTTTATAAATGAAAATATGTCTACTTTTGGATGCAGTCGTTAGATTTTACTTATCATCTCAAGTTTCCTTTTTCTATTGAATACATTGAAGAAGTAGAAAACGCGACAATTTTTTCTTAAAATTCCTCCTAAATTTAAAGTAGTCTACATTTTTAACAATCGTTTACGCAAATGACATAATAGCTTATACTTTAATATACGAAAATTAGAACATCTTCGAACTTAGTGGGACTAAAGCAGTAGGTGTTGAATTTTGTTAAAAATTTCGCAATTATGCAATGCTGTGGAGATATTTAAACAGTATCATGAAAGTGTTCTCAAAAACGACTTATTATGTCTTTTGGAGATGTATAATGCCTCCAAAAGAGGTAATTGCGTAAACGAGCACATATATACAGGGTGCTTGATTTATCGTGTCATATTAGAACTTTGGAGACCTACATTTAAAACGTAAGGATGCAGTGGTTTCTCTTGCGGCAGGGGCTAGCAATGTCAAAAATCAGGGCGTGGCTGTGGCAATAGATCCATTGATGCTCTTCCATCGTATGTGTATTGCCAAAAAGTCTGAAAGTGAACTTGAAGAATATTTTCAGTATGAACTCTCTCCTGTCCCATCGTCTCTTTTCTCAGAGGAAGGTATGCGCAAAGGAACAATATCAGTTTTTTATTCATCTTTCAACCCTCTACTAAATGACACAGAATTGGGAAAAAGAAAGATACATGTAGTTGATGGAGGATATCTACTGCACAAAGTTGTTTGGGGTCGCGCTCACCCATTTTCTGCCATTTTCGACCAATACGTGAGATATGTCCAAATACATTATGGTGCCAATGCAGTAGTGGTATTCGATGGATACCCAGATACGGTGGAAAAAAAGCACTAAGAGGGTAGAAAGAGCACGGCGTGCACGAGTTGTTACTTCTGCTGAGGTTTTCAATGAGAAAAACAAGTCTCGTTTTATTTCTCAACTCAGGGCCGTATTCAAACGATCAGACATGACAACAATACAAGCTGAAGAGGATGCTGATGTCCTCATAGCAAGTACAGCAAACTCATTGTCTTCCCAACATGATGCTGTCATAATTATTGGGGAAGATGTCAACCTGCTGGTGCTCTTCACAGCTCTCTCTCCTCCTAACGTATATTTCCTAAAAGTTGGTAAAGGCAAATCACCCAACGTCTTGTACTCCAACAAATGTTTTAAACATCTTCAAATAAAAAAGAAATATATAATTCTGAAACGTTACCGTGTCTTGTACACATTAGGAAGATCCTGGCAACCCGGCGAGTACTTCAAATATCTCCCAGAAAACATTCCATACCAATCGAGCACGGACGCCCGCACAAAACGTGAGTATTGTATTGGCGGATTTTCTGCTCTACTAAACAGGTGTTTATAAAATTTTCTTCAAATTGCACTGGAAACGACATACTCATGAAACACCAAACCTAATCGTACATTTTACTTGTTTTTGTAAAACTATACTTATTTTTATGACTTCATATCTCTGTAACTATTACAGATAGAAGAAAATTGTAAATACAAACGTTGTAGGAAATTTTATGCTTTACAAAATTTATTAATACTACTTTAACCTATTTGCTTTGGGAAGAAAAGATATTGAAAAAACTACACTTTTTTTAAGCTAATTGCAGTGGCCTACATGTTTGTAAGAGGTGGCAAAATGAAAATTCGGAAAGAGCAGCTCAAAATCTATAAGACTACCAATTTTCAAAACTTCCGCTGAACTTTCCAGCTCAAACTACCCAATGATTGAAGTAATAACCATCCATAATTTCAATTTCAATGTTTCTAGGACCGCACTTCACAATCATCATGCTCATCAGTTTTTAACAATAACCTTGGGCATTACTACTCGGTCTGCAACAACAACCGTTTAGATTGCATTTTCTAGTTCACTATGAACTAATCATTACGCTCATCGGTTTTCAACAATAGCTGTGGGCATCCGCTGTTCGGTTTTCTCCAATAATCGTTTAGAATTTCATTTTCTACGTCCCTAAGGACCAATCATTATGCTCATCGGTTTTAAACAATAAGCGTCCAGCATTTCAATAACTTATGCTCCTCGACTCTATACAAAACAATGGCCGCCCAGCATTTCAACAACCTATGCAGCTCGGCTTTATACAAAACAATAGCCATATACTCAACAAAGTAACACACAGCAGTAATTCAATCTAAAACAGATGAATGATTGGACATAAAATTATTCTAAAATTACAATTATTATTAAAAAAAAATAAACGATTGCTTTTTATTTCTTTCAGCATTTTCGCAATGTTAAAAAAAATTCGAGCTCCTCTTGATTCCTATTGCTCAGACGTATACCTATAAGTATTTAAAACCAACTCTTTTTCCTTTTCAAGAAAATGATTAAAAGCCTAACAAGTTAATTTTAATAAATACCTACTGATAAAAAAATAAATTACCTTGATTTTAGCAAACCATCTTTTTATCGTAGTAGATACATAAGTCCTATTTTATCGTACGAGTAATATAAGCCCTATTCGATTGAATAAAACTTTTTTCTATCCTGTTTGTTTTTCAAAATTAATTAAATTGTTATTTTCTTCCATCATTGGGGTTTCAATTTATTTAATTAACATACAGGGTGTAACTACTCGACTCATCCAAAGATATAGGAGTTGTAGATCTCGAAAAAACTAACATTTTTTTTATTTCGCCATTTTGAATTTGGAGCCTCCTATTCGAGATACAGTCGATATAAGTTTTTTTGTTTTTCTACTCCAGTTAAATTAGTTTTAAGTTTTTTAAAAAAATAAAAATTGTTTTGAAATCCTTGTAAATTTCTCTAAAACTTTTGTATTTAGCACAATCTTCTATCTCCATTAATATCAAAATGACAGCCAATTTAAAACTTTGACCTTGAAAATTTCAAAAATCGCACGGTGAATTTTTTAAAAAAGAATATGTGCTTATTCTACTCATGAAGATCTACATTTTAAGTTAAAAAAACTACTAGAAATTTTTTATAGTTTAGGAGCTACAGAAGATTGTCTGTCAATTTATGTATGTCAATAAATTCTTGAAGAATAGACAGTTTCATTTTTTACAAAAAATAGTTTTATTAATAATTAATAAAAATCACTTTCGAATAACAATAATTAACTAATAAATTCAATTATTATCAAAACTGACAAGGAAAAACAAAGGATAAACGGAAAAACAGAAGCAGCACTTTTTTAGAATTTGATCGTTTAAGGTTGGCGTCCACGCCTCGCATTGCTAATGGGACTCTGTAGATGGAGCTGTGATCGAATTTTTACTGAGTTAAATTTAAGGGATTTTAAGATCCTCCCATTGAACCTTTTTTTGCCACTACGTATACCTAAATGAATGTAGTGAAGAAGTATTACTTTCTAAAATAGGAACCATAAATAAAAACATCTAAACTATTCAACCACTGTTCATAGTAAAATCTGGGTAAAAGATTTGGGATCTATTTTTAGAATTGTAAAAAAATAAAACGAGTAAATATTTTGTTGACGTTTAAAAAAAAATTATTCATAAAATTGTAAAAGTTAGAATTATAGCAAAAAATAAAATAAAAATTAAACTTAACAATAAATTATTTATTTAATTACGAGTAACAATTCAATTAACATGAGAATTGCACTAAAATACGTTAAATATAATACAATGAATATAATATAGGTGTAAAAAATTATTTTTTATTCATAAAAGTATAAAAATTAGAATTCGATAAAATTGGAGACCAAATGTCGGTTTTTACGTGTTTGTTTAGAATTGTTAAAAGGTCTAAAATCTGCAGACCAAATGTGGGTTTTTAAGTTGTGCCCTTTGTAATTTAGTTTTAAGAATGTTCAATTGTCAATGTTTACCTGTTTAAACCCTTTAAATACCTTTTGTGAGGTATCTTTAGTTTAGTATCTTTCTAACATTTACATTCGTCACATCGCTATTTTGCATCTTTATTAAACTTATAATACATAAATTGACGTATTTTTATTATTTGTTGGGAAATACTCGCAATACAAAAATATTCACAGTGCCAATCGTAACTATTATTGGATTTCGGCACAATTGTATATTACTTTTTTTTCTTTTTTCCAGTTTTTTCAATTGCATAAAGGTTCGTTTTATGATGCTTCATATAAGAAGTCAAAGTGAGCTACTTCCTAGAAAATGACATTGAAAAGACTTCCTTATTCCCCTTAGTTCAATTTATTCTAAATTAAAGACATTTTGTAAATATTTATAATTGAGTGAGCAAAATGAACTGATATTTTTTTACATTTTTGGAATCAGGGGGACACAAAACTAGTATCAACAAACAAAGAAAAATTGCATAATACATTTTTAGTAACCAAGGAATAATGCTACCCAATTTTGATCGGTCAACTAAAAATGTATACTATACTTCACTACCTACTCGTTGTCATTTTTTCTAGTCTTTTTTAATTTCCTAAAGGTTCGTTTTATGATGCATCATAATAAGAAGGCAAAGTAAGCTCCTTCCTAGAAAATAAAAAATTGCATAAGACATTTTTAATAACCAAAGAATAAACCTTTGCTAACCCAATTTAAAAAATCCTTTAGTTCGGATTATTTTAACTTTTTGAAACTTTTCTTTATAAAAAAAACAGAAAAATAAAAATGTGTCGGCCTATAAAAAAATTATTTTTATTGAACTACACCTTTCCATAATTAACAAAACTAGTGTCAACAGACAAAGAAACATTGCGTAATACATTTTAAATAACCAAGCAATAAACATTACTAACCAAATTTTTAAATAGGTCAACTAAAAATTTACTACATCTACGGTCATTTTCATTCATGTTCAGAAGTCTGTTTTTCTAATTGAATGGCTACTAGTAGGTAGAAAAAGTCAAAAGAAGTTCTTATAGTAAACATCATTGAAAATCCTTTTGTTCAAATTATTGCACCCTTTAAAAGGTAATAAAAAATAATAAAATAGTAAAAGTAAAAATACGACACTGTAAAAAACCCTTGGCCTACGCTTACTTCTACTTTTCAAGCAAAATAAACTGATATGCATTGCTTCCAAGTTCCAAATAATTGAAGAAGTACAATAATGTACTCTAAGTATATAATAATATATATATATAAGTATAGTATATAATCTAAGTATATAATCTACTATTGTTCTAATTCGTACATAGTACGTCGTATACGTCTCAAAAAATATCCGTGGACGGAACAATAATTACAATCCAGAATTGGATACACCCACAATTTCGAACCTTTTGTGATTCAAAAGGCACAAGTCATAAATAACATCGATGGATGAAGCAGGATGCCCATTGGTTGGAAAATGTTACCTAGTATCTTTAAAGCAACGCCCCACGTTTGCGTTTTCCAAAATTTTCTTTGGACTTACTTTTAAAGAAAACTAATAGTCAAAATTTATTCCGGTTTTCGGATCCGGCATCAGCATATGACCCTTTCTTATAGGAGACAAGCTCATGAATTTTCTTCAATTTTCGATACTTTTTATTTGTTTTTTGGAAAAACTATAGGCACTAAGATTTTCAAAATCTTTCATTAGAAACTATGTACCGTTATATTAACTCTGAAAAAATTTCAGTGCAATCGCTTAAGCCGTTCTCTTTAAAAGTATGTACCTAGCTCTTATGGAAGAATAACATGGGAAGACGGCACCCTTAAATTCAATCTCCTGTAGCTCCTAAACTATAAAAAATTTCAAGTAGTTTTTTTAACTTAAAATGTAGATCTTCATGAGTAGAATAAGCACATACTCTTTTTTAAAAAATTCACCGTGCGATTTTTAAAATTTTCAAGGTCAAAGTTTTAAATTGGCCGCCATTTTGATATTAATGAAGATAGAAGATTGTGTTAAATACAAAAGTTTTAGAGAAATTTACAAGGATTTCAAAACAATTTTTATTTTTTTAAAAAACTTAAAACTAAATAAACTGGAGTAGAAAAACAAAAAAACTTATATCGACTGTATCTCGAATAGGAGGCTCCAAATTCAAAATGGCGAAATAAAAAAAATGTTAGTTTTTTCGAGATCTACAACTCCTATATCTTTGGATGAGTCGAGTAGTTACACCCTGTATAAACAAAAAACCAAGTCTTTTGGTTATTTTGAATCTAGGTTAGTAAGTGCTTAAATTAACAGAAACCTTTTTGTAGAAGCCTACAACCCATGAAGAATTGCTGGAAGTAACAGATGGATTTGAAAAACGATGAAATTTTTCTCACTGTTTGGGGGCAATCGACGGAAAACATTGTACTCTACAAGCACCATACAGGGTGATTTATTACCTCACCAACAAACTTTTCCATATGAAAGCTAATGTAATTTGAGAAGAAAAACATTATTTGGTCATATTATGTCCGATTTTGCTTATTTAAGGAATTATAGGACTTTAAAGTTTTCTGCAGAAAAAAGAAAACGAGAGGGGGAGGTCTTAGAAATTTTTGACAATGGAGACTTTTGTTCAGGAGACCAAAATCTACAACTTAGCAAAATTTTATCAAATTTGACAGAAACCGTTTTTCCAACTCTTACAAGCAGGCTGACCCCGGGCTCTTTTAATATGGAAAAACGGTTTCTGTCAAATTTGATAAAATTTTGGTAAGTTGTAGAATTTGACCTCCTGAATAAGAGTCTCCATGAGCAAAAATTTCTAAGACCTAACTCTTCTGAGATAGGGATCATCAGGGCCGGATTATGGCCTAGACAAAAAAGACAAATGTCTAGGGCCCGCATACAAAAGGGCCCGGTCGGCAATCGGTCAAAATTAAAAAATAATAAGTAGAAAATACGCGCGGTTTGATAATACCGCCGGACGCTGGTAGTTCGCTTCACATTGTGTTTCTGTAGAGTGTAGGCTGTAGGCAGGTCGGAATTTGCTGAATCGGGGAATCACATTCACACATCATGCAGATTGGCGACGCTAACGGCACGCAGCCGTACAGCGGTACCCGGTACTCCGGTACAGCACACATAAGAATCTCTTTTTGTTTTTCTTATTAATTCTGCGTCCTAAGCGAAGTTCTTTGTAGTGTCTTGTGTCCTTGTGTCTAGTGTAGTTGTGTAGTTTTGGAGTGCTAACTTGCCACCGTATAACATCCATGCTAACGTCGGTCTCACAGACCGTGCATAGTTTTAATTTTATTTAACGTATTTTTGACAACTTTTTTTTAGCAAATATAAATTATTTCAAATATTTCCTTATTTTTCCGGGTACTAATCAAATAATCATAATTTAAGCGAAAAAAAATTCATTACAAATTTTTATTTGCACACTTCAAGAAAACGTGTGACAGCATTTATTTTAAAGGTATTGATGTGATAACCACCTCACCCGTAACAATTCGTATTTCAAAGTATATCAAATACTACAGTCAAATTAGATGAAATAAAGGGCTAACCTCGGAATGAAAGTTAGAAAGCTAAATATTTGCATAAACTTATATTTTGACGTTCTAAAGACTTGCTCAAAAGTCTCATAAAATCTCGTGTCCGCGTCGCTAGATATTCAAGGTCAAAGGTCACAAAAATCGTTTTTGTCCAAATATCTCGTTTCCTATGCATCATACGTTATTAGTGGTTATTACAAAAATTGTAGACCATAAAATTTTCTATAAATTTTATCTAATTCATTTTTTTGTACGATTAACCGTTCTGGAAACATAGCGCGGAGAGTGGGAGGCGAGGAAGTTTGGATAGGATATAGAATAACGTAAAAAACATCAACGATAGGTATAGGGAATGGTAATGCAAAACGATAGTAAATTTATTTCTGCATCCAAAACTGTCAAAAAATACAGGGTGTTCCATTTGAAATTAAAGTTTTTTAGGTTTGAAATTTCCTCTAATAGTCAGCAGTTTTTGAACCCCTTGTAAATGAATAGAGAAAAATTTTAACATCCGAGCTTAGTCTAACATTCTTAGAAAAATATCTGAAAATTATGTAGCTCTTGTTATCATCATAACGTCAGTATGTAGTTTTCAAGAAAGGCGCGCAAACATCACTATTTTTAGAAAATTCAATTTTTCTTAAAAACGGTTGAAAATCGGTAGAGGAACATGTTATAAAATTGGATTTAGAAATTTTCGTAGAATTCATGAGTATAAAAAAAATATTTAAAATCAAAAATTTAGTGTTAGCGCGCCTCCCACTCTCCGCGCAATATTTCGAAAACGGTTAATCGCACAAAAAAATGAATTGGATCAAATTTGTAGAGAATTTTATGATCTACAAGTTTTATAGTAACCTCTAGGGACGTATGATGCACAGAAAACTAGATATTTACAAAAAACGATTTTTATGACGTTTGACCTTGAATATCTAGCGACGCGGACACGAGATTTTATGAGACTTTTGAGGAAGTCTTTATAACGTCAAAATAAAGGTCTATGCAAAAATTCAGCTTTCTAACTTTCATTCAGAGGTTAAATCTTTATTTGACTGGTGTAAAAGTTATTAATAAAAATAAAACTCGTCCGTCTGTGAGACCGACTGTTAGCACTGAAAGGTTAAAGTTGATATTAATTTACTGATTAAAAAAAACTAAAAGCATATTATTTACAATGGCTAGACGCTAGAAAATGAGTTACCGTCACGCTAGCGGCCACGAAAAAAGGAAGAAAAAACTAAAGAGAGAAGAGGAAATCGGAAAGCAAAAAAATGCTATGTTAAAATATATTAAACAAACACTACCAGGCAGCGATCACATTGGCGAGCCCTCAGTAAAACAAGGCGGAATTGAAGAAAATACTAAAAAAGATATAGAAGAAGTGCATATAATAAATGTAGATCAATTAACTAATGATAATCAAGAACAAATAGAACAAGAAGAATGTGTCGAAAATAGCGAAAATGAAAATGAAGAAATCGACATAGATGATTTACATGAAATAGACTATGATGCTCAATGCTTAAATGTAATAAAAAATATGGATATTTCTTGATGGTCCCAGCATTTACCAAGTAAATCTCAAGATTACATTCTTAAAAACAAACCACATTCTAATATTTCACTTATTTGTACTGCTAAAAAAGTGGTAAAAGAGGGAGGTAAAGATGTATCAAGATCGCTGAAAGAAAATATATTTTTTCGAACCAAAGCAAATGGCGAAAAAATCGCTCGAGAGTGGCTAGTTTATAGTGCTATCAGTAAAGCAATTTATTGTTATGTTTGCAAAATATTTTCGGGGAAATATACAACTTTAACAGAAGGATACAGTGACTGGAAGAATGCATCTGTAAGAGTCCAGGAACATGAAAATTCGATAGATCACAGAAATTCGATCAAAATATTACTAACACAAAAAACCGTTGAAGGGCATATTGACACCAATATTGTAAAAGCTCATTTAGAAGAAAAAAAATATTGGAGAAAAGTTCTGCAACGTGTAGTCGCAACAATTAAATTTTTGGCCAAACATTCACTAGCTTTTCGAGGTAATAATGAAACATTTTCTGGATCTTCCCAAAGTGGAAATTATGTTGGAGCTTTGGAATATTTGGCTGAATTTGACGAATTTATAGCATCGCACATAAAAAAATATGGCTCAGCTGGAAAAGGCAATGTTAGTTATCTTTCGTCAACCATTTGTGACGAATTTATTGAAGTGCTGAATAAAAAAATGATAAGTACATTCCAATCAGAAGTGAAAACCTCTAAATATTTTTCTATTATCATCGACTCAACCCCGGATATAACTCACACAGATCAACTTACTTTTGTGCTGCGTTATTTAACAGAAAGTGGAAATCCTGTGGAACGATTTTTTGGATTTTTGCCTATTCATTCTCATACAGGAGAAGCTTTAGAAAAAGAAGTGTTACAATACATTGAACAATTAAATTTAGATATTACCGACTGCAGAGGACAAAGTTATGATAATGCAGCAAACATGTCCGGGAAATATAGTGGAGTCCAAAGCAGAATTAAGAAACACAGCGAAACTGCCCATTTTGTTCCATGTGCTGCACATACGTTAAATCTGGTAGTTAACAGTGCTGCTGAATCTTGTCTGCAAGCAATAGAATATTTTAACTTATTAGAAAGCATTTATACGTTTTTTTCGGCATCAACGCACCCACCGATGGTATATTTTGGAAAAGAGTTTTTTGGAGAATAATAAACATTTTACAGTTAAAAAATTATGTACAACCAGATGGTCCTGCAGAGCTGTTGCAGTGAAAGCAATTCGTGCTGGATATAACCATATTAAAACTTCGTTGCTTGAAATTGCTCAAGATTTAACACAGAAATGTTCAGTTAAACATGAAGCTCAGGCGTTAGCGAATAAAATAAGTACATTGGAATTTGTTTTAATGACGGTTATTTGGGATAAAATTCTATCAAGAGTTAATGCAAGTAGTAAATCATTACAGGATCCTTGTAGTCCCCTTTCAATGGCAGCAAGTATTTTTGATAATTTATTCATATACAGGGTGTCCCAACGCTGCGTTATCGTAGAACTGAGGCTTTGCTGTAGAATTTAACAAAAAAATTTTAATGCACAACTATAGTTCTCTTAGAGATTCATCTCTTAAAAATATTTTTAAATATACCGGGTGATCCATTTAAATGCTACAGGCCACACTTGTATTTTTTTAAATTGAACACCCTGTATATTTTTGCATATTCAGATTCCCCTTTCGAAGGCGATTATAGTCATGTGTGGGTTAATGGGTCCATTATGGACCTGGGACAAGATAATGCGTATTTTATATTAAAAACGAGTCAACTTTGCGTGCCTGTTGTGACTTAACGAATTGACATTTTTGACCGAGGTTTGAGTTAAAATAATGCTAATATCGTCTTTTTTCCTTATTATCTTTCAAAGCGACATACAACGTCAAAATGAGACCATGTGACTCTCCAACGCAAAATGTCAGTTTTCTTCATTTTTTTAAATGGCACCCCCTATTTTCGATTTCAGGAAAAGAGAGCCCCTTTTCTAAGCTTTCTAATGATATAATATTTTCTAAATCTATTCACTTTTAAAATTCAACTTTTATCTCATTTAAAAAATTAAGAAAAATTACACTTTGCGTTGTGGAGATCCACACGGCACAATTATTGCGGTTTTGTTAACTTTGAAAAATATTTTAGAAACAAGGCGATATTAGAATTATTCTAATGCAAACCGCAGTCAAAAATGTTAATTCGTTACTTTATAGAAGATAAGCAAAGTTGACTTGTATTTTCCTAAAATTCGCAGTATCTTGGCCCAAATCTACGGTAGACCCATTAAACCATACATTACTATAATCGTTCTCGAAAGGGGAATCCAAATATATAAAAATATACAGGGTGTTCCATTTAAAAAAATACAAGTGTGGCCTATAGCATTTAAATGGATCACCCGGTATATGTAAAAATATTTTTATGAGGTGCAACTCTCAGAGAACTATAGCCATGCATTAAACTTTTTTTGTTAAATTATAAGGCAAAGTCACAATTCTACGATAACGGAGTGTTGGGACACCCTGTATATTAATACTTTAAGAAAATCATTTCTTAATATCGAAGACGAGGCTTTAAACATATCTGAAATAAAATCCTATTCAGACTTAGAGAAAAGACAAAGAAAAAGAAAAAAACCATTTGATGAAGATTGTAATGAAGAGGATATACATTTAAATGGACAGGAAGCCTTTAAATGTAATTGCTTTTATATAATTTGCGACAATATTGGCTTAGAACTAAAAACTCGTAGTAACAGTTACAACGAAATTAACAAAATTTTTAAAATTTTCCTTTCTCATGAAGACCTCGACGGCATTTCCACTATTTCTGAACACACAGTGGAATTAAAAAATTGTTATAAAAACGATATTGATATTAACGAATTAGATGAAGAATTATTACAATTTTTTATACTTTGTAAAAGTGAGAATTTAAATTCCCCTATAAATATGCTCCAGTTTATAAAAACAGCACACGTTGTATCTACTTTCCCTAATGTTGAAACTTTGTTGCGAATATATTTGACATTACCAATTTCAAATTCTACAGGCGAAAGATCTTTTTCTGTTTTAAGACGTGTAAAAAATTATCTTCGAAATTCTATAAGTCAGTCGAAATTAAGTTGTTTAGCTGTATTGTGTATAGAAAAAGATGCTCTGGATAATATTAATTATGACGATATAATTGATAACTTTGCAGATATGAGAGCCAGGAAAAGGGACTTTTAATTTTAAATACTCGTTTATTTTTTACCATTAAATAGTAATTAATACACTATTTATAATATGTATATTTTAATTTTATTTGCTAATATTTGCTAATAAAGTTTTATTGTTTTTTCTATTAAAAACTATTTTTTTATTATCTTAACTTATCTTTATTACTTCCTAAATAAATTACCAAATAAAGTTTTTTATCGGTACAAAAAATTGCCAAATTTTACAGCACAAAAATATGTTTAAAAATTCCTAAAGTTGATCTAAGCTCTGTTGACCTTGAAAATCTCAAAAATTTTGCCTGCGGCGCTAAGGGGAGGGGGCGTAATACTGTCGCTACGCCACTGCCGTGGGGCCCGGAGAAAAAAAAATGTCTAGGGCCCCACAAAAGGTTAATCCGGCCCTGGGGATCATTTTCTTTTTTTTGCAGACAACTTTGAAGTCTTCTAATTCCTAAAATAAGCAAAATCGGACATATGTCCAAATAATGTTTTTCTCTTAAAATTACATCAGCATTCATATGACAAAGTTTGTTGGTGAGCTAATAAATAAATGAAAAAAAAATGAAATAATAAAAAAAAAAAAGTATAACAGTGGGAGCGATTTCTTCAATTATAAATCAACTTTTAGCATAGTACTACTTGGGGTTGTCGACTCGGATTACTGCTTTTTATTTGCCGACGTAGAATGTCAAGGTCGTATTTCAGACGGGGGAGTATTTGGAAATACAGTCGAACCCCTATTTAGTGATGTTGAAGGTTCCCCAAAAAAACATCACTAAATAGAAACATCACTAAATAGAGTTCGTTCAAAATTTTGGTAGCCATTTTAAGTAATGTTTCTGAAACCAAATAATATGGATTAAAATGTAAAAAATGAGTTAATAATCACACCTATGTGTACTTAAAAAAATCATTTTATTAATAGACATAAAAATAAATAAAAGTTGCTTGATTCAAGAATTGACGGAAAGTCCAGAAAGTTATAACATTTACCTAAAATTTCATTGTTCCTTCCTCTTATCCTATGAATTTTTTACCTACAATAAGAAAGTAAAGCCATTTTTGGGATAAACCAAAGTTAACGGGACTTTATTATTCAAATTTTAAATTCAAGTGGTTTTATTTCAACACCTCAACATAAAGGTGCGTCCATACCAATACAAATTTGCGGCGCAAATTTTTGCGGCGCAAATTTTTGCGTTGAATGTTGTATTTTGTATTCAAGAAAAATATTTGCGGCGCAAATTTAAAAGTGGTCAAAATATTTTCCACGTAAATATTTATTTTGCGTGTTGAAAGAACTAATTTTTTTGACTATTTGTACCTGACTTTTAGGAAAAGCAAATAAATGAATTGAATCTTATCACATTTACACATAAAAAATTTATTTGAAAAATTAGAAAATTAATAATATTAATGTGGGTTTTATAGAAAACCCTATTTTAATAACTTTAGTCCAAATGACCACACAATCATAATAAACGGGCAATATTGAACAAAATCAGCGGCTAAAAGGGTTTAAAAAAGTATTGAAGTATTATACTTAGAGTTAATGAATGAAATATCCATTTACCACTTAAATGAAGTTTGTCAACAATGCGGTTTAATGGTGTTAAAATATGTTTTGGAAAAAAGCATTTTTGAGAAACTTTGCCACCTGTACTTTTGGACTTTCCTAATTGTTTTTCAAACCCTCCAAACATAGACTTTCAACCCTTCTCTTATCTTACTATTTTTTTTTAATTTTAAGAATAATTTAAGAATAAGTTAGGTAGTTAGTGCTTTGTATATAACAAAATATTAAACATGGAATGGAGCATTGAAAATTCATTGACCCTGATTCAGGAATATTCGAAACACGAATTAATATGGAATCCAAAGCACAAATTGCATTTCCATAAAATAAAAAAATTCGATGCGTGGAAAAAGCTGGGATGCCCAATAACCTTTTTTTTATTTTTTTTTAATAATCTGACAAAATTATCAACATCGCACATTTTTTTTTCACTAAATTAGACATTTATAAATTACAGTTTATTATTTACGGACTAAAGTTCAACAAGTGCACCCAAAAAAAGGTCCACAGCAACAATACATTGGGACGTAAATCTCTTTGAAGTTTACTAAAAGCCGCCATACCTACCGATAGTGTGTTTTGTACGTGCGAAATTGTTTAAATTTGCGCCGCAAATATTTTTCTTGAATACAAAATACAACATTCAACGCAAAAATTTGCGCCGCAAAAATTTGCGCCGCAAATTTGTATTGGTATGGACGCACCTTTAGGTAAAATTCAGGTAAAAATCCTACAAATTTACCTACAGTAAAAGACTACCTTATTCATTTTGGGGAAAGTACAGCTTAAACATGGCTTGTTCAAACAATTACTCTGTGTTCAAATTCAAATTTTATAATTTTTAGGTAAAATGTTGTTAGTAAAACGGGCATAGGTAAGTTGCGACACGCGGTCAGAAATTTGGAAGGATACAGGCAGGTAGATCACGTCGAGGGATTATAGAGGGTTGAGTTCCAACCCAAAATTTTAAAAGGTGAAGATTACGTCGTTAAGTTAATTGCTTTTTAATATGCAATTGTACCATTGGCATTGCACGAAAATATTCTTATTACCTGAAATTACAAAAATTTTTCTGAATGTTTAAGTACCTACCCTAATGAAAGGGTAAAAATTAGATAAGAAAGATGATCAGTTTGCTTCTAACGTTGCTCTAGTGGAGGTGTATTAATATTGTGAAAAATGAATATGTACCAAGAAATGTTAAGTGAGAAAGGCAAGCCTTTGATAGTAGTAGTAGAAGGCGCTAAATTTCGCAAAATAAAAGTTTTAGCGTCTGGTAAAACCCTGTGGAAGTGTACAAACAAAAATTGTAAAGCTAAAATACACATGGTTACTGATGTAATTGCTGATAGTTATCTAATTCACAACCACGTTATTAACTATCCATTGCATCGCCAGCAAGTTAGTAATAGTGCTAAGAGGAAGGCTGAAGAAGATTTGTCTATTCGACCATCTAAATTAATTCATATGGAGATAAAAGGTAAGAAACTTGCAAGTTTTACAATGAAATTGTAGATTTTGAAGATTACGATTTTCTAGAATACGTTATAATAACATTTTGTGTTTTTTTAGAAAACCCAAGTGTAATGGAAGAAATGACATTAACGGACGTTGACTACATCAGAAAAAATATTTATAACGCTCGTCGCGCTTTGCATCCTACGTTGCCGAAAAATGTTGAAGACGTACAAGAGGCATTAGACACCATTTCCATTAAAACGGTACAAGAGGAAGATTTTTTACTTAGTAATGACCGTCACAATAAAATAGTAATATTTTCTTGCTTCACAAATTTGAATTTTTTATGTTCGGTGGATACAGTTTACTTAGACGGAACATTTAGTTACTGCCCCAAATACTTTTTTCAGTTGTTCACCATCCACGGTTGTAAAAATGGTCAATATGTTCCACTATTATTTGCATTGCTACCATGCAAAGATAAACAGATATACAGTTAACTTTTTTTAAAAATAATTGAAGAATGTTCAAAATTTAAGTTAATTTTTAACCCAAAAACAATAATTGCAGATTTCGAAGAAGCAATTCATTTATCATTAAATAGCGTTTTTCCAAAGGCGAACATTCAGGGATGCCTTTTCCATTTAAAACAAGCGTGGTATAGAAAAATACTAGAGCTAGGATTGTCCACCGAATATAAAAATCCAAATTCTAATCAAGGAAAATGGTTGAAACATTTATTTGGTTTGCCCTATTTGCAACCAGAGCAAGTAGGTGAAGTATTTTGTTTCGAATTTATGGCTGATCAACCACAAAGTGATGCCCTTACTAAGTTTGCGGATTATTTAGTAAACGTGTATATAGACGAAAATTCAAAATTTCCACCGAATGTTTGGGCTAAAATGTCTTCTAGTGTCGCCCGTTCTACCAACGCCTGCGAATCGTTTCATTCGCATTTTAATTCCAGTTTTTATACGGCTCATCCAAATATTTTTAAATTTTTAGAAACACTTGTAAGTTTTCAAACTATCACGTACATTAAAATAAAAAGTGCCAACACCCGTAATAATAAAGCAATCAAAAACAGCAAAGAAGCAAATTTTTCTAGAGCAGCAAATAAATTTATATAATAGCAATTCGATAGATTTAATAACGTTTGTAAAATCGGTATCACATCACAACTTGCCCGTTTCCAGCTAATTTTTCCTTTTTCATATTAGTATATTAGTATTTCATATTCATAGTATAATGGCTGTTCATTTATGTAATATAGTAGCTTATATTTTATATCATTTTATAAAAAGATGTTTTTTGTATTATTATTTTTAGAGTTAAGTGTGAAATTACAATTATATTAAACATTTAAAAAAAAATTACTGTTTTGATTTCAATAAAGCAATAAAATAAAATTTAGGTACCTGAGTACACAAATTATACCTGGGTAGAAACTGACCGCGAAGCGCAACTTACCCATGAAAGGGACAGTACTTGGGTAGTAAATGACCGTGTGTCGCAACTTACTAATACCGAGTAAAACATCACAATATAGAATTTTAATTTTTTTCGGAAAAACCCAACTAGCTTAGTTTAAATTTTTTTTAATTTTTCTTGCATTTTCAATATTTTTAGGTAAAATTTTGTTAAAAAAGATCACTAAATAGAAGTTTAACATCATAATTTAGGGGTATTTTTACATGCAATTTAGCTTGAAGATCAAAATCCTCGAAAAAACATCACTAAATAGGGGAAATCACTAAATAGAGGGTCACTAAATAGGGGTTCGACTGTATTAGTAATGTAATTTTATTTCCTGGTCAACTTACGTTTCTAAAACTTTAAAAACTAAGCTTTAGACGTTAATTTTCATCGTAAAAGATAACATAAAGTGACATATTAACCTAACGTAACATAACATAACCTGAAAAGTTGTGTAAATCAAGAAAAGTACAAGATACAAAGTTTTCGTATGGCATCCGAATTTCGACAAGCCTACTGAGTAATTTGTGCGAAAAAAATGATACATCGCCCATAAGAAAATAAAAAGTTGAACGTCGCGACGCATAGCGTCGATGTGATAAAAAGTCGAGTTTGGTATCGTTTGATAGCTTTTTTAACCTCCTGAAAATTTTTCCTAAAATATTTTTTATAAAGTAAGCCATTTTGGAACTACAGTCGAAAAACGAAATTGCTAATTTTCAGTTTTTTTGAATTATCTCGGAAACCATTTTGAATATTGAAATTTTTTAAATGGATTCTTAAAGGTCATCAAAATATGCAACTTTTTGCTAATTTAACCAATCTCGTATCTCTTGCGGTTACCGAGATCCCAATGTTAGTATCACTTAAAAAAAATCACCCTGTAGATATCAAAATCAAAAAAATCAATAGACATACTATTCGAAATGATCCTCTATTGGCCTTTCTGCAGTAATAAACATTGCGATAGGAGATATTAAGTTACAACTATTCACTCAAAAATGCTTGTATTAGTTTTTATATTTAATCAGACTTCTTATAATTACTTTTATTTAGAAATGTTAAATTTTGAAAAACTTGTTTTTTATTTATAAAATTTCAATAAATTGAAAAAAAACTAAAAACGTCTGTAAACAGCTCAGATAATCACCAAAAAACAGCAAGTAAGCATTTATGCCAAAAAAATTTAATATTTTATATTTTTGTAATATTTTTAAATTTTTGTAATTTTAATAAACATGCACCAAAACTGTAATTTGTGCAGTATAATTTCATAATTTGGATTTAAAGTTTCTTAACTTAAACGTGGAGTTGTAATTAAACCAATAGCGTTGCTAGAGGAGTGGCTTGAAGCTGGCTTGCGTTGTGGTTAAGTATACAGGGTGTAACTACTCGACTCATCCAAAGATATAGGAGTTGTAGATCTCGAAAAAACTAACATTTTTTTAATTTCGCCATTTTGAATTTGGAGCCTCCTATTCGAGATACAGTCGATATAAGTTTTTTCGTTTTTCTACTCCAGTTTATTTAGTTTTAAGTTTTTTAAAAAAATAAAAATCGTTTTGAAATCCTCGTAAATTTCTCTAAAACTTTTGTATTTAGCACAATCTTCTATCTCCATTAATATCAAAATGGCGGCCAATTTAAAACTTTGACCTTGAAAATATCAAAAATCGCACGGTGAATTTTTTAAAAAAGAATATGTGCTTATTCTACTCATGAAGATCTACATTTTAAGTTAAAAAAACTACTAGAAATTTTTTATAGTTTAGGAGCTACAATTCCAATTTATCCCCCTGCAAGTAACCAAATAACTGCAAAACAATAATTTTCGAACTCCGTTAGCATGTTTTTTTTGGTTGCTTTTAAATTTATAGAATTATTATTATTTCTACTTGGAAAACACTGCGTTCACATAAACGAAACAAATCAATTGATGTGAGTTCCGAAATTTATCAACGAAAATGGGATGCCCGCTTCTAATATTGAAGCGAAGTATGTAAATTTACGTTTTTAAATAATCTATTATACCATTCATTTAAAGGTTCATACCTGGTTTACCCGATTGTGGTTCAATGCAAATGTGGCCAATTTAATATTATCAAAACTCGACTGATATTTTAAGATTATTACCTAATGGAATTTTACGTCACTATTTATATCATGTAATACCTGGTGAAGAAGAAACCAGTTCCAACTATGATGTTAATGGAAAAGAAATTATGTATCATGACTATGTGCAAGGCATCTGTTAAACGTCAAGTAAAATTTCAGCCTTCTACAAATTAAAAACTAAGCAAAATATAAGCTAAAAGTGTTTAAAAATTGTTCTTTTGTAGCTATTTGGTTTCTTGCAGGAGGATAAATTGGAAATGTTTCGATACTTCATATCTTCCTGCAACTGTATAGCATAATTTCTAAAATATTCCGTATAGAATAAAATATCCCAAGGAATTTAAAAATTAACATGTAAAATCCTATGGCCAATCTTAAATAAATCTCACTGTATAGGTTCGGAAAATTGCAAAGAAGATTTTGATGTTCTTTTATCAAAATTTTCAAGTATCGCTTCAAATATGGCGAAATTAAAAGTTATGGTTCCAAATGAAATAACTGAGAACAGGTATTTTACTGTAAATACACAACCTTCAGATTTCTACAACAGCAGTGTAACTGAAGAAAATGCAATGAGATAATGAGAAAATGCAAATGAAATTATTACGAATGCTTTATTACAAATGATAGTTTTGAGAAGGTAATTGAAGAACAAATTAAGGAGGCTCTTATACGTGCTATTGGTGAGTTTAAAAGTGATATAGAAAAAATTGTGAATAACATCACTGACCACAATAAGAAGACACAAGCTCTAGATTATAAAATTTCTAAACTAATAGAAGAAAATGAGATATTAAAAAATAATTTAATTCGCTCCGAGCAATACTCTAGGCGTAATAATCTTCAGGTGTTCGGAATTCCTGAAAATACTACTAAAAATACCAACGAGTTAATTATTAATTTACTTAATAAAACTATGAAGAATAAAGACGAATATTGAATACGAAGTTGGTTAAACGGACAAAGTTTTTATATTTTATGAGTACATTTTGAAAGTGTAATTAGTTTTTGCAAAAATTGAAAATTTTTAATTTTTTTACTTATCGTTAAAAACCAAATTTATACCAGCAACACAAATAAAAATTATTTGATTTTTGCAAAAACTAATTACACTTTCAAAATAATGTTAAAGTAAATAATTTCTATTCCAAAAAATTGAGATTGAGATGAAGCAGAGGACTCTCGGTTGTAAGTGGAATTTTTAATAAAAAAGGATGATACTTGTCGACTAGTTTCGGCAATATATTTTAGCCATTATCAAGACGAAAAGAACTTGACCAAGAAATCACCGTCGAGCATCGTCAACACCCACAATTAAATGAAAAATCACTAACATCAAATAGATTATAAGAATCGAATATTATTACTGGATACATAAATGCTATTAACTAATAAATGCTATACTATTAACACAGTTAATAGCATTTATGTATCCAGTAATAATATTCGATTCTTATAATCTATTTGACGTTAGTGATTTTTTACATTGATTATCATTTAATTGTGGGTGTTGACGATGCTCGACGGTGATTTCTTGGTCAAGTTCTTTGAAATTTTGATCTTTTCGTCTTGATAATGGCTAAAATATATTGCCGAAACTAGTCGACAAGTATCATCCTTTTTTATTAAAAATTCCACTTACAACCGAGAGTCCTCTGCTTCATCTCACTTTCAAAATGTACTCACAAAATAGAAAAACTTTGTCCATTTAACCAACTTCGTATCTCTTCTAGTTTCTGATATTTCATTGCAATTATAAAAAAAAATTTTTTAATAACTTCTGAAGAGGTCTGCCGCCACTGCTGCCAGGATATGCTTCCGCAAACCAGAGGTTTATTGTTCCTTACTATTGTTTCTTTCCTCTCAGGGTTTCCTGCCTCTCGGGCTATCACTGATTACAAATTTGGTAGAAAAGATAATAAAGTCAAAATTATGGATTCAACATGGCGACTATAGTATACTAATTGTAAGGGATTTTGTTTGACACTTTGTATTTAAGTGTCTTCGAGGTAATAATCACGAATTTGGTATAAAAAAATAAGAAATCCAAAATGGTGGATATAAAATGGCGGCTTGAATACACTAATTTTCATGATCCATGAATCTTTAAATTATGTTTCGTTAATATTTTCATTAACTGAAAAACAAACTGACAACTAACACAAAGTTAAAAGTTTAAAGCTGTTAAGTTATCGTCATTTGGTATTTTATCGAGCACGTGATCGCACATTATTTGTGAAGTCATCACTCGTTATAGCGTTCTCTATGTACAAATATAGGTACTTATGCCAAATTCAAAACAATTGAAAATAACGCAAAAACAAAAAAAATATATTTCTATCGTGATTAGGTATATCGAATCAGTTCAAGTTAATTAAAGTTAATAATTATTAATAAGATGAATGCAGATCATGAAAATTGTAAGCCCCTCGAAATTACCGAAGCGGCTCAATTAGCAATCGCAAATTTATTGCCGGCGATTTCGAAAAAAAATACAATATGGTCTATGAAGCCTTTATGACTTGGCGCGCAAACCGAAACATAAACTCAATTTTGGAAAATGTGTTGTTAGTGTATTTCGGCGAATTAGTACCAAAGTACAAACCATCGTCGCTATGATCCTTTTATTCAATGTTGCGAAGTACTCTAAGTTTAAATAAAGCGTTAAAATTGAAACTTATTCTAAATTA
Organism: Malthinus seriepunctatus; assembly: GCA_963924605.1. NCBI lineage: Eukaryota > Metazoa > Arthropoda > Insecta > Coleoptera > Cantharidae > Malthinus > Malthinus seriepunctatus. Next base: position 63,082,737 of record OZ004600.1, on the reverse strand, counting down.
AGAGCACTTCTTAAGCGTCAGTCTGATGGGTATCAGGCAAAAAAATCGAAAATGTTTACAGCGGATGAAATTCGCAAACTACCGGTTTTTCGTTTTGTCGCAATTCCACTTTTACTTTTGAACCTCCAGGAACGCGGAAAACAGTTCTGTGAACTTCGTATCTTTTTCCACAACTTTAACATTAAGTATAATTTTCTTTCGGCATTTGATTCAAAATAGCGGTAAATTGGAAAGTTTGACCATGAAAATTTTCGAAACCACACCATGAATTTTCGAAAAAAGAATTTCAGTTTATTCTACAAGTCAATATCTACCATTGAGGTTGGAAAAGTTAGTTATAAATTCTTCTAGTTTAAAATCTTCACGGTCAAACTTTTCAATTTGACGCCATTTTGAATCCAATGCAGAAAGAAAATTATACTTAATGTTAAAGTTGTAGAAAAAGATACGAAGTTCACAGAACTGTTTTCCGCGTACCTGGAAAGTCAAAAATAAAACAGCAATTGCGACAAAACGAAAAACTGAAAATCGGCCGTATTTCGGATACTAGGCTCCAAATCCAAAAACTTAAAACAAACAATACATTTTTTTTCAAGAGAACTACAAGCCCTATGGCTTTTTAAATGAAGTCGATACACCCTGTATAATCTTTTAAGGTTGCAATGATTATGGGAATTATGGGTGCCTGCCGTGCCAATGAGTTGAAGGCAATGGAAATTAAAGATATTCAGGATCTTGGAACTACGATTTTAGTAACCGTTCCGAAAGGTAATTTAAAAAAAAAAATTTTAATTCATTCACAATTTTTGTTAAAACTATGTGGTTTTCGCTTCTAAAATGATCAAAAAAAGAAATAATAAAAAAAATTATGTGTCTTTCATCATCATTGAACTAACCATAAATTTTATTACTTGAAAAAGCCCTTATGGGTGAAACGTCGTACATTGTAAACCTGTAACAACTCCTTAATAATAAAAGGACTCGACCACAAAAGAAACTTTTTGGCTTATCTTCTAGTTCAAGAAAATAAATGAATAAAAAGCATTAAGCCCAACCCTTATCTGAAAACAAAAATTTAAGTTGTCAGGAAATTTATACTGACCGATCAATTTTACACCATTTATAAGAAGTACGCTAATCACCTAATATAATTTGTAGTACTGCCTTCTTTTTGAACTATCAACGTGGCAAGTGTAGTGTGCAAAAAATTGGCATAAACAAGGTTGGAGCAATGGGTAAGGATGTGGAAAGTTGGAAACGTTCATCCGCCACCCTCCTTGCCGATGCAGGAGGGGATATCACGACTTTAAAAAGGCATGGAGGGTGGCGATCAACAACGGTCGAGGAGGGATACATTGAAAACTCAATGTCCCACAAAAAGGACGTGGCCAAAAAATCATCAATAGTGTTCAACCTGGGACAACTAGAGTAAATACTGAACCACCAAGTACAAGTGAAAATTGACATACAATTTCGTCAAATTTATCTAATACATCTAGCAGCGTAGAATTAAATTTTTAAAGAAAAAGCGGAGGGATAGCAATTTTTTTTTAAGAATCGCTTTATATTGGGACGCTAATTATGAGAGAGATTTTTCCAGATCAGAGGCGTGCGGGAACAGGGTCAAAATCGCCTTTGTTTCTTGCAATAATGCTAGTTTTGACAATATCTTTGATCACATTGAAGGTAGCAAAAAAATACATCTTAGGTAATTTGTACTTGTAATTTGTAATTTGAGAAGGAGACCGATCTGAGCCCAATAGAATAGTTCGTTTATGCAGAAAAAAATAGAAACCATAGAAAGGTCATTAGCAGAGTCGAATTAAACAAAAAACCAGCGCTTTTAGAAAAAGCGGAGGGATAGGAATTTTTTTTCACAAATCGCTTTATTTTGGAACCCTAATTATGGCAGAGATTTTTCCAGATCAGAGGCGTCCGGGAACAGGGTCAAAATCGCCTTTGTTTGTTGCAAAACTGCTAGTTTTGACAATATCTTTGATCACATTGAAAATAGCAAAAAAATACGTCTTACGTAATTTTTAACGTATAAAATTACAAAGAGAATGAGACCGGTCCGAACCCAAACCCAAAGTTATAGGATTTTCTCAAAATCCTATAACTGAAAAGAAAGCACCAGATGGTGTAAAATGCGAAAATGGAAAAGTCTTTAATTGTCTATATTTTTTGAATTGCAGTGACAAAATGGTTTATTTGTTAATTTATGTAGATGACATTATTTTGACAGGTCCTGATTTACAAGCTATTAATAAAGTAAAACAAAAGTTAATGAAAAATCTCAAAATGAAAGATAAGGGACAATTAAAGCACTTTTTTGAATTAGAAATAGATTATAATCAAGAAGATGGAATTTTACGAGTTGGACAAACTAAATACAGAGGGTGTCCCAACGCTGCGTTATCGTAAAATTATGACTTTACTATAGAATTTAACAATAAAAAATTAATGTATGGCTATAGTTTTAGTTTAAGTGTTTTTTTTGTTTCGTCTTTCAAATCAATTTAATTAATTATACCGACTCCATTTAGACAAAGCCATAGAACTTGTAGATCTCTTAAAACACATTTTTTATTTATTGTGAGTTTTTCGATTTCAAGCCTCGTATCTGAAATATGGCCAATTTCCGGTTTTTCCATTTGTCGCAATTGCTCTTTTATTTTTAGACTTCCGGGAACGCGGAAAACAGTTCTGGGAACTTCGTGTCTTTTTTTACAACTTATACATTAAGTATAATTTTCTTTCTGCATAGGATTCAAAAGTTTGTCCGCGAAGATTTTCAAAACCGCATCATGAATTTCCAAAAAAAGAATGTCAGTTTATTCTACAAGTCAATGGGCGGATTCACCGGACGTAACAGTTGTGCAACAGTTACCAAATCGTCCGCTGACGTATCCGCTACTTTGGGAACGTGTGCGGAGCGGTCGCCATTTTATCGAGCGCATTTCGTTTGCGCTACTTATTCGTATTTAGATTTTAGATTGTCACTATGAAACTTAAATAAAATTTCGAAATTACCGGACGATCGATGTAGCGCTAGTAATGTAGCAGCTTGATCGGTATACGTTTGCGCTACGTCCGGTGAATGGGCCCATTCACACAACTGACAAATTATTTTAAAATAAACTTCAATTTTTACATTATATCACATTCCTACTTGATCCCTATTAGTCCAATCATATTAGACATTGGACCTCTAACTAATTAGTAACAGGACGGAACCACTTTTAAAAATTTTCATTTGGTGAGTAAAAACAGGGAAAAAAAAGTCTACCGTTTTTTTTGCATACATACAAAGTTATAGGCCATTGAAGAAAAAGAGGGTGTTCTACAGTGCTTTTTTGCAAAATACTTGAAAAGGAAGCCAAATATCGATAAAATGTAAAAAGCCAATCTTGTTGAGCATAAAACTACTAACAAAAAACATGTTGCATGTTTTGAGTTTTGACAATCTATTAAGGTGGTACGACCGTTTCCTTAATAGTGGCGTCGAATTACGGGAATTAATAGCTTGAAACTAAACTTTTGCTGATAGAAATGTTATGATTGAATAATGTTTAGAACAATGTCAGGAATAATGTGGTAAGTTTTGGACTTCGAACTCGCGCGGCGTCCTTCCGAAAAAAGCATTCCAAAGAACATTTACCCGTTTTCTTTGACGTTTTATTTAATTCCTCAACTTCTAAACATCGGATCGTAATAAAAAATTATGGGATTATGGGAAATTGACAGACGATGAATTCTAGACCAAAAATGTATAGTTTGGTTCAGTAGCTTTGGAGATAAAACTTCTTAAGCACCAAATGCGAACCAAAAATTGTTTTATTCAGTGCATTGCAAAGAAGTAATCAAAAAATCTTTTGTTCATGTAAAAGATACTACTTGATGAGTAGAATGAACTTGCCAAAGTTGAGATCCTCAAGTGCAACCAAACAGCCAAAAACTGCTCATGAAATCAAAATTTGTAAGGGTTGTCATTTAATGCGATCGCGATGAATAAAAATCTTTTTTTTATGAAAACATTCGTCTTTAAACGTACTATTTGCTTAAGGAAAAATTTTATAATTTTTCGCTAATCTTAGTGCACTTTTGACTCTTTTTTAGAAACGCACTTTTCTAAATCGCCAAGAATTTTGTCAATACTTGTTAAATAGAAAATTCATTATTTTAGCTTGATAGATCTTTTCAAAACCTTTGATTTCAAATAACAAAAATCGCGATTCATCAACTTGGAGGCCAAATATGGATATTTTTGTATTTACAACTGCAGTGGTTAAAAGGCTAACTGTTTTTTAAATCGTTTTTGTCTCAACTGAAAGGCAAAACATTCTTTTGTTGATATATGATATCTAAGTATGTTATGCATCTTCTAATTCAACACCAGACTAAAAAGAAGAAGTCAGTAAATAAAATTAATGGTGCGTGCTTTGTAACTATAGAAATTATACAAGAAACTATCGAAAATCCCGTCAAAATAGTAACAGCCATGGAGTTTCTTATATTAAATTTGACACTGACAAATAAAAGTACATCTAAATGAATCCAAAGTCAGGAGTGGGGGAGCATACCACCTGCAGTAGCAAATACAAAAATATCCAGAATTAGCCTCCAAGTTGATGAATCGGAAATTGTGTTTTTTGAAATCAGACGTATTTTAAAAGATCTATCAAGCTAAAATAATGAATCTTCTTTTTAAAAAATATTTACCAAGTTCTTGGCAATTTAGAAAAGTGCGTTTCGAAAAAAGGGTCAAAAGTGAAGTATGCAAGGCGATAATTTCTAAAATATTTCTTTCACAAAATAGTAGGTTCGAAAAGGAATGTTTTTTGAAAAAAAAAATTGTTTTTATTATGATCGCATTAAATGGCAATCCTTACAAGTTCTAACTTCCTATGCACTTTTTGGCTCTTTGGTTACACTTCAGGATCTCAACTTTGGCAAATCCTTTCTACTCATCAAAGAGTATCTTTTACATGAACAAAAGATTTTTTGATTACTTCTTTGCAGTGCACTGAATAAAACAATTTTTGGTTCGCATTTGGTGCTTAAGAAGTTTTATCTCCAAAGCTACTGAACTAAACTATACATTTTTAGTCTAGAATTCATCGTCTGTCAATTTCCCATACTCCCATAATTTTTTATTACGATCCGATGTTTAGAAGTTGAGGAATTAAATAAAACGTCAAAGAAAACGGGTAAATGTTCTTTGGAATGCTTTTTTCGGAAGGACGCCGCGCGAGTTCGAAGTCCAAAACTTACCACATTATTCCTGACATTGTTCTAAACATTATTCAATCATAACATTTCTATCCGCAAAAGTTTAGTCTCAAACCGTATTTCGACCCCACTATAAAGTAGTCATTTTTCCAAATTGTTAATTAACAAAATAATGTTTTAACCTATTTGCAACGCAATTACAATAATGAAAAAATTCACCTGTTATCTGACATTGTTATAGAAGATATTCTATGAGTTTCAGATTGTTTCAAGCTCATTTGCCTAAATTATGGTTTTTATTCATTAAAAAAAAAGGATTTTTTTTCCATTTTTATTTTTTGCAGTTTTAACAACTTTAGAGTTGGCAGAGACTAATCAAACTATGTTAATCTTGTTCCTTATGCAATTTCCGACAAAAATTGTCTACTTCACTTTTTTGTATCGTAATTTGTTTCTTAATTATTCGCGTGCAAACTTGAAAATTAGTGTGCACGCGAACACCAACGCTTGATATCTATTGTTAGGCTACTTATTAATTTTTATTGCTTGTTTCATCATCCTCGATCTCCATTGCTTCGTCGTTTTTAGAATCAATGAATGGTTTCCTCTTGCCCATCGTCTTTCTCAATTTCTTCGTCACTGATACCACTCATTCGGTCACCTTCAAAAACCTCTCGGGCCTGATCCTCGACAACTTCTTGAATAAGATTATCGTCGTCTTCTTTATCTTAGAATTCTATTTCTAAACTTATTCGATTGGTACACGACGTTCCTTGACAAGAAAGACATGCTGGAGAGTATCTTAAACAGGATTTGCAGCATTCGCACGCTTTACCACAAGATTCATTGCATTTGCACGATATTACTCTCAGTAATTCACGGGTACTAAAACTAGTCTTAATGTTGTCATAGTTGGCATGAAACCATCAGACTGTGTTAGTTTCCAACCCCAATTGAGAATCGTTTGAATCCTGGATCTAGCCATTTCAGCATTTGATAGTAGACTCCCTGGAAATGCTGTCATGTCGCTGCCATCATTGGTGGTAGCTTTGCAAAAAAACTTCAACGACGACAACATTGAAGCCAGCTCCCGATGAATTACTGAGAATAATATTGCGCAAATGCAAAGGATCTTGTGGTAAAGCGTGCGAATGCTGCAAATCCAGTTTAAGATGCTCTCTAGCATGTCTTTCTTGTCAAGGAACGTCGCTTATCAATCGAATAAGTTCAGAAACTACGATAATATTATTCAAGAAGTTGAAGGTGACCGAATGAATGTTATCAGTGACGAAGAAATTGAAAAAGACGATGGACAAGATAAAACCTTTCATCTATTCTGAAAACGACGAAGCAATGGAGATCGAGGAATGATGAAACAGGCAATAAAAATTAAAAAGTAGCCTAACAATAGATATCTAGTGTTGGTGTTCGCGTGCAAAGGTTTCTTGTGATTATAAGCTACTAACAAACATCGTTGAAAACGAGTTTTCGCAAGTCATTGAAAAGTTTTCTAAAAAATTAGGTTTTTATGTTTGACGAAGTTTTTGCTACATCTCAGCTCTTACATTTTATTAGACGTTTTTTTTGTGTTATCGATATCAACGAATTGTTAGCTGAAAAGACAGCACTTTTCACGTCTATTGTAATTTTTGCAAAAAAATTCACATCAAATTTGATTTAGTTACAGAGTTTTGCATTTTCACTTATACAATGGGGTAAGACGCCAGATTAGTGCAAAGTATGTAACTTAGACTCATTTTATTTAGATTTATAGTAATAATGCGACAATAGGGCCTACAATGATGAAAATGTGTAATGAAAACTATTACGATAGCAATGGGCTTCGTAGATTGGATTTGCTGCATAATTTGCAAGAAGTGGTTACACGAAAGATGTACATGGATATATGACACATGTAACGATTGAAGTCAATAATATACAGTGTGTCCCCGGATTGAGTTCACTATAGGTGTAATTGACAAAAATTTCCGGAATTTTATTTTGATGTTTTGGAATTCAGCCCTGCTTGGTCTGAAATGAATTTTAAGCATAATTTTAGTTTTTAAAAATGAAGGCCCTGGTGACTATTAAGAGAAATGTATTTTCTGTTCAGGTAAAGTGTCGTTTTGGTCAACAATACAGCAAAATGTCATTAACAAAAGTTGTTCAGAATATGAAATTATGGCTCTACACAAAACTTCAAAATGCTCGGCACACTTTGATTAAATAGATTTTGATTGTATGTATTAACGAAAAATCGCATCGTACGTATAGACTAGGCCCATAACAAAAAACTGGTGGTAATATTATTTTATTGGGGTGTCACCGAACAAGAAATAAATCATAATTGCTTTGCAAATTGAGATAAAATTTTATTCGAAATGTTTAAATAAAATTATTAGTGAATTGATAGATCAGGCGTGGTTTACTATTATTATTTTGACCGATATTGATATTTAGAGCGAAAGTAAATAATAAATAAGCATTTTTGTATGTTTCAAAAATTATTTCCTAGTCTGTAGTATTGTTAATTAAGAATGTTGACTGTGGAACAATGTGTTAATGAAAGTATGCCAATCATTTTGAAATTTTGCATAGAGCCATAATTTCGTATTCTGAACAACTTTTGTTAATAATATTTTGCTGTATTGTTGCCAAAAAAGATACTTTACCTGAACAGAAAATAGATTTCTCTCAATTGTCACGAAGGCCTTCATCTTAAAAAATTGAAAATATGCTTAAAATTCATTGCAGACCAAGCAGGGCTGAATTCCAAAACATCAAAATGAAATTCCGAAAATTTTTGTCAATTACACCTATAGTGAACTCAATCCGGGGACACACTGTATAAGGATAAAACAGTTTTTTTTTCGTTTAGTACCGTTCGCGACTTTCTATTCGGGACTAAAACTCACTATGGCATCTTACTCCACGCATTTTTGTCAAGATTTTTTTGTCGAAAAATACAAAATTTTTTTTTTAACTATGTTAACTAATAATTTATGTTGATTTGATATTGCTATCTAATAGTGTATTCTTTGAGGGATAAACACATATTTTTAAATTAATCTAAATGTGTATAATAACGTTTTTATGAATTAATTAAAAAATGTATGTCATCTTCCCCCGACTTGCTTTATTTCCCATCTGCACGTACAACATAAAATCCTCCTACCTCCTCTTAAAGCCACTCAATTTGGATGTCAATGACATATTTTGATCTTGTACAGTGCAAATACCTTACTATAAAAATTTGAGCCCAAATACTGTCAGGTATTTTATCAACTCTTCACACACAACTTTTAATTAGTGAGGAAAGAGGGTAAGCCACCAGAGAAGGATGCCAAATGAAAATACTGACTTGTTAGGTCGAAAATAGTTGATTTGCCAAAAGGCAGCCCGAATACTGTTTGGAAGTTGTATGGTCTGAAAATGTTGACTTCGGCCCAGCTTCAACGCTGACTAAGCCACTGTGGAGGGAAGCCAAATTTTTTGGTCGATTAATTTCATATAAATGAAAGAATGGCAAAGTGGCAACCTGAATGCTATAAACTTTTTTACCGAATATTTTTAACAATTTCATTGAAGGACTGTGAGGGCTTAAGCCAGTGTCCACGGAAGCCAACCGGCTTTTCGTATTCGGTGAATATCAAATAACTTATCCCCAAGAGCTCAGCCTGAATACGATCACCCCCTTTTTTCTGTTACAGGCCCCAAGACTATAACTCCATTTCAGAGATATTTCCATGGATCCATAGTTTTTCCTAACCCTGTATTTTAAAATATATGAAAATATCAATCAATCAGGATTTAGGAATTTGGTCGTAGATAATTTCGTAGTACCAGATTTTGGCACTCGGAATATTACTAATTCTGACTGTCTTTGGTTATATGGAAAATCTAAACTTGATAATATGTGTGGATGGAATGGTTTTATGTCAAAGATAACGGATAATATGTCATCATATGAACAATCGAGAATAATTTGCTTGCTTTCTGTTAACGCTCACCTAGCGATTACAATACAATTAATACAACTTTTCTTGGTGAATAAATAATTCGTTTTTGAAAAGAAATTTATTGCGATCAAATCATCTAATTGGTTACAAGTCTTATCTAGAACTAACCATAATATAATAAAAATATAAAACGTAATGAATTTACGACAGGATGTAAAAAATGATGATCAAAAAATACTTATTGTGAATGAATAGTTAATTACTATTATTTTATTTGATTTAATAGTAAAGTGAAAAGGGGTTATGTAACGTGTTTTGTAACTTTTGACCAGCCACTTTTTCAAAAAGCTGTGGAGATAATAAAATCATGCAACGATGAGATTTTGTCTACAATGAAAATTCGACTTGGCGGATTTCATTTTCTAATGCCTTTCCTCGGATGTATTGGATACATTATGGCAGGAAGTGGGTTACAGGAGGTACTAATGCCCGTTTTCACCGACGGTTCCTAAGCAATTGCCTACGTAAGAACTGCCTAACGCTAAGACAACTTCTAACCCGAGGCAAAAAAATGAATAACCATTACGATATCGCTATATGAATACCTTTGTTTATCTTATTTAGGAACCCTGGTGCGCGTGGTGAAACGTGGTGAAGAGCAATTTCAACTTAAAAAATGCTAATGTCAGATTAAGCAATGCCTAACTTTAAGAATCGTCGGTGAAAACGGGCATAAGTGTCTGCTTTAAAATTTAAAAACTTAAAACTCGAATTAAGGTAGTTCTTCCCGGACAGTCTGAGCAAAAAGTTAAAGTGAGAAAATAAAGGACAGTAATTCATAATTTCAAAACTTTTCGATGTTTTTGTACCACTCCTAGCCAATCCTGTACGAGCAGTAAAATGTTGCAACACTGTCCGAGTTTGTATATTCTTGATATAGTGTAGTCAACGAACCAAAATTTATCCTGATTTTCGGACTTTTTTTGTAACAGCGATTTTTTTCCTTAATCGGTCGAATCGAATTATACACAAACGCACAGGGCGTTTGTGTATAAAATGTCTCAACTCAATTTTGACCGGAAGGCCCTTAATCTTCGACTTTAGTGTAAAAGTTTGACTTTTTCAAGTTTCCGTTTCACTATTTTTTGAATAACTTCGCTTGTATTAGTCAGATCTGGACCAAAAAATTTTCCTTTTGTTTGTAATGAATCTCTCTTTAAAACTGTATGGGTTAAAATTATTTATATTAATTTCCTATCAAAACTGTCGTCATTGGTCGGTTGTAGTTTTTTCTAGAGAACTTGAGTTTTAATTAATGTTATGGTATGAAAGCTGATATAGTAACAAATCCATATTACAAGTTGGGTCCAAAAATATTAAGAACAACAGCTAAAATTTACATTTTGGTTCAAATTTTCTTTTTCATATTTGTTGTGAGCAATTGGTGGTATCCCAATAATTCTTCTCTTGAAATGTAGGAAATTTAATGCTCTTTCAGACCATTTTTTCTTCCGATTTCTTTGAAGATAAAAAGAAAATCTTTTAACTGTTTGTCTACAAAACCAATTTTAGTGGTCGAAATGTAAATCTTCTTTTATGTGTTTTTGAAAATTAATCATAAAGAACTCCTATAAACTATTTTTGACTATTAAAACTGGTTTTAAAGTCAACCATTTCGACCACTAAAATTGGTTTTCTGGGTAAAGTTGAAAAATTTTATTTTTCTTTTCAACGAAATCGGAAGAAAACGTGGTCTAATGTGATTGTCTTTGGTTTCATCTGAAAGGGCATTAAATTTCCAACATTTCAAGGGAAGAATTATTCCGATACCACCAATTGCTCACAACAAATATGAATTAGAAAATTTGAACCAAAATGCTAATTTTAGTCTTTGTTCTCGATATTTTTGGACCCAATTTGGAATATGGATTTGTTACTATATCAGCTACAACTTCCTAAAGTTTCATACCGTAATATTAATTATTACTCGAGTTCTCTATAAAAAACTACAACTCACTAATGACGGCAGTTTTGAATTTTTTTTGAGTTATGAAATTAATTTAGATTATTTTAACCCAAGCAGTTTTAAAGAGAGATTCATTACAAACAAAAGGAAAATTTTTTGGTGCCGATCCGACCAATACAAGCGAAGTTATTCAAAAAATAGTGAAACGGAAACTTGAAAAAGTCAAACTTTTACACTTAAGTCGAAGAATAAGGGCCTTCCGGTCAAAATTGAGTTGAGACATTTTATACACAAACTCACAGGAATAGTTTCGACCGATTAAGGAAAAAAACTCGCTGTTACAAAAAAAGTCCGAAAATCAGGATAAATTTTGGTTCGTTGACTACACTATTAGAAAAATTTCAAGAATTTCTCTCTGTGTCGCCAATACCATCAGTCTTGGTTGCTGACAATGCTAAATTTGACCCTAAGCACTTACTTCAATCAATCATACGAAGTAATATGATAGATATTTTCAAGCCAATAATAATTAGTATAGATTATATACTTTAGTTGAGAAGTATACTATTATTACCCTAGCGCAAGTAAAGCGCGAGGGTTAATAGTATTCTCAACCGTAGTTTATATAGTATTTTTTTTACTACTAGTAATACCAATTTTCATAAAAAATATCGTTAAAAAAAATCATAGAAATAGTTTTCATTTTTTACCTCATAAACAGTTTTCCCCTCAGGGGCCAACAATAGGTTGGTACGGGCATTGCAAACCAGAGGTACCCGAGCAATTAAAAAGAGCAAAATGATAAATACAAATTTAGAAAATTTTACGGGACAAGGGCTCGGAACTCTAGAACCGGTCCGAAAGGAGAGTGAGCGAGTGGGCCTCCACGGATCGTCATCTGGTATGTAAGAAATGAGGATATCCACAGAGACCTTGGAATTCCAGCGGTTGCTTTAGAGATACAGCGATTTGCACAAAAACATGAAAACAGACTTCATCAGCATGAAAACACCGATATGTTACGGCTTTTAGACAATTGTGGACTTGTTCGTAGGTTAGATAGAGTTAAACCATTCGAACTAGTGTGAGAGTACGAAGAACTAATTTTGGAATACATCAGTGGATGTATATCCACCTCAAAGTGAACTAAGAATGCTAAAGTAAAATTGCTAGATAGACAACAGTCTAGTTGCAGTAGAATTCATTAGAAAAAAAATAAATAAATAAACAGTTTTGATTATTATAATATTTTATTATTTACCTAGGTTGAGAAATAAATTAATTTCTCTGTTTAAAAATGAGTTAATAATGGTAGCATTTTAGACTAGTAGTAAAAAATAGTATATTATCAACCGAGGTACGGCGAGTTGGAAATGAACTTCATTTTTCACCGGGAAATTTTATTTTACCGAGATGCGTAGCATCGAGGTTAAATAAAATTTAAATGTGTCAAATGACTCATTTTCAATGAGGCACGCCGAGGTTGGTATACTATTTTATTCACAATCGTTAATTTAATATTAAAATTCAATTAAATATAGAATACTTTCAATTAACGAATTCGAATAGTAGTCTTATTTCAAATATTAAGGTTTACTTGGTCGTTGTCGTCGTTGTTTACTTCTGAAGTTTAGCTCTACTCGTCTTAAAATCGGTAAAAATGTGTGTTAGGAATGCTGAAATTTACCCAAGTACTCCTCCTGAGTTAAAAAGAGCTGCTGAAAAAGCAGTGCGAGATTTATTGCCTACAGAAAGCCGAAAAAATTCGAGAAAGTTTACAATAATTTTAAGGCATAGTGTTGTGGCAAAAATGTTTACAATATCACTTCAAAAAGTGTCCTGTTGGCTGATTTTAGGGAATTATCGAAAGATAAAAAAGCCACGACATTGTTGGAGGCTGGAAATCCAGTGCAGTAGCTGAGGTCTACGTAGACGCTTCCACCAGCAACCAAGAGAAAATTGCTAATCTCATATCGTGCTCATCTAATGCTGGTGCTCCAGAATTACATCAATCAAAATCAAACACATATACAGGGTTATTCAAATTCGACCGGCACCATGGGGATCTCGCTTATTTGAAGAGTTAGAGAAACGGTTAAATTAGGGCAATGTTGAGGAATTTTAGGCCCATTAATAATGGATTTATGTTTTCTTATACCGGCTTTTGTTTCTATTCTAGAGCAGCTTGATCCTCAATTTTTATTAACAAATTAGCTTATTTGAGTACAAAATTGAAAAATAAATACTCAAGTGATATACATTTTTGAAATCAGCAAAAAAGGTTCTATGAGATGGTGCTAAAACAAAAGATTGCGCCTATTTAAAAAACTAAAGTTGATGATGGTTCCAGAAAACCGAAACGTTTTACATCAAATGTGTTTTTGGAATCGGGTGTAGAATACAAAATGGCTTAGGAGAAGTTCGGTCAGATTTTAAAAATTTTGGATAATAAGGAAAATATAGTAAAAAAACGAAATTTCGATTTTTTGGTTTTTTGTCAATAGCTCAAAAACAAAAGCAGCTAGGGCAGTTTTCTTTTCAGATTATTAATGGGCCTAAAATTCCTCAACTTTGCCCTAATTTAACCGTTTCTCTAACTCTTCAAATAAGCGAGATCCCCATGGTGCCGGTCGAATTTGAATAACCCTGTATATGTGTTTGATTTTGATTGATGTAATTCTGGAGCACCAGCATTAGATGAGCACGATATGAGATTAGCAATTTTCTCTTGGTTGCTGGTGGAAGCGTCTACGTAGACCTCAGCTACTGCACTGGATTAGGAGAAGTTCGGTCAGATTTTAAAAATTTTGGATAATAAGGAAAATAAAGTCAAAAAACGAAATTTCGATTTTTTGTTTTTTTGTCAATAGTTCAAAAACAAAAGCAGCTAGGGCAGTTTTCTTCTGAGATTATTAATGGGCCTAAAATTCCGCAACTTTGCCCTAATTTAACCGTTTCTCTATCTCTTCAAATGATCGAGATCCCCATGGTGCCGGTCGAATTTGAATAACCCTGTATACTCTAGTTTGTTCAAGACATGATTTCAGTTTTGCTACCGAAAATATTCAACAGGGTTTATCTGCCAACATTAATAGTTACAATACTTCAACAATTACGTTATGATCAACAAGATTTAAATGTTCAATTGAAATAAATATAAATGAATATCTAAATATTAGTTTTTATTTAAATAGTAATAATTTATATTAATAATTGAAATTTAAATCAGAAAGTTTGACATATGGCTGTTTAATAATAAGTGGGCGGAGTTTATTTAAATTCTTGGGCAGAAATGAATTTTATTTAACCTCTTGGGCGGAAATGAGTATCATTGTTAACCTATAACAAGCCATGAAATCGCGAGGAATGAAATCATTGTTAACCGATTGTGAATAAAAGGGTTTTCCGACTCTTTAACATTATTTCGGAAACGATTGCCTGATAGAAAAGGTAAGGGATTATTTCAACTAGCACAACTTGCCAAAGACTTATTGCCTCAAAGGAATAATGATAATTTTCATGAAGCAATTTTCGATGTTGAAATATTAGAAGATCTGGTATCTTCATATATTTCAACTGAAGATTTGATTAAAAATATCAAAGGTTTTAAAGCGTTAAACGATCTTCAATGTTTCAGATAAAATTGAATCAATGATTCAAAAAATTGATTTTTGGAGGACATGTATTGAAAATGTTTTTTTGAGAGGAACAAACTTAGTTATATTCAAGTGATAACATCTTGATTTTTAAAATATAACACCCTATATATTTTTGCGTAGAGTGATGAGGAATTTAATTATGATTCAAATTCTGCTGAGGTTTACTATAGTATCTAAACTCGATACCTTTGAAGATAATGATCTAAATCAATATTCAGGGTTATTCAAATTCGACCGGCAGCATGGGGATCTCGCTGATTTGAAGAGATAGAGAAACGGTTAAACTTGGGCAAAGTTGCGGAATTTTATGCCGACTAATAATCTAAAAAGAAAAGTGCCCTAGCTGCTTTTGTTTTTGAATTATTGACAAAAAAGCAAAAAATTGATTTTCCGTTTTTGACTTTTAGTAGCGTAGAACTAAACAATTTCAAAAAAAAGCGAAGGGATAGGAATTTTTTTTCACGAATCGCTTTATTTTGGGACCCTAATTATGGCAGAGATTTTTCCAGATCAGAGGCGTGCGGGAACAGGGTCAAAATCGCATTTGTTTGTTGCAAAACTGCTAGTTTTGACAATATCTTTGATCACATTGAAAATAGCAAAAAAATGCATCTTACGTAATTTTTAACGTATAAAATTACAAAGAGAATGAGATCAGTCCGAACCCAAACGGATAGTTCGTTTATGCAGAAAAAAATAGAAACCATAAGAAGTTGATATATTTTCAAATTTAATTTACGAAAAAAGTAAATGGCCAAATTTTTTGAAAATGCTTTTAAAAGATGTATTTTGATACACAGAAACACTGTACCAAATTTCAACTTCAAATATTTATTTAAACAGCCACAATCGCTAGAAGACTAAAAATTTTCAACCACTAATAAAGTTGGAGCAAATGATGGTAGAGGGTGAAACTTTTTTTTAAATGAAAGGTATTGCCAAGCACTTTAAAATAATAGCAAATTGTAATTTTTTCTCAACTTCTTCGCCGTTTTTTCGCCTTATGTTTATGAGGAGTTGTATACAAATAACAATAATTTGCTCAGTAACTTAGTGATAAACATGAAACATGCGGTGAACTACTCGTTAACATTAGGTGAAAAAACGGCGAAGAAGTTGAGAAAAAATTACAATTTGCTATTATTTTAAAGTGCTTGGCAATACCTTTCATTTAAAAAAAAGTTTCACCCTCTACCATCATTTGCTCCAACTTTATTAGTGGTTGAAAATTTTCATTTACTTTTTTCTTAAATTAAATTTGAAAATATATCAACTTCTTATGGTTTCTATTTTTTTCTGCATAAACGAACTATCCGTTTGGGTTCGGACCGGTCTCATTCTCTTTGTAACTTTATACGTTAAAAATTACGTAAGAAGCATTTTCTTGCTATTTTCAATGTGATCAAAGATATTGTCAAAACTAGCAGTTTTGCAACAAACAAAAGCGATTTTGACCCTGTTCCCGCACGCCTCTAATCTGGAAAAATCTCTGCCATAATTAGGGTCCCAAAATAAAGCGATTCGTGAAGAAAAATTGCTATCCCTCCGCTTTTTCTAAAAGCGCTGGTTTTTTGTTTAATTCGACTCTGCTATTTATTTTCCTTTTATCAAAAATTTTTAAAATCTGACCGAACTTCTCCTAAGCCATTTTGTATTCTACACCCGATTCCGAAAACACATTTGATGGAAAACGTTTCGGTTTTCAGAAACCATCATCAACTTTAGCTTTTTAAATAGGCGCAATCTTTGGCTTTAGCACCATCTCATAGAACCTTTTTTGCTGATTTCAAAAATGTTTATTACTTGAGTATTTATTTTTAAATTTTGTTCTCAAATAAGCTAATTTGTTAATCAAAACTGATCCATGCTTCTTAAATATAACTTAGTTATAGCTATATCTCCTGCCTCGTTGAATTCTATTGTAATATCAACTTGTGAATTAATTTGGGAACGACTTTCGCCACTCCCTACTCCCTCAGAGGACAGATGGAGAAATATTGCCTCCGATTATTTTACTCTGTGGCAATTTCCTAATCGCATCGGGGTAATAGACGGTGAGCACGTGGAAATACAAGCTCCGCCGAACAGTGGTTTGCTACGGTTGTGGCTAGCTCAATCGCGAGGTCGGGGTAAGAACATACAAAATTGAACAAATAGTAGGGCGCCACGTGATTTTTGCTTGCGAAGGAAATCACGAAACTTAAGCTTAACGGATTTGCTTTATTCTACAATGTTACTAATCATGAACCTTTTTAATACACAAAATTTAAACCAGAATAGG
The DNA here is from genome assembly GCA_963924605.1 of Malthinus seriepunctatus. NCBI lineage: Eukaryota > Metazoa > Arthropoda > Insecta > Coleoptera > Cantharidae > Malthinus > Malthinus seriepunctatus. The sequence goes on along the minus strand of OZ004600.1, from coordinate 63,065,640 downwards.
GTATACCTGACTGCAGTTGGTTTACCTGTTATCACATTTAAAAAAGGAATACAATATATACAGGGTGTCCCAACACTCCGTTATCGTAGAATTGTGACTTTGCCTTATAATTTAACAAAAAAGTTTAATGCATGGCTATATAGTTCTCTGAGAGCTGCACCTCTTAAAAATATTTCTACATATACCGGGTGATCCATTTAAATGCTATAGGCCACACTTGTATTTTTTTAAATGGAACACCCTGTATATTTTTATATATTTGGATTCCCCTTTCGAGAACGATTATAGTAATGTATGGTTTAATGGGTCTACCGTAGATTTGGGCCAAGATACTGCGAATTTTAGGAAAATACAAGTCAACTTTGCTTGTCTGCTATAAAGTAATGAATTAACATTTTTGACTGCGGTTTGCATTAGAATAATTCTAATATCGGCTTCTTTCTAAAATATTTTTCAAAGTTGACAAAGCCGCAATAATTGTGCCGTGTGGATTTCCAACGCAAAGTGTAATTTTTCTTAATTTTTTAAATGAGATAAAAGTTGAATTTTAAAAGTGAATAGATTTAGAAAATATTATATTATTAGAAAGCTTAGAAAAGGGGCTCTCTTCCTGAAATCGAAAATAGGGGGTGCCATTTAAAAAAATGAAGAAAACTGACATTTTGCGTTGGAGAGTCACATGGTCTCATTTTGACGTTGTATGTCACTTTGAAAGATAATAAGGAAAAAAGACGATATTAGCATTATTTTAACTCAAACCTCGGTCAAAAATGTCAATTCGTTAAGTCACAACAGGCACGCAAAGTTGACTCGTTTTTAATATAAAATACGCATTATCTTGTTCCAGGTCCATGGTGGACCCATTAACCCACACATGACTATAATCGCCTTCGAAAGGGGAATCTCAATATGCAAAAATATACAAGGTGTTCCATTTAAAAAAATACAAGTGTGGCCTGTAGCATTTAAATGGATCACCCGGTATATGTAAAAATATTTTTAAGAGATGAAGCTCTAAGAGAACTATAGTTGTGCATTAAAATTTTTTTGTTAAATTCTACAGCAAAGCCACAGTTCTACTATAACGCAGCGTTGGGACACCCTGTATAATTGACAGTGGCGCGATTTTCTCTGTTCCCGCTTCCGACTAAGCACGTTAGTTTCCAACTCCAAATCCACAAATACATCAACAGTCCTTGACCAACATCCAACACATGGTCGCGCGACTACTCATAGGATTTGAAATAATATCGTGATCGAGCTATATAACCACTGTATGTAGATTCACAATTAAAATTACAAGCCTAAAATATTAAATTACTTAACAAAAGAAAAGGGGTCATAACGTGGCCTCACCTAAGATTTTGGGCGGCTTAAACGTAGAATAGCAAACCGAATTCAACCAGTAATTCACGTCTATTGGTATCCAAAAATATAATCATCAAATCCCCTTTTTGGGTAATCAACGTTTCTACTTTTTCTCTGACTCCTCACTCGAAGAACCAACAAATAAGTACATAAAACTGAACAACCAATCCTTCTACTCGAAGAGTGAACTTCCAAAATTTCGCTCAAGTTTTAAGATTATATTTTTAATAATTATAATTTAATTAACTTTGAATGTACCAGTTCGAACGCTAAAGTACCAATTCAATTCAATATTCTAACGGACAATCACGCGACGATATGATAATATTCTATCGCGCTCTAACACTCAATCATAAATTATAAAGTTATTAAAAATACCACATACAGGGTATTCTGAATTGCATTAAAAATATTAAACATTTAAAATTGCGGATTCATCCGTTTCCACCCGTAACAGGTTCTTTATACCGGGTGACACAGTTGGAACACTCACTTATAACTTATAACTCAGTTATTTATCAACATATTAAAATGAAATTTGGTGTGGATTATATTCACATAAATTGCAATTGTTTTAACTACTTGTGAAAATTCTGACACTTCCGATTACATCAGAAATGAAGTGAACTGTTTATTTCTAAATGGAACACTATCCGGGTGTCCCACTTACCATGCTCACCATGGGGATCTCGTAAACTGTAAGAGATACGAAGTCGGTTAAATGACACAAAATGTAGCCTCTTTCATAGCCAACTCTATCGTACTTTTGTTTTTTGAAAAATATTATTAGCACTCTAGATATTTACAAAAAACTGAAAAAGTTGATTTTCTTTAAATGTCTATAACTTTTTTATTAATCAAGATAATTTTAATTTTTAAGAAAAGGATAATAGGCACTACTAAAACCTATAAATTTAATATACAAAAGAATTTTTTATTAGGCCGTTTTGGAGATATGATGTAAAGTTATATTTTTTTAAATGCTAACCTAGTATTAATATTATGTTATTGCATATCTAATTCTTTTCTCTTTTCAAAAATATAAGGGTTGATAGGCTTAATTTTTCAAATTCTTGTTTGGTAACAAAATTAAATAATAAATTTATTGTTTAATGTTAAAAAAATAATCAAATATTCCTTGAAACAATCGAATAAAAAAAACAATTGAAATTAAACAAAAGAATTTCAAAAAAAGTGTAAAAAAAATTCATAAAAAATAATAAAAACTTAAAAAAATTTAAAAATTTAAAAACGTATACCGTGCGTTTCCAAAAACGGGCCCCAGCTTATAGGGGGGTTATTTGTAACTTTAGACAAATGAAACCTTACATAAAATTAAATGAGACGATCTATTCTACAATATTAGCGAAAAAAAGTTATTATTTTCCGAAAAGTTAAGGCTGATGGCATCTTCGTTGCTTTTTTTAAATTACACCATACACATTTTTAAATGTCATATGATAGAGAACTTTTTTCTCTTTTCAATAAGGTAAAGCATTTGTAGGGTTAAGTAAGAAAATTTTAAAGAAAAATTGAAAAAACTAAAGCTACATTATTTTTTATCAAGCAAGCTGATTGTTAAAAAAACAAATAATTTTCAATTGTTTAGGTAACTGTGTAAGCTTCTTCACTCAAATCTAATGTTTCATTAAGCCAAGGCCTCTGGTTTGTTTACCATCAGCTTATTACGAATAAATTAAAAAAAGAAAAACTTTTTTATGGAGCTACATAAAAGACATGGTATTTTGAACAGTGTCTGCTAATGTAAATGGGTTACTATGTTGTCAACTTTGTGTAGAAAACAACAGCTCTCACTTTGAACAATTTTTGTGAAAATCTATTATTTTAATTCGCTGGCGTCCTGGCAAAGTCGTTTATGTATTTATTTTGAAATTTCACAGGAGAGCGATTTTAAATTTAGTTCTTTTAATTGTAAGGTTTAAATAAAAAGTACAAATTTTATATTTTTTAATTAAGTACTTACAATAAACATAAGTCTTAAACACTTTCTGTTTTTATAAAATTCCTTTTATTTATCTTTATTTATTTATTTTTATCTGAGATAACCGATTTTGCCCGGAGTTTAATCGCAACTTTTAAGATAAATATACGATTGTGCTACAATAAAATTACCAATCTTGTAGTTGGTTATCCTGTAAACAATAAAGAAAGTTTATTCTAATGATATAAGTAAAAAAAAGTTAATTCACACAAAAAAATATTCATTTTATTAGAAAATTTAAAAACAAATAACATTATTTTTTATTCCACATCTGATTCGAAATCATGATTTTTTTTAGAAAAATGCTTTAAATCTTTATAGAAAGGGTGGTATTCCTTAGGAATTAGAGAAAGTAGCGACATAAGATCTTGATATTTTTCATTTGAAATTGCTACCCCATCATTGTATTTGAGTTCTAATGATGTTTGATTCAAAGACTTCCCTCTTCTTTTAATATCTATAATTTTCAGCTCTTCTTTCAAAGAGTGTGCAATAGAAATTTTACCAATTTCTTGTATTCTAATTTTTTTAATTTTAGCCCATTGCACAGCAGAACCACGTTCAGTTTTTGCCCTGTTAAGGAAGGGGGAATCTTTATTTTTGTATAATTTTTTAAAATCATAGAAATCTTTCATTTCTACGACTTTAAAAGGCTTTGCCTTTTTGGAATTAATTCCTATCATTCTGATCAGTTGGTACCAGTCTCGAGGAATGTATATACACGTTTCTTTTGGTCTTCCTCTCTCTATTCTGGAGTGTTCCGTGTCGCACTCCATGTGCGTGTGACCCACGACAAGGAACTTATGGTTTATGGATAAACTGGTTCTTTCTGTTAAAATTGTGCTAAACATTACTGGTAATGTGAAATTATGGTTTTGTCCAGGACAATTGTCAGAGTAATATGTGATTTCTTCACAGTTCTCTGGTGAAGAAAGGACATCTTTATAAATGCACGAGGCAACTTCATCTGAACCTCTTGCTGCTTCATACTCAGACCAAACATAACACGTTGTTTCATTTGATGTTAAATCCTTTACTGTTAGGTTGTAGGTGCACAGCTGTCTCGTGTAATAAGATGCCCCTGTAGCCAATAAAGGGGTTTCTAATACTTTTTGAAGATCGAATACTCGTACTAGAAATGTTCCATCACTATTACGAGCTCTTATTTTGTCTTGCCTCTTTTCTTCGTACGCATCTTCGGCTTCTTGAAGGTGATCGTCGTGTTTTTTTTGAATTTCGTTTCTTTCATTTTCAGTTAGTTTGCACTTTAATTTTGTTTTGTACTCATCGCATTTTTTGCAGGTGTCCTTCGAAGGAACTTTAAAAAAAATATTTTTCTGCTTGAAGACATCTCTATAGATGTGTAAGCTCCTAGGCTTTTTTTTATGGTTTCACAGTGCTCCTGGTATAATTGATACATTTTTGATATGTTTAAATCGGGGTGTAAATAATACCGGGACGATTGCTCTCGACAATAGTGGGATTCATATTTTGGAAAACCGTTTATATGGTTATCGATTATTTTTAATTCCATAGTAGTGGTTTTGTTTGGAGGGGCTTTGGAAACTACACTTAGCAATGTCCCCGTTTGTGTTTTCCGCTTTAAGCAAGTTTCCACGGTGCTGTGGTTGATGGCAAACGTTTCAAGAAAAAATTTTTTGCAAACACGAACTTTTTGTTTTCTCACTTCCAAATAAAAAGCATTGCTTACTTTTCGCTTTTTATTTTTTTGAGCACCTGCTCTAACATCGACTAACGAAAGTAAATACTGCTGTTGCAGTGATTTTTGGCCCAGTTTCCAATAATTGTTAAATATATCTTTTCTGTCGTCGTCATTACACATTTCGCGACACTTAAAGATGCATTTATTACATCCTTTTTTTAACTTCACTTCTTTAAAACTTTTTCCTTTTCTGTTTAAATATGGTAACCCACTATATTTTTTAAACAGGTTCTCCTTTCGCTGCAATAAGGACGACTTAGTTGCGCGAATAGTTATACCGTGTGCTGTGGTTATTATTATTGCTCTTGACAAATTCAAAAAAAGTGAGCACTAAGAATCATAAACAAAATATATAATCCTTACTAACGGGTGGAGAAAAAATCAGTGAATACGTTAAAGAAGAAAAAATTGTTCAAACTGTGCCAAAGATCGCCAAATCAAATAGTTTAAAATAGTTTAAGGTAGTGAAAAGTAAATATTTGGTTATCAGTGATAAAAATTGAAATAAAGTGAAAACTTTGAAAATTTATTGTAAGTAGATGATTGAGAGATAAGACTTAGAAACAATTTTAGTGGATAGAAGAAATTTTTCTCTATTTTTTAAGATATAAATTGGCCTTATCGGTCAACATCTTCGTAAGTTAGAATTAAAATCACTTTTCGTGATAAATATAAATAACAATACATACAGGGTGATCTTTCAGAGAGATCTGTTAGAGTTCTGTCGTTATTAACATTGAATTATTGGAGTCTCCAAAATTAATCACCAAAATGACTCAATGCCAAAAATGTAGGGAGAGGATTTCAATCGAGCACGTAGTGTGTGGTGGCTGTGATAGGCGATTGTGTTTTGTCTGTGGTGGCACTCGCGAGTCAGCTTACCGAATTCTTGGGGAAGACCGTAAGCGTTGTTGACGTTGCCCTGACTGCAAGTCTCTCCCTCTTTAAGAGACAGTCAATTCCTCCATCGATTCTCGGGATACGGCTTCTGGACAATCCGAGCTTGATAAAAAAGAAGAATCTCTGTCCGAGGGTGCAGAAATTTCCACCGGCGATTTGTACGCGCTTCTGAAATCTCTGCAAGACGACATAAGGGCGATGGGCACTGAACAGAGGGGTATATCTGGTAGAATAGATGAGTTGTGCAAAAGTCAGGAATTTATATCATCTCAGTACGATGACATACTAAAGAAAATTGATGGTATCGGTGATATCAAGAAGGAAGTTGATGAGATGAGCCAGCGCATCGTGAAACAGGAAGGGATTATTCGAGATCTGGTTCAGCGTGTGACTCGCTGAGCAGTACAGCAGAAGAGCGCAACTGGAGTTCTCTGGAGTTGTGCCCCAACCTAATGAAAAGCTCTCTAAGATAATTGTTGATGTAGCTGCAAACCTCGGTGTTATTGTTGGCGAGGGCGACATTGATGTGGTGCATCGTATGCCATCTCGCGGAGATCAAATTCCAAATATTATCGTGGAATTTTCTACAAGAAAAAAGAGGGATAAACTGTTAGGTCGTCGCTACTCAAAAGTTGTTAAGTGCAGTGATGTGCTACGCATCAACTCACAATCTAGAATATATGTTAACGAGAGCCTGTCCCCACATTATAGACAGCTTCTCTGGCGTGCTAAGCAGGTGTCAAAGGCTAAGGGTTATAAACATTGCTGGTATCGTAACGGGAATATCATGCTGAGGAAAAAAGACGGAGACCAACTTATTGTCGTCGCTGATGAGTCCCAGTTGTGCCGCTTAGTGTAACTAAAGCCGGGTGAATATGGTTTCTGTGCTACGGTACTTTTATGAACACTAGTGGTGAGAATGAGGTGGGGGTTTTGGGTGTTTCGGCGTTCCATCCGAGCGTCAGGGGTTTAAAGACAGGACCTGCAGGCTTTCTACAGGTGTACTACCAGAATGTCAGGGGACTGAGAACAAAAATACACGAATTTTATGAGAACCTGGTTGCTAGCAACTACGACATAATTTGTATTACAGAGACGTGGGCTGATGACAGTATGTTTGACTCGGAATTGTTTGATGACAGATATGACGTGTTTAGGCGTGATCGTAAGTACATAAGCGGTGTGGTGTCTAGGGGCGGGGGTGTATTGATTGCTGTGGGCAGGCACTTGAGATCTAAGGTAATTCATATTGATACTGAGCTTGAAGTTATACTTATTAAATGTGTGGTGAGAGGTGAGAACTTATTTGTTGGCACTGTTTACATTGCAATTTAATTGCAATTGCAGTTGCTGGTTACTTACCAGTTCCCGGCAACTATTGGAAATCATGTACTCCACCATAAGTGGAACGTTCTTGAATCCTTGTTTGTAGAAGCTGTCATCGGGTTGGATATATTAAAAATTTTAAGGGCAACAGTTAGCTTTGATCCACCGCGTTTTATAGTCGATAGTCAGGAAGTAGAAATTGTCACGGAAGACAACAGTTCAATCCTTGGTGGTTTAAGACCTTTAATGAGAAACCAATTAGTAACCTTAAATACGTTCCTCGAGAAGGAATTGGCGAAGGTAGAAACTTTAATCGGTACGACCCATCAGACAAAACATCACATAAAATTAAAACCTGACGTTACCCCAATAAAGCAGCGCTATTATACGAAAAATCCTAAAATACAGGAAATAATGAATTTAGAAGTAGATAAAATGTTAGAGGAAGGAGTCATAGAACCTTCACATAGCCCCAGGAGTTCGCCAGTGGTGCTGGTAAATAAGAAGGATGGAAAATACAGATTTTGTATTGATTTTCGTAAGTTAAATTCACTTAGCGAACCCGACGCGTACCCTATACCTTATATTCAGGGAATATTAGACAAGTTAAGGGGGGCAAAGTATTTAAGCACGATAGACCTTAAACAAGGTTATTGGCAGGTCCCGCTAGATGAATGTAGTAAGCCGCTTACAGCCTTTTGTGTGCCCGGAAAAGGGTTCTATCATTTCCGTGCGATGCCCTTTGGTTTGCACTCGGCTCCGGCTACCTTTCAACGCCTCTTGGACTCAATAATCGGTCCCGAGCTAAATCACAAAGCCTTCTGCTATTTGGACGACATCATCGTCATAGGTAATAATTTCGAGGAACATTTAGATAATCTTAAATTAGTTTTTGATAAATTGTATCAGGCAGGTCTAAAATTGAATCCTGAAAAATCTGTCTTTTGCCAGACGGAATTGAAGTATTTAGGACACGTAATCAATACGCGCGGAATACATACAGACCCCGACAAAGTAAACGCAGTAGGAAAAATGTCACCCCCAACTACGGTGCGAGGAGTTAGATCCTTCTTAGGAATGGCTAGTTATTACCGGAAATTCATTCCAGATTTTGCAAAGATCGCGGCTCCCCTGCACCAAATTTTAAAGAAAGGTGAAAAATTTTTATGGACAGACTCCCAGACCAAATCTTTTGACACACTCAAAGACAAATTAACGCAAGCGCCCATTTTAGCATGTCCTTGTTTCGACCTAAAATTTGTATTAAAGACTGACGCTAGTAATATCGGACTTGGAGCCGTACTCACGCAAGTACAAGCCGGAGAAGAACGGGTAATTACTTATATCAGTAGAGGTTTAAATAATGCAGAAAAAAATTATTGGGTCACGGAAAAGGAGTGTTTGGCAGTTGTGTGGGCAATAAAGAAATTGCGAGGTTATTTAGAGGGTTACGAGTTTGACGTAATAAGTGACCATAGAAGCCTAAAGTGGCTCAGGGCACTTCTGCAGCCATCGGGAAGATTGGCTCGATGGATGCTCGAACTCCAAGAATTCCGGTTCACAATTCATTACCGCGAGGGAAAGTATAATACAGTAGCGGATGCGCTATCGCGTAAAGACGAAACACCTTTACTTTCGTCCGAACCCCAAATGTTAGCGCCTATTGAATTAGTCCCCCCAAATATAAATCACCCTGGAATAAATGATGAAGTGTATGAATGTAGATGGTTGAATGACCTTAAAATTAAAATTAGGTATGATCCCCAGAGTGTGCCAGAGTATAAGATAGAACAGGATAGGGTATATAGGCGTTGCTTAGGCAACGTTGCTTAATAGATGTAAAGAAAATTACAATTATGCAAAATAAGGGAATTTATAACCTGATGTTTCTTGGCGTACCATTTGCGTACATAGTTGGGGACAAACAAGGTTCATGCTTTATCTCACTTATACTGTTTTTTGATCTTTTCCAAATTTTAAAGGCCAGGATCGGCCTTTGCAGGCCGGGGGCGTATGTCACGCGTAGATTTATTACGCAAATTATTTAATGCAATTATTGAGTAAAGTAGTACAAGAATTTAATGTACAATGAGTATTTCAATACGTGACTTTTGTCATGTATTGAAGAATGTGGACTAAAGCATGAATTGGTCGTTTTAGCAGTTTTACTTAGCGCGTGTGCTAAGTTTATAAAAGGCCCCAAAGTAGGTTTTTAAGTCAGTTTATAATTGAGTCTTTAATTGGAGTCAATAGTTGTCAGTCGGACAATTCGCGAACGCGAAACGTTTAATTAATTACTACAATTAATTATTCTAATATTAAAATGTGTAGTTATAGGATAACACTTATATTTGGGTAAGACCAATTAATAAAACAAATTATATTCCAGCATTGAGAGTTTTATTATTTATTCCTGGTACAACTCAGGAAGAATACCAGAGAGGTCATGATCTCACCCCCGATCGTGACAATATCAGTAGAGGTTTAAATAATGCAGAAAAAAATTATTGGGTCACGGAAAAGGAGTGTTTGGCAGTTGTGTGGGCAATAAAGAAATTGCGAGGTTATTTAGAGGGTTACGAGTTTGACGTAATAAGTGACCATAGAAGCCTAAAGTGGCTCAGGGCACTTCCGCAGTCATCGGGAAGATTGGCTCGATGGATGCTCGAACTCCAAGAATTCCGGTTCACAATTCATTACCGCGAGGGAAAGTATAATACAGTAGCGGATGCGCTATCGCGTAAAGACGAAACACCTTTACTTTCGTCCGAACCCCAAATGTTAGCGCCTATTGAATTAGTCCCCCCAAATATAAATCACCCTGGAATAAATGATGAAGTGTATGAATGTAGATGGTTGAATGACCTTACAATTAAAATTAGGTATGATCCCCAGAGTGTGCCAGAGTATAAGATAGAACAGGATAGGGTATATAGGCGTTGCTTAGGCAACCCGAATGATGAATTCCATAACACATGGAAGTGGTGCGTTCCGAGGAGGAATCGACAGCAAATCTTGCGGGAATCGCATGACGAGCCACATGCAGGGCATGTAGGAATTAATAAAACCCTTCATAAAGTTAGGAAAGAGTATCATTGGCCTGGTTTAACCGGTGATGTCCGTAAATATGTAAAAAAATGCGTCAGTTGTTTAAAATATAAACCCACGTCACAAAAACCCCTCGGTCAAATGTTAATCTCAAAATCCGTTGGTCCATGGGACACAGTCAGTGTAGATTTTGTAGGACCACTAGTACGGTCAGTAAAAGGGTACAAATATTTAATCGTGTATCAAGATAAATTTACAAAATGGGTAGAAATTAGGCCCTTAAGGCAAGCCACCACTAATTCATTTTTGCAAAGTCTCAAGGAAGACATAATTTTTCGCCATGGTAGCCCTAGGGTGTTAACTTCCGACAACGGAACCCAGTTCGTCAATCCTACCGTTAGACAGTTCCTTATTGATTATCATATCCAACATAAACTCACAGTTCCTTATAGTCCTCACGAAAATTTCGTAGAAAGGGCTAATCGTGTTATCGGCTCAATGATCGCCCAACTGGTCAACGGTGAACAACGTCGTTGGGACGACTACATCACGGAAATCCGCTTCGCGATAAACACGAGCCATCATGAGTCAACAGGATACACCCCGTGCCTACTAAACAACGGTAGAGAATTAAATCCCCCTGCTACTCTTCGCCAACGCCTTGAGGCAAACGACGAAAGGAGGGAAGAAACCCCCAACGAAATAGCCCAAAAATTAGCCAATCTCAAAATCTTGTTCGCAAACGTAAAAATTAATTTTTCCGAGGCGCAGCGCGCGCAAAAGCAACAATATGACTTGAAACATCGGCCCTATCAACCTACAGTAGGACAATGGGTTTATAAAAGAGAACACGTACTCTCGAGAGCTATATATGGCTTCTCGGCCAAGCTGAGCCCCAAATTCGCCGGCCCATATCAAATCATTAACATCCCTTCAAAGGTCATCGTGGAACTACAGGTCAACAACAGGATTGCCCGAGTCCACGTGAAGGACATCAAAGTACTAAACTAATCCCACTTTAATTATTTCAACAGCGTAGCAATGAACCCCAAAACGGCAGAAATTTGGAAGAAGTGGCAGGTATTGTTTTCCAGCCTGAAGAAGGAGGACCAGGAGACAATAGATAGACGACTTGACGAAGCACGACAGGAGAGAGCGATAGATAATGGCCGTTGGTTGGCCGTCGCTAACAAGGACCAGTTTGACCACGACCTACTGAATTTTGAACCATACCCTATCCCCCGACAATTTTTTAACCCGTACCCAGTGCAAGCCCTGATGCCACAATATCCAGTCCTAGAACAAAACACTTATCAGATCATAACAATAGACTTGACAAACCGAGAGCCCTTGTACGATCACCCGACAACCAACGAAGACGACCCGCGAAATTACAGCCAGACAAACCAACCGAGACTTCCCCGTCCCTTAAGGACCCGACCCGTGTTAATCCCCTTGAAAAGAATAGGACCAACCAAGATACCCCGTCCCATAAAGACCCCTCGACTACCCAACGTAGACCAAAAAGAACTAAAGACTGAACAAAAACTAACAGCACTAGTAAGAAATCCGTTTGCTGGACCACCAGATACGGCGGTGAGTCCGCCTAAAAACGCCAGCAGCAACGAACCCAAGAAGGCGCGGAAGAACCGGCCCAGTAAAAGCCAACGAATGAGGAAGAGGAGATGGGCGGAGCAATCATTAGCGGGACTAGTCCAAGTGGAAGGCTAAGAAATTAACAGGTATTGATAGTTTCCGAAATTATATCCCAAGAATGTAAAATGCCCCAAAACTTACATGAACCGTAGTTTTCGCTCCTCCCCAAGAATGAGGTTTTGTAGCGTGAGATTTTCCGATGTTCATAAATGTCACGAATGAATCGAAATTCATTCACAATTTATGTGTAAAATAATTAACCCATTTTTTCCAAGCATTAATCCTTTTTTCCAGTCCTAGAAAAGACAAACATTAGCTTCAGGAAGTCGAAATAAGTATTATCGTAAACATCAATTTGCTTTCGAAGAAAAGTGAGGTTAACTTTTCTTCAAACGCATTTTTTGAAGTAAATACTGAATCATTGTAAAAAGTAAAATACATTACGTAATTGGCAGCAGATGCAGGTCCTTTTTGATGAACTTTCAAATTCCAAATTCCAAAAATTATATTTTATGTCAAAAATATAATTAAATTCGAGAAACGTCAAAATAACCCTTAATTCATCTCAAGGTCAACAGATGGCAGTGACGTCACCGCTCGTCAGTAAATTTCAAGTTTTAATTGCACAAAAAGGGTCCAAAATAAAGTAATATTAGGACCGGGACATTCTGTGAATGACCCCAAAATTTGGCAAGTCTGCCGAATAATTGCTTCTTCTTACACTCGAAAGACGTTGTTAGAGAGGTAATTAATTTTCTGCGATGAAACTAACGCAGGTAAAACTAAAGTTTCACGTCGAACCCTTCAGGTTAGTTTAAGCGAAGGTGACCTCCTTATCGTTGTGGTCACTTCGTAGTTCCCTTTTTTAAGACTCTTCTAGTCAACCCGAACTTTTCTCACAAATGTCGCTTGGAGCGTCGAGACTAGTTCGTCCCAGTTCGTCCCCTTTTTAGATAGATTCATTGAGGCAGACTTTTCTCACAAATGTCACTTGGAGTGTTCGTAGATGAGTTTTCTCGTTGATTGATTAGAATCACTCTGCACTTAGTGATTTTGTAAACGAAAGGCACGTCCGTAGAGGTACGGATCGATTTCGTTGTTCTTCGTCAGTTATATTTTCAATTAGGAGAAAATAGGAAAACGTCGAAGAAAATCCCCCTTGTAAAAGTAGATAATTGTTCGGTTGCCATCCGCAAAGTTCAAGCATCGTCCCCCAGGTATAATTAGATAATTGTTCGGTTGCCATCCGCAAAGTTCAAGCATCGTCCCCCAGGTATAATTAGATAGTTAGACGACATCGTCGTAGAGTAGATAGCCCCAGGTGTCATTAAAGAATTTTGCAAACTATAAAGTAAAAATAGTTATTAGTTTGAGTTCAAGTAAAATAGAGTAAAATAGTAATTGGTGATACTTGCCTGTTTTTGCTTATTCCCAAAAGGTCATTCACCGCCACCAGGTCGAAGAACCTCGTTGAAAGAGTTCCCCCAGCCTCTCCGATTAGTAGTTATAAAAGGCTACAGTTATTAGGCTCCTTGAAATTGCCAAGTGCGTAAAGCTACCATAGGTCTCTTGCAGAAGCGTAAGAACACCAGCTTGTAGTTTAACGAATTCACCTAGTGAATCGTATAAATTAACTTCGATAATTTTGCAGTTATAATTTTCCTTCCGGAAACTCTGCGTATATTTAATTAATTGATTTGGCTTATTTTGCACTTCAAGTAAGAAGGGAAACGAATTGAAAAGTCCCTGTGTAATCTAAAATTATAAAAACCCTTGTAGTACAAAGCAAAAAAACACGTGAAGTTTTAAAACCTTATTAATTTTGTTGATCTTCAGTAAAATTCAATGTAAACATTGAATGTTGCACAACACTTGAACTAATAACTATAAACAACCCGTGAGATCAAATTGATTGATCGTCATTATTGATTTTAAGTTTAATTTAACAATTAACATTTATTTAGACAACGACGCAACAGTAACCAACTAGTTCCTGGTTCCGAACTAACATTTTACCAACCTAGAATTCCTTTCCCGCGTCATGGCTAATTTGATTATTTAAAGTTTAAGAAAACATAAATCAATTGTTTTATATTTTGTTTCATGTTACCTCTAGTGAATACTAGAAAGTAGTTAAGTTAGATATTGTAATTTGTGAAATACCTTTAGCAAGTAAGTTATTAATTTGTATGTAAATATTTACTAAGTTAAAAACGTAAATAATTATAAATTTAAACTCGTACAACTTGTGTTTTATTCTGGTGATAATAAGGCTAAGAAAAAGACCAAAATAACATCAACTGGACTCTGGAGCACGACTGTGTTATCCAACTAAATAAATTTAAGTGTGAGCGACTTCGTTCTTTGGTAGAGCAAAGCCATTGAGGGAAGTTCGCGCCACAGTGTTGTATCCAATAAAGAAGCAGATACAGGATCGTATTTAAAAACATTTAAATTTGAATGTAATAAATAGAAAACCCACCGTGCATTTGTAAAGCGAACTAACGACTGCAAGTTTATATTCAAATAAACTTAATAACGTTCCGAACCCCTCACCAGTGAAACTGCACTACTACTTGTGATCACTAGGTGCCCATCGAAGCGTCGATAATTTTGGCCAACGAGCCAACAAAGTGTTAAAAACACATACGTATCCCAGAGACGTCAAATTGACGTTATAAAATAATTCGTAACCACAAGGAACGAATCCTACATATTACTACGGAACCTAGAAGTTATTAATTTAGTTTACCATAGACTAAATTGTGGTTTGATAAAGGCCAGTAAGCCAAATTATCAACTGTAATAACCCTAGGGCATTGATAACAACCGAAATAATTTTGTCATATCTTGAAAGTACATTTTTAAAAACACCCCGACGCGAAGCGGAGGGGTATTTTTCCAAAAAAATGTACTTGAAAGATAGACAAAATTATGAGGATTCATCAATGCCCGAGGGTTATTCAACGAGATAATTTTTTTTAAATTTAAATTTAACGTCAAAAGTGACAATCCGTTGAATTTTATACGATATCGCGTCGGCAGAGCAATTGAAAATTACCCTAGGGTGATTGTCAGTTGAAGTTTTATGTGATTGGATAAAAATGAACATGTGACTGAAAAATGTAAAATATGATTGGCTGTGTATATGAAAAAAAAAATAATCAAAGTAATACTTGCGTATACAGTCGATTTTCGCTACTGCAACAACACGAGAGGGTTGCAACGTTAACAGTTTACAACACGGTATTAAATACCACCAAGCTCGAACTAATTGACGATTGTCTCCTTCAAAGGTGTCTTTATGGACCAATTGATAATTAATTGGCAGATTTAATCTATTTTCCAGCATCCCAACAAAAACCTGACATTGTCAAATTGACAACTGTCAAAATAACCTGCACGTCGAAAATAACAAATTCCAGCTGCACCCCACGTTGTCACGTTTAATTCAACCGCAACGTTGCCGAAATAGAATTTCCTACTACACCGACATAATAATTTTCCAGTAATACTAATAGACGCGAAGTCAACCAAAGTATCCTAATTATTGGTTACCATCAAATCAACCTTGTTCCCATGTGAACGATTTAATAAAATATTGTTATAACATACAAATATTTACCTATAGTACAGGGTCTATCGGTTTCAACCTGGAAAAACGACATATGTGGCTGTAAATTTACAATTAGCTAGCTTTAAGAGTCTACATAAAGACATAAAAAAGTTTACCACTCCTAGGGGTGTGCAACATGAAGTAAATGTGCCCTCAACATTCAAAGAATACTAGCTCGAAAAGAAATGAGAATTTCGAAATTCTGATAAAGCTATTTAATAGAGCATGGAATTCTGAACAATTTATGAATCTATAAAATTTTTTATACCAATAGTACTTTTCCAGAAAAACGCCATGAAACACAAATAGGGATAAACCGTTAGAAATCTGAAAATTGAAAATTTTACAGCGTAGTGACTCACAAAAATGTTTGCCATTTTGTAAGTAATTGTCAGATCATTATTTCGAGTAAATTTTTGGAAAGAAGATGGTTTTAGCTTTAAATTTATGGGGTTATTTTTTAATTTATTTATTTTCATCATCCCTGAAATTGTACTAGAAGTTTTCTTTTTCATTTTTCTGACGACTCTTTACATATTAATGTACCATAAGCTACAGAGAGTCCAAATTTAAAAAATGTTCTGGATATATGTTTTATAATATATTTGTAATGACATCATGCTACTAATCATGTTAAAACAATTTTCAGTTTTAAAAAAACACCCCTTAAATATTTCAACTTTTTTGAATTTTATTTTTTTCTTGAAATTAAATTTTTAAGAGTAAGATGGAAAAATATAATTTCCAAAAAAATAAATATACGGTTTTGTAGGTAATTTATCGTGCTTTCAAATTTCAAATTCAGAGTGTTCAGAATGCTTTATCGTCTAGGCGCGCTGCGATTTTATATCGCTTTTTAAAAATAATGATGCAATGACATAATCACAAACACCCAAAATATAAGACGAATAAGAAAATCGCAGCGCGCCTAGACGATAAAGCAGTTTGAACAATCTGAATTAGGGAAGGGATAGCGGAAAATAGGTCGACCGGGTAAAAATTATATACGTTTGACACTAAATCTTGCTTTACATTTATAATTACAACTAAATAATTAGAGACGTTAAAAATAATACAAAAACATCTTCAGAATCGGAAAAGATTGCTCTACGATTTGACTAGAGAGAAAATTTTTGGTTTCTTGCTTCCTATTTGAGAAAGGAGTTAATAAGTTTTAAAAAAGCTAAAAATAATTAATTTTTGCCCTAGTTCGAACGGAGATAATAGCTCTCAAAGTTTTTATACTCCATAAGACCCAATGCTTTACTCGAACTTTGTTATTTTTTTACAGCCAAACGGCTACAGACATCTTATTGTTCTTTTGACACAATATACTTTAGTATATGATCTACGTTTTACGATAGCAAACTCGAAAAATTTGAATAGCGCCCTTTTGCTCTTGACGAAAATTTTACGACTTTCTATTTAAGGTGGTCTTTATGGCATATACTATCGTTTTGGAAAGTTTCAGCTTTTAGTCTTAAAACGCCCACAAAGTGAACAATTTTAGCAATTTTTATCTATACTATAAGGGAAATGTTGTATAAAAAGTTTTACAAACGTTCTTAAAACAATTTTATATAAGTCCTATAAACAATTTTATAATTTTGCTCTAAGAACGTTTATGGTACTACTTTAAAGAATTATTTAGTTCAGGGAACAAAATAATGTTTAATAAAGCCTCTTAACAACTAATTAGCACTTGAGGAGCAAGAATATAGCACTTATAAAATAAATAGGCTTTTTAGCTAAAGGTTATAAGACAAGAATGTTAGTTGGCTACCCATGTTGCACAACCCTGACGATGGTAAACTTTTTAGCGTCTTGTAGTACATATCAAATAATTTTTTTTTGTTGGAGTATTAATAGTCAAAATGTTTTATTTTATTTAATTGTATCTTTTTAACGTTTCACTTAATTATATAAAAAAAAACAACATCTTTTTACGTTAAAAAGATACAATTAAATAAAATAAAACATTTTGACTATTAATACTCCAGCAAAAAAAAAATTAACTAAAGTCAAAAATAATTTTAAAAAGATTATATCAAATAATGCTCAAATCCAAATTTTCAGCCACATATGTTATATTTCCAGGTCGATGCCGATATTCGCCTTTGGGATCTGTACTACTATTCTAAATGTAAATATTTAAAAACATTATAATTTCGTTAAATCAAACTGTTGTTTTATTTCTGCGGTAAAAGGCTAAGTAAAAGAAAGTGAACCTTGGCTTCACGACTATAGTGATCCCGACAGGCAAATCACACAATTTTAATTGCACACTATCCTTCTCAAGGTTATAAGCCAACCAAAGGGAGAATCGTGTGGCAAATTTGGCGCCCGAGCATTTAGGACAGAAATTGTCAAATAAATAATAGCCTTATACCCGGAAATAATTACAATGAGTCAAACGTCCCCCATTCACCCCCCAGGAGATAGCCCTCCTCCTCAAGGTACTTGGAACCCCCAACCTTCAACTAGCGCGACTGTTCAACCCCCCGTAGACGTGAATCCTCCCCCAGTAGGTCATCAGGTAGTAATCGATGTGTCGGGATGGCGTAAAGTCGATTTTGTTGAGCGATTGCAAAGAATGAATTTACCTCATATAGGTACGGTACGCGAGCTAAAAGAAAGGTTTATACAGGGTGTCCCAACGCTGCATTATAGTAGAACTGTGGCTTTGCTGTAGAATTTAACAAAAAAATTTTAATGCACAACTATAGTTCTCTTAGAGCTTCATCTCTTAAAAATATTTTTAAATATACCGGGTGATCCATTTAAATGCTACAGGCCACACTTGTATTTTTTTAAATGGAACACCCTGTATATTTTTGCATATTCAGATTCCCCTTTCGAAGGCGATTATAGTCATGTGTGGGTTAATGGGTCCACCATGGACCTGGGACAAGATAATGCGTATTTTATATTAAAAACGAGTCAACTTTGCGTGCCTGTTGTGACTCAACGAATTGACATTTTTGACCGAGGTTTGAGTTAAAATAATGCTAATATCGTATTTTTTCCTTATTATCTTTCAAAGCGACATACAACGTCAAAATGAGACCATGTGAGTCTCCAACGCAAAATGTCAGTTTTCTTCATTTTTTTAAATGGCACCCCCTATTTTCGATTTCAGGAAAAGAGAGCCCCTTTTCTAAGCTTTCTAATGATATAATATTTTCTAAACCTATTCACTTTTAAAATTCAACTTTTATCCCATTTAAAAAATTAAGAAAAATTACACTTTGCGTTGGAGATCCACTCGGCACAATTATTGCTGTTTTGTCAATTTTAAAAAATATTTTAGAAAGAAGCCGATATTAGAATTATTCTAATGCAAACCGCAGTCAAAAATGTTAATTCGTTACTTTATAGCAGATAAGCAAAGTTGACTTGTATTTTCCTAAAATTCGCAGTATCTTGGTCCACATCTACGGTAGACCCATTAAACCATACATTACTATAATCGTTCTCGAAAGGGGAATCCAAATATATAAAAATATACAGGGTGTTCCATTTAAAAAAATACAAGTGTGGCCTATAGCATTTAAATGGATCACCCGGTATATGTAAAAATATTTTGAAGAGGTGCAGCTCTCAGAGAACTATAACCATGCATTAAACTTTTTTTGTTAAATTATAAGGCAAAGTCACAATTCTACGATAACGGAGTGTTGGGACACCCTGTACAGTTTGTGACCAACGCCCCTCCAGTTCCCAATTTCCCGGCCGGAGCTCTTCCCAACCCCCTCGTTGATCTCCCAGACGGAACAGCGAGTCGGAACCTCTCACCAAGGAGATTGGAACACACAAATGTACATGGACCCCTAATCGCGAATATGGACAATGTGAGAATGCCGCAGTTGAGTCCCCCGCCAAGAGCACACGTAGGACCCCACGGACAATTCACCTATTCCCATTTACCGCGAGCAGCGCAGATATGTGAGAATGTCAGAAAGTGGAAACTGCAATACGATGGTCGAGGCGATTGCAGAGCGTTCCTCGAAAGATTGATAGAAATGAGAGATTGTTACAATTTGCGAGGAAACGATTTACTAAGTGCCCTCCCCGAGTTATTAAAAGACCAAGCGCTAAATTGGTATCGTAATAACAAACGGATGATGGAGCACCGGGAAGATTTTGTGTATTTGTTTAGAGCAAATTACGCTCCCCGAACACAAGAAGCAAATCTTCGCCGAGAGATTTACCAAAGATGTCAACGACCTCACGAGACGATTCAACAGTTTCTCACAGACATCCAAACGTTGATTCGTCGAAGTCAACTGACGGAAGAAGAGGAGATAGAGATTATCTACGCCAACCTCCGCAATGAGGTTAAACTACACATAAAGCGTGCAAGCTTTTCCCATTTGAGCGAGTTGTTGATTCAAGCTAGAGATTTGGAAATACTTCTTAATAAAGAAACGAATCCAAACCGTGCCTTTAACAATAACCATCAAAATTCTCCCCGCAATAACTTAGTCCCCCCATTTACACCGCGACAACCCTTTGTAAGTTTTGCTAATCCTCCCGAACGTCCCAACAGATTGGCCGCAGTAAATACCCCTTCTCCTGCGAAGACCCCTAAAAGTCCTGAACCGACACGAAAGACAAATGGTGCAATCGAGAGCTCGTCTACCCAGACCGAAACTCTACCATTGACGGCATGTTTTAAATGTGGCGAGAAAGGCCACTGGAGTCGCAACTGCACGAAAGTAATTTACCGGCGATGCTTGAGGTGCAATCGATGGAATTCTCCATCA
This sequence comes from Malthinus seriepunctatus, assembly GCA_963924605.1. Classification (NCBI taxonomy): domain Eukaryota; kingdom Metazoa; phylum Arthropoda; class Insecta; order Coleoptera; family Cantharidae; genus Malthinus; species Malthinus seriepunctatus. Next base: position 63,045,235 of record OZ004600.1, on the reverse strand, counting down.
AAGGATTGCATGTGCCAACAATGGCAGGGAAACGCCGAACGCCCGAAGGAGTAGAACCGACTCCTCCGAGGAAGGCACAGGTTCCAAAGGAACGAAGCGAGCAATGGAAGAAATGGTTGCAAGAGGTCAAAAAGTTTTATAAACCCCAGGAAACTTCATCAGACCTCGAAACAAAAACTACAGTCGGCACGACTGTATCAATATATATATACAGTGTGTCCCCGGATTGAGTTCACTATAGGTGTAATTGACAAAAATTTCCGGAATTTTATTTTGATGTTCTGGAATTCAGCCCTGCTTGGTCTGAAATGAATTTTAAGCATAATTTTAGTTTTTAAAAATGAAGGCCCTGGTGACTATTAAGAGAAATGTATTTTCTGTTCAGGTAAAGTGTCGTTTTGGTCAACAATACAGCAAAATGTCATTAACAAAAGTTGTTCAGAATATGAAATTATGGCCCTACACAAAACTTCAAAATGCTCGGCACACTTTGATTAAATAGATTTTGATTGTATGTATTAACGAAAAATCGCATCGTACGTATAGACTAGGCCCATAACAAAAAACTGGTGGTAATATTATTTTATTGGGGTGTCACCGAACAAGAAATAAATCATAATTGCTTTGCAAATTGAGATAAAATTTTATTCGAAATGTTTAAATAACATTATTAGTGAATTGATAGATCAGGCGTGGTTTACTATTATTATTTTGACCGATATTGATATTTAGAGCGAAAGTAAATAATAAATAAGTAACTGCATGGCATTTTTGTATGTTTCAAAAATTATTTCCTAGTCTGTAGTATTGTTAATTAAGAATGTTGACTGTGGAACAATGTGTTAATGAAAGTATGCCAATCATTTTGAAATTTTGCATAGAGCCATAATTTCGTATTCTGAACAACTTTTGTTAATAATATTTTGCTGTATTGTTGCCAAAAAAGATACTTTACCTGAACAGAAAATAGATTTCTCTCAATTGTCACGAAGGCCTTCATCTTAAAAAATTGAAAATATGCTTAAAATTCATTGCAGACCAAGCAGGGCTGAATTCCAAAACATCAAAATGAAATTCCGAAAATTTTTGTCAATTACACCTATAGTGAACTCAATCCGGGGACACACTGTATATGTATGACTGTAATCGTGGTTGGCACAACCACGATTGATAGCAATATAAAACCCCCCGTGTTAATAAATCCCCCTTTAACGCCCCGAAAAGGCACCCTTAATTCAGTAATTAGTTCTCCCGTTGGAGATAATAAGCCGTGTTTAGCAGTTGATTCTCCCGATAAAGAGAATGAAGTGTTACCAGTAATTAATAGCGATAAAAATGGTGCGAGTCCGTTAGTTAGCCCGTTATGTATATATAATCAACCTTCACATTTAGCTCATAATTTCAATATAAATATTTTTTATAAAGATTATTCAATCAAAGCGTTAGTTGATACAGGAGCCGCCGAATCCTATATCAGTGGTGAGATAGCCAACGTGTTGAAAAACAAAGACCATGTAGTCATATCTACAACAGACAAGAAAATTCAGTTAGCCACTGGAGTCTTGATTAATAGTAACGTAACTTATCAGTTTCCGTTTGCCATTGGAAATCAAGTACTCCAACATAAGTGGAACGTTTTAGAGTCATTGTTTGTAGAGGCGATTATAGGTTTAGACTTGTTGAAATCTTTACGTGCTACAGTTAGTTTTAATCCCGCGCGCTTTGTTATCGGCAACGAGGAGATCGAACTTGTTACGGAAAACAATTCCTCGATCCTTGGTGGTTTGCAACCTTTAAAGGAAAACCAATTAGTAACCTTAAATAAATTCTTAGAAAAAGAATTGGCGAAGGTAAAAACTTTATCTGGTACTACTCACCAAACCAACCATCATATAAAAATGAAACCCAATGTTACACCTGTAGAACAGCGTTACAACCCCAAAAATCCTAAAATGCAGGAGATAATGGACCTGGAGGTAGATAGAATGCTCAAAGAAAGCGTAATAGAACTCTCGCATAGTCCCTGGAGTTCCCCAGTGGTACTAGTCACGATTTTGCATCGACTTTCGCAAACTAAATTCACTTAGTGAACCGGATGCTTATCCCATACCGTATATTCAAGGAATTTTAGATAAATTAAGAGGTGCAAAATATTTGAGCACCATCGACCTGAAACAAGGTTACTGGCAAGTCCCTTTGGATGAAGAAAGTAAGCCCCTTACGGCCTTTTGCGTAGCAAATCGTGGCCTATACCATTTCAAGGTCATGCCATTCGGTCTTCATTCGGCCCCCGCGACCTTCCAGCGCCTTCTAGATTCAATAATAGGTCCTGAACTCGACCATAGAGCCTTTTGCTATCTAGACGATATTATCGTCATAGGAGATAGTTTCGAAAAACATCTAGAAAATTTACAGGTAGTTTTTGATAAATTATATCAGGCCGGCCTAATGTTAAACCCGGAGAAATCAGCATTTTGCCAAACCGAGCTAAAATATTTAGGTCACGTGATCAATACCAGAGGGATACAGACCGATCCCGAGAAGGTAAAGGCGGTGGAAACGATGATAATTCCAACCACCGTGAGGAAAGTTAGATCTTTTTTGGGTATGGCCAATTACTATCGCAAGTTTATTCCGGATTTCGCCAAAATCGCGGCCCCGTTACATTTACTATTAAAAAAAAACGAGAACTTTGTGTGGACCGACTTGCAAACGCAAGCATTCACAACCTTAAAAGAAAAATTAACCCAAGCCCCTATATTGGCCTGTCCTTGCTTTGACGTCAGATTCGTGTTAAAGACAGATGCAAGTAATGTCGGTCTCGGCGCGGTGCTAACACAAATGAAGCGAAGCGAAGAACGCGTGATTACGTACATTAGTCGTGGTTTGAACCAAGCGGAGAAAAATTACTCAGTAACTGAGAAAGAATGCTTAGCAGTGGTTTGGGCAATTAAGAAATTACGTGGGTACCTAGAAGGGTACGAGTTCTATGTGATCAGCGACCATCGAAGCCTCAAATGGCTCAGAGCTCTTCCCCAGCCTTCGGGAAGATTGGCTCGCTGGATGTTGGAGCTACAAGAGTTTCGCTTTACCATACATTACCAGGAAGGGAAACTAAATACTGTAGCTGATGCGCTTTCGCGGAAGGACGAAACTCCTTTAGTCGTAGTACAACCACAAAGGTTAGCCCCGATTGAAGCAGAGCCCCGTGATGTGCAGGACCAAAATTTAAATCCCCCCATTTTAGAACCTCCTATCATACATAACCCAAATTTGAATCCCCCCAATTTAGCTCATCCTCCGATAGATGTCGATGACACTGAATGCGAGTGGTTACGTGATCTTAGGGCAAAGATACAGAACGACCCTCAGAGCATTCCGGACTACGAAATCCGACACAATCGAATCTATCGAAGATGTTTAGGTAATCCAAATGACGAGTTCCATTATGCATGGAAATGGTGCGTGCTTCGTGTAGATAGACAAGCAGTGCTACGAGAGTCCCATGATGAACCTCATGCAGGACATCTAGGCATAAACAAAACTCTCCATAGAGTACGAAAAGGATATCATTGGCCAGGCCTAACTCGCGATGTACGAACATACGTAAAGAAGTGTAGAAATTGTCTCCGGTACAAACCCGTTAACCAAAAACCCCTTGGACAAATGTATACGTCTAGCTCCCTCGGACCATGGGACACCGTCAGCGTGGATTTCATAGGACCACTAGTACGCTCACGGAAAGGATACAAGTATATCATTGTGTACCAAGACCGGTTTACCAAATGGATCGAATTGCGACCGTTACGACATGCCACCACCGATGCGTTTCTACAAAGTCTTCGAGAGGATATAATATTTCGACACGGCAGCCCTCGGAAATTGACCTCTGACAATGGGACCCAATTTGTGAATCCCACGGTAAAAAAGTTTTTAATAGACCACCACATACAGCATCGACGAACGGCCCCCTACACCCCGCAAGAAAATTTCGTCGAAAGAGCGAATAAGGTGATAGGAGCCATGATGGCTCAGTTGGCTGATGGCGAGCAACGCAATTGGGAGAAATACCTTCCGGAAATTCGTTTTGCCATCAACACCAGTCAACATGAATCAACCGGGTATACCCCTTGTTTGCTGACGAGTGGTAGGGAGCTGCAGCCCCCTGCAACGTTAAAACAACGGTTAGAGTTAGAGCAGCATCAACCTGCCGACACTCCGAATGCCGTTGCAGAACGCATGCAATATTTAAAAATTATTTTCGAGAATGTAAAAACAAATTTAAAGGCGGCTCAAGCCACCAAACCACGCGATACAATTTGAGACGACGACCGTACCGTCAAAATATCGGTGATTGGGTATATAAACGAGAGCACCCTCTCTCCCGAGCCATCGATGGGTTCTCCCATACAACTCGCCGCAAAATACAGCGGTCCCTTTCAGATTATTTACATTCCCTCCCCTGTAATTATAGAATTACAAACTTCCCCTCGAGTCTTTCACTCGAGTCCACGTGAAAGACTTGAAAATGATCCCAGGCCAGTAAGAAAGTCCACACCGAAGAAAGGGATAAAGCAGCCCGGAAGCGCAGGAGGGAGACGGAGACACCCGACCCACTCTTTGATCAATTTACGGCTTTATTTGGACCTATGAGTGACACCGAAAGTGACGACCCGGAGGTACGCGAAACAGCCCGCAGTTTTAGAGAGGAGTACGAGGCGGTCGTACCAATTCGACTCTCTAGCCCTTTTGTAGCCCCAGTCTTTCGAACGCTGTATAAAAATCCCCTTGTCAAAAATAAAGTACCGATTTGCGACCCACCATTAACGACAACAACCCGACGTCCGCTACCGACCCGACACAACTTCAGAACCCCTTCAGGGAAAACAACCAAACCCCTTCAGGGAAAACAACCACCACCCCTTCAGGACAAACGAAACTAAAAACTACCGACATCAACCTCCCACGTCCACGACCAAGAACCAAAGACCCGAAACCCCGGACTCGCCGACGACTTTCCCCCATAATGGTACGATCCCCTGGAGCACCCCTGCCTTTCTGCCCGGTGTCGAGGCCCCTCCACCGTTGATCTCACCAATCTCTACTCCTTTATCAAGTCCTTCAGACAACTTTGACGTCCAACCGCCCACCCCACCGACGAACTGGCTGACCCTATCAACCCCACGTACATTACCCCCTGACGCTACCACCCCACCGGCCCACGCTGCAACTCCACCACCACGACCAACGGCAACCGACATTGACCCTTACCCTCAATCCCCCATACGATACCCGCTCACTTGGACCCCGCCTAACTTACACCATTTGCAGCTACAGACGCCATTATACACAGACCCGTCTCCGCTCCGAGGAGACCCACGTACCAGCACTCCATCTATCAATCCTCAACCAACCAAGCCTGCACCTATTCCCACCGAGATTCCCTTAAAACGAAGACTGAAAAATCCAGGTCGAAAAGAAAGACAAAAGCGGAAACAAAACAGAGGACCGCCTTAACCCTATTCCCAGACGAAAATAATAACCTTTTAAAGCCCGAGGTGAAAATCATAAAAGGTAAGCCATTAAAACAGTCCAAAATCCAGGACACCCCTTGAAACTCTCCGAAGCCTATCCGCTTCAAACAAACTCCCCGAAGCCTATCCGCTTCAAACAAACTCCCCAAAGCCTATACGCTTCAAAAAAACTCCCCGAAGCCTATCCGCTTCAAACAAACTCCCCGAAGCCTATCCGCTTCAAACAAACTCCACGAAGCCTATCCGCTTCAAACAAAACTCCCTGAAATAAATACATTTGCAGACGTCCCCTGCAAAGTATACTCTTTTCTTCTCCAATGTCCTCTTATAATGGTAGTCCCATGTCCCCTGAGTTAATTATTTTAATGTTTCTAATTAGTATTAATTTCCCAAATGTTCCCTAATCAATAGTTAGTTGTTTCTTACGCTCCAACAAGTTTTATCCCTAAGTTCTCTCTCTCCCTAAGGGTGGAGTTTTGTAACGATAGAATTTTCCAATATCCAAAAATTACAAGAATGACAAAAAGTCATTGTCAATTTATGAGGAAAATTAGTCCAATATTCATGTTTCACCTAGAAATAAGTCTAGTTAATAAACATATGCAATTTGAATTTGGCGCTATTGACAGCTGGTCAAAATTGGACAATGCCAATTTTGACAAATGCGAATTGCGACCAAAAGATGAACAGAAAAGAGAAGTTAAGGTGTAATACATCACCGGAATAAAATGTAGTTTTGATCCTGAAGATTCCTATTGTTCACAATGGTAATCTTCAACTCAAAAAGGGAAAAATCCCAAAAGTCAGTAGCGTCTCCCAGGAAATTTTGTCTCATCTGTCAGAACTTAACCAGTGGCGTATACAAGTCATGACTAGCTTGATCCGTCCGTCCACTGTCAGATAGTCTATCGCTCGCCGGCGAAATACACGGTGTAACTACTCGACTCATCCAAAGATATAGGAGTTGTAGATCTCGAAAAAACTAACATTTTTTTTATTTCGCCATTTTGAATTTGGAGCCTCCTATTCGAGATACAGTCGATATAAGTTTTTTTGTTTTTCTACTCCAGTTTATTTAGTTTTAAGTTTTTTAAAAAAATAAAAATTGTTTTGAAATCCTCGTAAATTTCTCTAAAACTTTTGTATTCAGCTCAATTTTCTATCTTCATTAATATCAAAATGGCGGGCAATTTAAAACTTTGACCTTGAAAATTTCAAAAATCGCACTGTCAATTTTCTAAAAAAGAATATACGCTTATTCTACTCATGAAGATCTACATTTTAAGTTAAAAAAACTACTAAAAATTTTTTGTAGTTTAGGAGCTACAGGAGATTGAATTTAAACGATCAAATTCTAAAAGAGTGCTGTTTCTGTTTTTCCGTTTCTCTTTTGTTTTCCTTGTCAGTTTTGATAATAATTGAATTTATTAGTTAATTATTGTTATTCGAAAGTGATTTTTATTAATTATTAATAAAAACTATTTTTTGTAAAAAATGAAATTGTCTACTCTTCAAGAATTTATTGACATAAATTGACAGATAATCTTCTGTAGCTCCTAAACTATAAAAAATTTCTATTAACTTTTTTGACTTAAAATGTAGATCTTGATGAGTAGAATAAGCGCATATTCTTTTTTAGAAAATCCACCGTGTGATTTTTGAAATTTTCAAGGTCAAAGTTTTCAATTGGGCGCCATTTTGGTATTAATGAAGATAGAAGGTAGATGTAAATACAAAAGTTTTATAGAAATTTACGAGGATTTCAAAACAATTTTTATTTTTTTAAAAAACTTAAAAATAAATAAACTGGAGTAGAGAAACAAAAAAACTTATATCGACTGTATCTCGAATAGGAGGCTCCAAATTCAAAATGGCGAAATAAAAAAAATGTTAGATTTTTCTAGATCTACAACTCTTATATCTTTGGATGAGTCGAGTAGTTACACCCTGTATAAGACGGGCCAAAATCTTACAAAAATTGGATTCCTTTTACCCCAAAAGGAATTTGCAGGTGTATAGTGCGTATACATTGCAAATCAATAGATTCTAACGCGAATTTAACCATTCATTACAGTGAGTAATTGCCCTAATTCATCATTTTCTTCGGTAAGTCCTCAATTAAGAGAAAAATTGCTTTAGTAAAACGCAAACGCTTTAAAATTAGAACAATTCTATACAAATTAATGTGAGATCTGTGCTAGAGGAAAACCCTTTAGAACATTTCTATACAAATTAATGTGAGATCTGTGCTAAAACGCAAACGCTTTAAAATTAGAACAATTCTATACAAATTAATGTGAGATCTGTGCTAGAGGAAAACCCTTTAGAACATTTCTATACAAAATAATGTGAGCTCTGTGCTAAAACGCAAACGCTTTAAAATTAGAACAATTCTATATAGTAGCGTAGAACTAAACAATTTCAAAAAAAAGCGGAGGGATAGGAATTTTTTTTCACGAATCGCTTTATTTTGGGATCCTAATTATGGCAGAGATTTTTCCAGATCAGAGGCGTGCGGGAACAGGGTCAAAATCGCCTTTGTTTGTTGCAAAACTGCTAGTTTTGACAATATCTTTGATCACATTGAAAATAGCAAAAAAATGCATCTTACGTAATTTTTAACGTATAAAATTACAAAGAGAATGAGACCGGTCCGAACCCAAACGGATAGTTCGTTTATGCAGAAAAAAATAGAAACCATAGGAAGTTGATATATTTTCAAATTTAATTTAAGAAAAAAGTAAATGGCCAAATTTTTTGAAAATGCTTTTAAAAGATGTATTTTGATACACAGAAACACTGTACCAAATTTCAACTTCAAATATTTATTTAAACAGCCACAATCGCTAGAAGACTAAAAATTTTCGACCACTAATAAAGTTGGAGCAAATGATGGTAGAGGGTGAAACTTTTTTTTAAATGAAAGGTATTGCCAAGCACTTTAAAATAATAGCAAATTGTAATTTTTTCCCAACTTCTTCGTCGTTTTTTCGCCTTATGTTTATGAGGAGTTGTATACAAATAACAATAATTTGCTCAGTAACTTAGTGATAAACATGAAACATGCGGTGAACTACTCGTTAACATTAGGTGAAAAAACTGCGAAGAAGTTGACAAAAAATTACAATTTGCTATTATTTTAAAGTCCTTGGCAATACCTTTCATTTAAAAAAAAGTTTCACCCTCTACCATCATTTGCTCCAACTTTATTAGTGGTCGAAAATTTTTAGTCTTCTAGCGATTGTGGCTGTTTAAATAAATATTTGAAGTTGAAATTTGGTACAGTGTTTCTGTGTATCAAAATACATCTTTTAAAAGCATTTTCAAAAAATTTGGCCATTTACTTTTTTCTTAAATTAAATTTGAAAATATATCAACTTCCTATGGTTTCTATTTTTTTCTGCATAAACGAACTATCCGTTTGGGTTCGGACCGGTCTCATTCTCTTTGTAATTTTATACGTTAAAAATTACGTAAGATGCATTTTTTTGCTATTTTCAATGTGATCAAAGATATTGTCAAAACTAGCAGTTTTGCAACAAACAAAGACGATTTTGACCCTGTTCCCGCACGTCTCTGATCTGGAAAAATCTCTCCCATAATTAGGGTCCCAAAATAAAGCGATTCGTGAAGAAAAATTGCTATCCCTCCGCTTTTTCTAAAAGCGCTGGTTTTTTGTTTAATTCGACTCTGCTAATACAAATTAATGTGCGATCTGTGCTAGAGGAAAACCCTTTAAAACATTTCTATACAAATTAATGTGAGATCTGTGCTAAAATGCAAACGCTTTAAAATTAGAACAATTCTATACAAATTAATGTGAGATCTGTGCTAGAGGAAAACCCTTTAGAATATTTCTATACAAATTAATGTGAGATCTGTGCTAAAACGCAAACGCTTTAAAAATAGAACAATTCTATACAAATTAATGTGAGATCTGTGCTAGAGGAAAACCCTTTAGAACATTTCTATACAAATTAATGTGAGATCTGTGCTAAAATGCAAACGCTTTAAAATTAGAACAATTCTATACAAATTAATGTGAGATCTGTGCTAAAACGCAAACGCTTTAAAAATAGAACAATTCTATACAAATTAATGTGAGATCTGTGCTAGAGGAAAACCCTTTAGAACATTTCTATACAAATTAATGTGAGATCTGTGCTAAAACGCAAACGCTTTACAAATAGAATCGCGTATCTTACCCAACATCACCTATAGGTGATGTCCGATTTACCCATTCCCCCCTGTAAATACTGCGTCTGTTTATATCAGCCTTGTCGACATCTTCGTATATGTCCCCTACGATTAGTCGTACAGTGATTAGTTCGTTAGTGAAACGTGTTGTGTGCAGTGTGCTTGCCGTAACAAAACATGGCCGCCACCAATATGTCAATGACAGCGGTTATTAGTACCACAGATTATAGATTTATTGTTAAATATATCTCAGTTATCTGTGATTAGTACGTTAATTAGAAGAAGATGTGTGTCCGAGAGCGATAGCTCATCAGACTCGGATGTCGATTGGACGTTAGCGTTAGGGAACAAAAAAGCGAAACCTTCGCCCTCGTATAGAAGTTTATGGAAATGTTGTGGGCCGTTACATACAAACCAATACAAGATTGAAGCACAGTACTCCTTTAGAGTATTAACTTCCTTTCATCTTCCTTCTTTATCTTCTCCACATCAACACTTTCCTTTTCTGTGCTGCAGGGCTAATTTAATTTGCAAAATGTAAATCCGTCGACACAACTTATCAAAATTTTTGAAATTGTGACGTTTTATCAAAATATGTTTCAATGCGCACGCGCCAGCACGCGCTTACGTAAACGCTCACGGCGATCCACAAAATTTTATGGGCGAAATGAGCGTCTTGTGGTCGTTATCAATGACGTCATCTATGACGTAAACGCCCGCGACCACAACGACCGCGGCGTCAAGTGGAACGAGTTTGGAGGCGTTGCAATCGTTGCGGTCGCTTAGTGGAACGCACTCTAAATACCACCAAGCTCGAACTAATTGACGATTGTCCCCTTCAAAGGTGTCTTTATGGACCAATTGATAATTAATTGGCAGATTTGATCTATTTTCCGATTTAATAAAATATTGTTATAACTTACAAATATTTACCTATTCTAAATGTAAATATTTAAAAACATTATAATTTCGTTAAATCAAACTGTTGTTTTATTTCTGCGGTAAAAGGCTAAGTAAAAGAGTGTGAACCTTGGCTTCACGACTATAGTGATCCCGACAGGCAAATCACACAAATTTAATTGCACACTATCCTTCTCAAGGTTATAAGCCAACCAAAGGGAGAATCGTGTGGCAAGTTGATGACGCCAATTAATAATAAATAAATAATGTTTTTCTTCAAACGTCAGAAAAAGTCGCCTTTGTGTCACTCAATAGGTAACGGTGAAGTTTAACTTTCCCGCCGAGGCAGGAAAAATTGTCAGAAAAGTACTTTTCTACTGCCTAGGCAGGAAAAGTAAAATCTTAACCGCACATAATTTTTATTTTTTAACGTAAAAAATATATTTTAAGCATTTGTAATGTAATGTTTTTTAAATTTTCCTTTATAATTAGTGCGTTGTGTTTAATAATTAGCTTTTTTTACAAATTTAAGTTAATTTTAAAAAATATTTGACAATTGAACTACAAGTAATTGACAAGAGATGGTGCTCTTTCAAAAATCAAAATTTTTAGTTTTACGCTTTACGTTTGCAGAAAAAATATAATGTTTCATATTGAGTCAAAGTAGTTTTGTGTGACTCGCCTGTATTGCCAGACTCGCTCGCTACGCTCGCTCTTCAGGCAAACACAGTCTTGTCACACAAAATGTAACTTTGTCTCCTTATAAAACAAATAACTTTTTTTAAGCATTTGTAATGTAAAAAATTTAATGTTTTTTAAATTTTCCTTTATAATTAGTTCGTTGTGTTTAATAATTCGCTTTTTTTACAAATTCAAGTTAATTTAAAAAAATATTTGACAATTGAACTACAAGTAATTGACAAGAGATGGTGCTCTTTCAAAAATCAAAATTTTCAGTTTTACGCTTTACGTTTGCAGAAAAATATAATGTTTCATACGGAGTCAAAGTAGTTTTGTGTGACTCGCCTGTATTGCCAGACTCGCTCTTCAGGCAAACACAGTCTTGTCACACAAAACGTCACTTTGTCTCCTTATAAAACAAATAACTTTTTACGAGTTGTTTCTTTTAATTTATTTTTTTCTACTTTTAATTTATTCGTAACAAGCTTATAGTAGCCAATCCAGCGGTCGTGGTGCAATGGAACATTAGATTTGAGTGAAGAATCTTACACAGTTAGCTAAACAATTGAAAATCATGTTTTTTTGAACAATCTACGTGCTTGATGAAAATTAATGTAGATTTAGGTTTTACAATTTTTCTTTAAAATTATCTTATTTAACCCTATGGATGGTTCACCTTATTGAAAATAGAAAAAAATTCTCTCTCTTATGAGACTAAAAAATGTATATGGTGCAATTTAAAAAAAAGTAGCGAGGACGCCATCAGCCTTAGCTGTTTGGAAAATAATAACTTTTTTTTCAACTGTAATATCACAAGACCTCATTTTTCAATCGATAAAAAATTGACATTTGCATGAAAGTGTCAAAATGCATGTACATTTATTGAGACCTTTTTGAGCATTATTAATCTGAAAAAAGCTCGAGCGCGCAGCGCGAGGGCTTTTTTCTTGCATTAATAATGCTCAAAAAGGTCGAAATAAATTACCTTAGGCATTTTGGCACTTGAGTGCAAATGTCAATTTTTTGTAGATTGAAAAATGAAGTCGAATTATATTCGATAAGACAATTTTTTTTTAAAAAGGTAACGTGATTATGTACAAAAAAAAAATTGTCGCTAAAATTGTACTGTAGAAAAGATCGTCACATTTAATTTTATACAAGGTTTTATTTGTCTAAAGTTATGAATAAACCCCCTATAAGCTGGGGCTTTTTTTTGAAAACTGACGGTATTTTTGAAAAGAGAAAAAATTAGCTTTGCAACAACATAAAATCGAGGTTAGGTTTGCATTTAAAAAAATGTAACTTCGCATCATATCTCCAAAACGGCCTTATAAAAAAATTCTTTTGTTTATTAAATTCATTGGTTTTAGTAGTGCCTATTATCTCTCTTTTGAAAATTGAAATTATTTTGATTAATAAAAAAGTTATAGGCATTTAAAGAAAATCAACTTTTTAAGTTTTTTCTAAATATCTAGTGCTAATAATATTTTTCAAAAAACAAAAGTAGGATCGAGTTAGCCATGAAAGAGACTACATTTGGTGTCATTTAACCGACTTCGTATCTCTTACAGTTTACGAGATCCCCATGGTGAGCATGCTAAGTGGGACACCCTGTATACATTTTTACTTTTTTGAAACCTACATTAAATTTTGAATACAGTAGCATCAAAAAAATTAATTTTATAATCAAAAATAAATTTTTTTTTCAAAAATTGCACAGGTTTCTAGAGTGCTGTGATATGGTATAAAATCATGGTTGAGAGGTACTTATACTATGGAAATTACGTTTACACTATAAAAGCTGAAGGATGGTGTTGTGGAGCTTTCAGAAGGTAATTTGGTCACATTTCCTTCAATAACTTCATTTTTTGATATAGTAACATATAGGAACAATTCCACTCCAGATAAAGTATTTTTTTCTAAATACAACGATAGAGTTGTTCCGATATGATGCCATTTGAAAAAATGAAGTTATTGGGGGAAATGCTATTAAATTACTTTCTGAAAGCTCCAAAACCCCAACCTTTAACTTTTGTGGTGCAAACATAATTTCCATAGTACAATGATCTCACCGATGATATGATACCACATCACAGCACTCTAGATAACTGATTATTTAAAAAAAAAAGTTTTTTTTTGCTTATAAAATAAATTTTTTTGATGCAAAAGTATTCAAAATTTAATGTAGGATTCAAAAAAGTAAAAACATTTATGGGTTCCATTTAAAAATCAAAAGTTAACTTCATTTCCGGCGTAATCGGAAGTGACAGAATTTTTACGAGTAGTTAAAACAATTGCAATTTATGTGAATATAATCCACACCAAATTTCATTTTGATATGTTGATAAATAACGGAGTTATAAGAGTGTTCTCCAAACCCCTGTGTCACCCGGTATAGGTTTAGGAGAAAGTATGGATCTATAGAAATATCTCTGAAACGGAAAGGGCGATTGTAAAGAAATTTTGGATATAAGGGTAAACGTACGTAGCGCATGCGATGAACATATTTTTTATCTTGTTTTAACTTCCGGTTTAACCGGAAACGGCACCAACTTTCTTATTTTAAATGGAACACCCTCTATATTATTATTACATATTTCAATAGTCCTCTTTCTGAATTCATCAATAGTGATAGTTATGGGTAACAGCAGAAAAGATAAACCACTTTTTGCATGCGCTCTTATTTTAAGATGACTTACAAAATTTACAAATACGCACTTTTTGTTTATTTTCCAATTTTAAAAGAGCAAAATAATTAATAAATTTAACTTATAAAAAAAAGTTAAAATAAATGTGTTTTGTAAATTAAAGTAGCAAACATAACCTAAAAACCAATGCAGTAGTGGTTCGTCTTTTCGGCGGTTACCAATAACTATTACTATTGATGAATGCAGCAGAAAGAGGACTATTGAAATATGTAAAAATATACAGTGTGTTCAATTTTAAATAAGAACGTTAGTGCCGTTTCCGTTTAAACCGAAAGTTCAATCAAAACAGAAATATTCTCATCGTATGCCTCATATGCTTTTACACCTATGTCCAAAATTTCATTACCATCACATTACATTTTAGAGATATTTCCATGGATCCATACTTTCTCCTAATCCTGTGTCACAGTTACAAGAAAACATTTTCTGTTGTTTTGATGGCCGTAGCAGATGCAAACTACAAATTTATAGTTGTAGATGTAGGAAGGAGGATACGGAAAATCTAGCGACGGGGGACTATCTCCTCATAGTATTTTAGGCTAATCATTTAGAAGAGAAGTTGCCTTATGTTCTTGTCGGCGATTAGGTGGCTCCCTTTAAAATCGTAATTATTACGACCCTACTCTAGAACATATATGAATAGATGAAGAAACAAAGTCTATATTTAACCAGAGCGAGGAGAGTAGTGGAGAATACTTTTGCTGTTCTAGTACAAAAATTCACAATGTTTTACAGAAAAATGCAAATGAAACCTGAAAACGCAGACAAGGTAAATTGGCAGACCGAAAGAGAGTGTTTAACACATCCCGTTTTACAGCCACACCCGTTTATTTGTCTTTAGACAAAGGACCCCGCACAATTCTTATGGGAATTTTCCTAAAAATTTAGTATATTGTAGTATTTGACCTACTGAACAAAAGTCTCCATGGCCACGAAACCCTAAACCTAATATTGTTCGTGTTGTGGAGGCTTAAACTACTGATAATCTTGTCACACACAATACGTAAGTATAAGAAATGGCCCTCGGTGAATTTTCCTAAAAATTTAGTATGTTGTGGTGTTTGACCTACTGAACAAAAGTCTCCATGGCCACAAAGCCCTAAACCTAATATTTTTCGTGATGCGGAGTCTTCAAGTGCTGAATAATATTGTCACACACAACTGTGATTTTTTGAATTTTATTTAAAAAATGCAAGTTCGGTTGCCTGGCTGCTTTACAATATTTAATCGGAGACACATGGAATTTTCTTCAATATTCGTTAATTCTCTTTCAATACCCTGATTGCAATTCAAACATACATC
This sequence comes from Malthinus seriepunctatus, assembly GCA_963924605.1. NCBI lineage: Eukaryota > Metazoa > Arthropoda > Insecta > Coleoptera > Cantharidae > Malthinus > Malthinus seriepunctatus. The sequence goes on along the minus strand of OZ004600.1, from coordinate 63,029,913 downwards.
TTATGTCATTTTCTAAATATAGGTTTGGAAGATCATTATCTTCACGCCTTTTTACTGCAATAATAATAATAATAATAATAATAATAATTCTCTCTTTATTTCATAAATATGTACATAATAGACATATGAAGAAAAAAAAAGTCACAAAATAGGGTACAAAGATTTGAAACCGATTTGCAGTAATATAACATAGCATAACGTAACACATAACATAAAACAGTAACATAGAACTCTAAAATTTAAAGTTCAAAAACTCCCTTACACAGTAAGGCTCAACATCAACAATAAGACAATCTAGTTCTTTTCTAAATAACTTAAAATCACCGATCACTCGCAGATGCGCCGGCAAACAATTGAAAAACCTCAAGCAGGCATAATGCGGACTAGTTTCCGTACTAGATAGAGAGTGCATAGGATACATATAATAATTATTTCTGGTAGGGTATACACCCGTTTTAGTGTTATCAAAAAACACCTGCTTGTGCTTATATAAGAACAATATGCACTCTCTTATGTAGAAACCAGGCAAAGTTAAGAAATTATTCCTTCTAAACAAACCTCTACAAGAGGCATTGTACGGGAGACTGAATATTGTTCTAATAGCTAATTTTTGTAAGACAAAAATTTTATTTACTGCAGAACTGCCACCCCAGAAAATAACACCAAAGCTCAACAAAGACTGAAAATTCGCGAAATATAAAATTCTAAGAGTCTCAGCTCTTATTTGATGACTTAATACTCGAAAAGTATAAATAACAGAATTTAATTTGTTAGCAAGGCTTGCAATGTGGTTGTGCCAACGTAGAGCACTGTCCAAGAGAACTCCAAGACACCGACAGCCATCGGAAACCAGAAATTGATTGCCATCAAAACAAAAACTCTCCGGCGTAGCAGCTCTACAACGGTTAGATTTAAACAAAATGCACTCCGTTTTACTATTGTTCAAACATAGCCTGTTCATACTCAACCACTTTCCAGCCAAAAGCAGATGCGAACTTAAGGTTGATTCCAACTCATCTAAATTATTACACAACAACAGCAAAGTAGAGTCATCTGCATAATTGATGAATTTATGTGGAGAACTCTTAAAGACCATAGGAAAATCGTTAATATAGATGATGAATTGAAGAGGTCCCAAAATGCTACCTTGAGGAACACCCAGATTGATAATACGACTGCGCGAAGTGAAAGATTCACCGCAGCTGGAAATACAAGTTGATTGAGAGCGGTTCCTGAGATAGCTAACAAACCAGGACAAAGCAATACCTCTAACACCGTATTTGTGAAGTTTCTTAAAAAGAATCGAGTGCTCAACACAATCAAAAGCTTTTGAAAGGTCAAGAAAAAGACCCAGAGGAAATTGCTTATTCTCCAAACCAAGACAGCTAGAACGAACAAGCTGAAATAGGGCAGTGTTTACTGATCTGTTCTTCAAAAAACCGTGCTGTGAGTCACTGAACAGATTAAACTTGTCGAAGAAATTGACAATCCTAGCACTGGCAATCCTCTCAATAAGCTTCGAAAAGGGACTGAGAAGACTAATTGGTCGATAGTTGTTAAAGTCATCAAAATTACCCTTTTTGAATAGAGGCTTCACTATTGCGCTCTTCAAGACATCGGGAAAAATACCATGTTTGAAAGAATTGTTAAACATAAACACCATTGGCTTTACTATAGCATCAATACACTTCTTTAGGATTATCGACGAAAGACCATCGATACCACAACTGTGGCTGGATCTCAGTCCACGAGCTGCGTTCAGCACTTCTGACTCAGTGCAATCAAAGAAATAGAAGGAATTGTTCAAAGGATTAATAATACAATTGAAATCACTAGCAGGCAAATTTTTTAACAGATTAGGAGCTATGCTACAAAAATGGTCATTAAAATCATCAGCAAGCGCTTCAGAGTAATTGAGATTAGCGAGGTTACTTGGGTCAACTTTAGGTCTCTGAGAAAGCTCTTTTACTATTTGCCAAGAAGTTTTTGATTTATTTTCTGATAGAATGATTTGATTATGAAAATGTGATTGCTTGAGGGATTTCAAAAGAGAATTATACTTGTTCTTTAAATCCCTATAAACTGTTCTATATTCAGGATGAAATTGGGAGATAGTAAGTGTAATATCTAGTTGATTTTTTAAGGAATTCAATTCATCAGAATGAAAATATTTTTTTTGTTTAAATTTATTTCGATTTGAGTTAACAGTCTTAAACGGGAAGCAACGATTGAAAATTGCAAAGAAATCGGAAAGAAAACTATTCCATTGGTCATTGACCAGATTCCCTTCAATGCTGTACAGCGACACCCAATCTTGTTCACCCAAAGCAGTTAAAAAATGTTCGATGTTCGAGTCACCAAGCACGCGTGTCTGCGATAAGTAATTTAATTCATTAAACGAAGTTGGAATACTAAGCATCTGGGCTGTATGATCTGAAATATGTGTTTCAATTACCCTTGCGTATGAACAGACTACGTTAGTAAAAAAATTATCAATACATGATTTAGAACCACCAAAAACACGCGTATAATCATTGATACAAATTTCCAAATTAAAGCTAGTAGTGTAGTCAACGAACCAAAATTTATCCTGATTTTCGGACTTTTTTTGTAACAGCGAGTTTTTTTTCTTAATCGGTCGAAACCATTCCTGTGATTTTGTGTATAAAATGTCTCAACTCAATTTTGACCGGAAGGCCCTTATTCTTCGACTTTACTGTAAAAGTTTGACTTTTTCAAGTTTCCGTTTCACTATTTCTTGAATAACTTCGCTTGTATTGGTCGGATCTGGACTAAAAAATTTTCCTTTTGTTTGTCTTGAATCTCTCTTTAAAACTGCTTGGGTTAAAATAATCTATATTAATTTCCTAACCCAAAAAAAATTCAAAACTGCCGCCATTAGTGAGTCGTAGTTTTTTATAGAGAACTCGAGTAATAATTAATATTACGGTATGATATTTTAGGAAGTTGTAGCTGATATAATAACCAATCCATATTGCAAATTAAGTCCAAAAATATTAAGAAAAAAGACTAAAACTTGCATTTTGATTCAAATTTTCTAATTCATATTTGTTGTGAGCAATTGGTGGTATCGTAATAATTCTTCCATTGAAATGTTGGAAATTTAATGCTCTTTCAGATGAAACCAAAGACAATCACATTAGACCACGTTTTCTTCCGATTTCGTTGAAAAGAAAAATAATTTTTTTTAACTATTTACCCACAAAACCAATTGTAGTGGTCGAGATGGTTGACTTTAAAACCAATTTTAATGTTCAAAAATAGTTTATAGGAGTTCTTTATGATTAATTTTCAAAAATACGTAAAAGAAGAATTAAATTTCGACCACTAAAATTGGTTTTGTAGACAAACAGTTAAAAGATTTTCTTTTTATCTTCAAAGAAATCGGAAGAAAAAATGGTCTGATGTGATTATTTTTGTTTTCATCTGAAAGAGCATTAAATTTCCTACATTTCAAGAGAAGAATTATTGGGATACCACCAATTGCTCACAACAAATAAGAAAAAGAAAATTTGAACCAAAATGCAAAGTTTAGCCGTTCTTCTTAATATTTTTGGACCCAACTTGTAATATGCATTTGTTACTATATTAGCTGCAACTTCCTAAAGTTTCGTACCATAACAGTAATAAAAACTGAAGTTTTCTAGAAAAAACTACAACCGACCAATGACGACAGTTTTGAATTTTTTTTGGGTTAGGAAATTAATATAAATAATTTTAACCCAGGCAGTTTTAAAGAGAGATTCGTTACAAACAAAAGGAAAATTTTTTGGTCTCGATCCGACCAATACAAGCGAAGTTATTCAAGAAATAGTGAAACGGAAACTTGAAAAAGTCAAACTTTTACACTAAAGTCGAAGAATAAGGGCCTTCCGGTCAAAATTAAGTTGAGACATTTTATACACAAACTCACAGGAATGGTTTCGACCGATTAAGGAAAAAAACTCGCTGTTACAAAAAAAGTCCGAAAATCAGGATAAATTTTGGTTCGTTGACTACATTATAGATAGAAGATTCACAAGAGTATCACTGCACAATGAATGTTTGCTAAGGTCAATATTGAAATCACCTGCGATGATTAAGGATTTCTTTTCATTTAATAATTTATTAAGAGATATGTTCATTTTATCGATAAAAATATTAAAATCTCTATTCGGTCTGTATATTGACAAAACAGTAAAACCCTTATCACGAAACTTGACTTCAATTGCCGCACATTCAAACACGTAGGGAACACTAAGCAACTCAAAGTCAGTACGACGAACAAACCCACAGTCACGGCGACAATAAATAGCAGTACCACCGTGTTCGCCTTTTCCACGGCAGAAGTACGATGCAAGAGTGAAGTTAGGTATTACATAAGCAAGCAATTCGTATGTAGTTTTCCAGTGCTCTGTGATACACAGAACTGAACAGTCATATTTAATCACTAAATTCTCGAGGCTTTTAAAGCAATTTCCGATGGAAGCTACATTATGATGGATTATGACAAGATAATTATTGTCGTTATGAGAGTTAATACGTTCTACGGAATCTCGCGACGTTTCCCAAGATGAAATAAAAAATTGTTTAGTCTTACCCCTTTGGGCCATACACCTGGCTGCTTAATATCTTCGAACTGTTCTGAAGGTACAGAAATTTTAAAGGAGCTGTATATGTTTGGGTGTTTAGACGGCAGAGACTCGCAGATGACGTCCTTAAAATTGTTTTCAGTTAAATACTTCTTGAGATCCTCAGTTTAGTCCACTGCCTTAGCGACATAAAAGGTCCGAAAGGTTCACTTCCGGAAACCAGCACCAACTTTTAGTATGTTATTAGGCATGTTATCCTGACTATAAAAGTGCCGGGAGACACTCTCTAAAGTGTCAAGGTCAGGAGTTATAAGGTCATCAAGATGGCCGCCGTCGCAATTTTGGAATTTTGAATAACTCCAAAACGGCATAACGTATTTGCTTTTTTTTGGTGTCACATGAAAGCCTATTAAATTTACTACCAATAATGTTTAATAAATAATGTGCGTAAGTATTACAGTTAGCCAGATATTTTAAGATAAGCGTAATTTTTATTATAAATTTGTTTAGTATTTGTTGAATATCAAGCTAACCAATAACTTTACGTAAATATGACCTATATTAAATCTGTGTTCTCAGGGTAAAAGTGCTTAAGTCGCATTTTTTCTAAATTCTTATTTCGGCGTTGTTGGGTGTTAAAAAGCATGATCTTTATACGGGTAGAACTGCCTAAGTCATAAGATGCATATTAATGTAAATATTACGATAGCGACTTTTTGACTAAGTCTAAAGTAGGCAACTAAATTTGATTAAAATGTCATATGTCGACTTAAGACTATTGCAAACATATTTTTAATCGAACACAATGACTTAAATCTAGATAAGTGTTTATACGCTTTATATTATCTGAATTTTTGTCGAATACAATAACTTAAGTTGACATAAGCACTTATACCAGTTTTCTAGTCGATTACGCTCGTGTACGAAGTGTTCTAGTTACTTTTACTCCGTGTAAGTTTTATTAAATTTCTTCGTTCATTGGCTTATTTTTTTACTAAAACAGCTTACAATATGTCCTCAAGAAGTAAAAAAATCATTGCAATGGCATTAACTGCCATGGATCATCCTAAAGGTAAGATTAATTTTAATTTTTTTTGTACTTTTGAGGTTATGTGACTGTTTTGAATCTTACATATATTTTGATTTTTCTCACTTTACCGACACGTGACTTAAAATATTAAATAAATAATTAGTTTAATGATAAATATTTTAAATAAATATTTATTAATAATTAACAATTAATGTATTAAATAAATTAAATAATTAAACCCAAAAAATATGTTATTTACATCTTCATTTAAGCATTTAAAGTGGGCACGTGTCGGTAAAGTGAGAAAAATCAAACTATAGGTAAATATTTTTTTATAAAAATCTTATTTTAGACAATCCAAAATGCAGCAATTTGGTTACTGAAAAAGAAGGAATATTAACTGAAGAGACCAATAACGGTACGTGGAGAACTTTTGTTATTTTAAATTGATCAAGAAGTTTTTTTGCAGAAATAAAAGATTTTCTTGTGCAAGATGATCCTTTTGTTAATGACGATGACGAGTTTCTGGATAAGGACTTTATACCGTCTACTTCAGAAGACAGCTCGGATGAAGAAAATCGTCCACCAGTACCGAAACGAAACAAAACTACACCATCAGAAGAACCGAAGCAAATCAAAGAGTTAACAGAAATAATTATTACCCCCACCCAAATGGAAGGAAATAGTTCTCAATCTTCTGAATATGACACACCTTTAAGCGTTCCATCAAGGCGATCTAGAGTCATTAGAGGCGAGCGAAAAAGAAAAAGAAATCGAGGCGAGCAATATGTGACAGAAACCGGTAAAGTAGTTGCTAAAAAATATTGTTCAAAGGAGCTTCCAGATTGTCGTATGCAATGCAAAAAACATTTTAAATATGAAATAAGAAAAGAAATCTTTGATACGTTCTGGTCAATGGAAAGCAGAAACAGGAGAGCAGACTATTTAAATGGGCTTATAACATCCCAGCCCAAAAAAACCTTAAGATTACGTCATTCTGGGGAAGCTGTTCGAAATCGACAATCGACTAATACTTATCATTTAAATGTACAAGGCGAACATAAACAGATTTGCAAAGCGTGTTTCCAAAAAACCTTTAATGTAACTGATGGATTTATCAAAGTTGTATTAGCTGGTCGGTCCCATAATATTGCTAGTATTTCTGAAATCGACAAAAGAGGTACTAATACATCTAATAAAACTTCCACCGAACAAAGACAACAAGTTTTGCAACATATTAACTCGTTTCCTCGGTATGAAAGCCATTATAGCCGCCGACACACTAACAAAAAATACCTTGATGCCAATTTAAGCGTATTAAAAATGCATCAGTTATATACACAGGATAATATTAATCTGTTAACAACTACAACTGTGGGTTATAATACATATAGAAACATTTTTAATGAACTCAAATTGTCATTCAAAATGCCCCACAACGATACATGCAATACATGTGATACCTTTAATTTGCAACTAAAACTTGCTGGTGTTGAGAACGAGAAAAAAAGACTTCAAACTGAATGGAATATGCATAAAGATATGGCTGATAAACATTTTGTAGTTAAAAATCAAGATAAAGAACTTGCGAAAAATGACCAATCTGTAAAAATGTTATCCTTTGACCTGCAACAGGTATTGCAAACTCCTCATATACAAACAAATATTATGTTTTATAAAAGACAACTTGCCGTATATAATTTAACTATTTACGATGGGGCTGAAGGCATAGCACATAATTATTTATGGGATGAAACTGTTGCAGGTCGAGGAGCGAACCAAATTGGATCGTGTTTATTCCAATATCTTAAATTATTACCAGAAGAAGTAAACCATGTGATAATGTATTCAGATACATGTACAGGGCAAAACCGAAACTCACATATTGCGGCAATGTGCTTTGCGGCTTTGCAAGCAAATAGTAATATAAAAATCATTGACCACAAATTTATGGTCAGTGGGCATTCTCACATGGAATATGATACCGCTCATGCAATGATCGAGAAAATGAAAAAAAGAACAAATATGAGAATACATCACCCTCGCGATTGGCTGCAATTAATAAGTTCCGTAGGGAAAACTAAGAAGTTCAAAGTTACGCAAATGGAGCAGCCCCATTTCCTAGATTTTAAATCGTTGTTTAAAAACAAGCTTCAAATAAAAAATAAAGATACTAATAATGACAAGTTTATTTGGCACAATGTCCAATGGGCAAGATTTGAGAAAAACGAAATTGGAGTTATGAAGTTTAAGACTAGTTTAAGTGAAGAGGAAAATTTTAAAACTATCTCTTTTTTAAGACGACTTCACAATAATCCCCAATTGGATGCTAAGCAACAATACTCGTCACCAGTGCCCATAAGCAAAGAGAAGAAAAAAGATTTAATAAGTATTTTGCACTTGGTGGACACTATTTTCCATGATTTTTATAAAAATCTTCCAACCTCAGAGTCAGCACTATCTGAAGATGAAGAGGAAACTGAATAAAAGTTGTTTGCTTATTATAAATTTAGTGCATGTTGGTTGTTACAATGTTACTTTTGAAAGAATTTTAAAATGTTAATTTGTTTTATAAGAAAAAATTTTTTTTACTTCCACAATAAAAACTTACTTTTTTATTTATTTTTAATTATTTTTATTTATTTTTATTGTTTTAGTACTAAGTCAACTAACTTAGAATATTTAGTTAATTTTATTACCCCATTTTAAAGACTGGATGCGTTTAAATATACTTTGAAACCAAGTCAAACTTGCTTGCTCAAAGTCTTATGTCATAAAAAGATCATGATGTAATTTCACTTAAGTCATGCAGAACTCTAAATTATTAATATTTTTGAAATTTTTCTTACTACATCTAAAATAACATGAAACTTCATCATTTATATGCAATTTATTTTCGATAAACTCTCAAACCTTCATGAGTACACGTTGATCAATATTGGTTAAATTTGTTTTTGTAGATATCTCCATTCCTACAATTCTGACTTAAGCACTTTTACCCTGAGAACACAGAAATATTATTTATGCGTTATTGAGCTTTCTAATGAATTTTAAAAAATTAAGATCTGACCGAAAATAGCTGAGTTACGCTTATTTGTTGTTTGCGCCGCGTCGCCTTGCTGATGTTATTACTGAGGTAGTCAGCCGTTAAGTACCTATGCTGCTCTTCAAATTACTTGCAAACTTGTTAATCCATAGGCATAATGTGTTTGATACCATCAGACAGTTCTCCATATTGTAATATACAAAATACGGTAATATTTTAAATATTATAAAAAAATGTAGTTATACACCTAATTCTGTTGTTACATGGTAGATTGTTTTTTTTTAATCTGTACCCATGTGTAAAATTCGTGTAAAAAATATAGAACAATATTAAGGAGAAATTGGAGAATAATGCAAAATTCTAAATTAGTCAATCACATTAATTCTGTAGCGCTCTCCAAGACCAGACGCAGGGAAACAATACAGACCTCTTCCTCTGAATTCAGAGATCTGCCACAATATAAATATTATTATTTCAGCTTTTAAAAAGTTAAATTCAGAGCAAACTCCAGTTATAAATGCAGGCCTACACCATTGCAAAACAGATCCAGTTGTAGTATGTAGAAAACTAGACAAATTATGTTACATGCTAGGGTCACTACATATATTGAAATGGTTGTGATATCACTGATAGTGGTTTGAAAACAGTGACTGGATTAACAACTAGTGGAAGCTGCCGTAACTACAACAGGTAGAGCAGAAAGCATTCTCACATCTCACATCATCACATGTACAGAAAAGCCGATACGCAGGTAAGCATTGCAGCTCTTAACATACTGCTAGAGAAGAGGCATTTCTTGCTGAAAGCGACAGGCAGACAGGGAATTTTTTGCAGTGGTTCGAATGAAATCAAAAAGAATCAGTCCAGTTCAAATACTGAACAACTGGCTTAGAAACCAGCTCCTCTTGCTCGTACGAAGTATACACATTTCGATATTTCTGCTTTTATTTGTAAGTTCTCTACAAAGCATACTTCTTTGGATGTTTCAATGGGGGTTCACTGTTATGAATTTGTATACAGACTGTCGATGATTGCCATTAACTGCCTATAATTGCTAAATTTTTGTACATTAACTGCCGAAAGTCGATGACCTCTCGGGATGTTCATTCTTGAACTAACTAAGTACGCTGTGGTTGTCTTTAGTTGTACACGACCTCTAAAAGTTCCCAAATGTTGCGAGCCAGGATCGATGTGGAGAAATTTTTTGTCATGAAAATCATTACAAAAATTTGGTGAAAATGCAAATTGTTGGTAAAGTTATAATTTGCACCTGTAAAAACAAGGTTCTAACTTCAATTAAAACCGAAAAAGTAGTGTCTTCTTCACATGAAGAAGCTGATGATAGGTTGTTACTTACACACTGTAGATGCTCCAGAAAATGGCCACTCAAACCAATTTACAAAAAACAGTAAATTCTGATGAGTTATTAATAGCACTCTTTGCATTTTCACAAATACCTGGCTTGGTAGAACAACTGTTTTCAAAGCTGTCCCGTGGAATGTCTTAATTATTATCGTTGTTCCACGTGTTCAATGGTTATAATACCGTTTTGTCGTTTTGTGGTATCAATAAGAAGAACGCATAGAAAACGTGGAACTTTTTCAAGGAGGTTGATGGACCTTCTAGAAATATTGTTCTAGAGCAATCACTGTTATAACAGTAAAGAGTTTGCTCTAGTGCTGTAATTATAGCGAATATTGCAAGAAGCGTTTTATTCACAAAGACTAACATAACAATTGCAAACATATCGTCTACCCAAGAGACTCCCCTTCAGCATTTGAAATTAGTTATAATACAAACAAGGATATGTGGAGAAATTAACCCTCCGCTGCTAGATCCACGCGGCTAGGGTTGGCAAAAGAACATCGACTTATTTACTAGTTGTGGGAAGACTATTCCGTATTACCGATGTGAACCTAAGTTGGCACGAAAATGTGCACAAGATGTATTTGTACTATTGTACTCTCCTCTGCGCCTGCAAAGGTCCAAAATGAAACCGCATGGCTACGAATATATGAGAATTTCTACAAATTATAATTTTCTCTGCAAACGTCAAAAAAGGTCAACTTTGTGTGACTCAATGGTGAAGTTTAACTTTCCCGCCTCGGGAGGAAAAGCTCTCAGAGCTCAGACAAAGTACTTTTCTCTGTGTAGGACCTAGGCAGACAAAGTAAATCTTAACTCAACATAATTTTTATTTTATAACGTAAAAAATATTTTCTAAGCATTTGTAATTAAAAAATGTTTATGTTTTTAAAGTTTTTCTTTATAATTTGTTCGTTGCGTTTAATAATTAATTACTAGCCTTTTTTTAGAAGTTAAAATTAATTTTAAAAAATATTTGAAAATTGAACTACAAGTAATTGACAGAAGATGGCAGTTATTCAAAATTGAAAATTTTTAGTTTTACGTTTGAGAAAAAAAATAAAATGTTTTATACGGAATGAAAGTAGTTTTGTGTAACTCGCTTGTATTGCCAGACTAGTTCGTTACGCTCGCTCTAACCTAAGCCAAACACAGCCTTGTCACACAAAACAGTACTTTCTCTCCTAATAAAACAAAATACAAATTGTGTAGGGTGTGCTTAAATATTTTAAAAATGTTTATTTAGTTTTATTATCAAATTATTTGAATTATGTACTGTTTTAGTCTTTTTTATGGCTATTTCATAACGATTCTCCATGTAATTTAAAGAGCAGCACACATACGTACTCAGCGGCCCGCTATACCTTAGTGATAACATCAGCAAGGCGACGCGGCGCAAACAACAATGAAGCGTAACTCAGCTATTTTGGGTCAGATCTTAATTTTTCAAAATTTATTAGAAAGCTGAATAACGCACAAATAATATTTAATAGAGGTGGTATTTACGTAAATTTATTGGTTAGCTTGATATTTAACAAATACTAGCAAATTAATAATAAAAATTACGCTTATCTTAAAATATCTGGCTACCTGTAATACTTACGCACATTAGTTATCCAACATTATTTATAGTAAATTTAATAAGCTTTCATTTGACACCAAAAAATAGCAAATACGTTATGCCGTTCTGGAGTTATTCGAAATTCCCAAATTGCGGCGGCGGCCATCTTGATGACCTTATAACTCCTGACCTTGACACTTTAGAGAGTGTCTCCCGGCACTTTTATAGTCAGGATAACATGCCTAATAACATACTAAAAGTTGGTGCTGGTTTCCGGAAGTGAACCTTTTTTTCGCTAAGGCAGTAGACTAGTTGTGACGGTAGGATCCAGCTTATACACGTGAAGATGAGAGTAGCTTGTAGCCCCTTTTATCCCAAGTCCTGTACCAGATCCCTCGATAGCAGGTCTTCTGCGCTTTTGCCGTCCGCGTGCTTCAGTAAACGTATCATCAGCATTATTATGGCCATTGTTCCTCTGCTGAGATTCATGATGTATCATAGAAGAATTTGAAACTCGTATAGGCATTTTTTCGCGCATATACGTTATTTATATGTATACAGATTGAATAGTTCGAGTTAGCACATACGAAAATAGTAAGTGGAAACAAGTACGAAATATTTTTAAATGATTACGAGAGAGAAAGAGTTATTTTTAGATATAAAATAGGCGTTCAATAATTCGTAATCTAATTATTTTCGTTTAAATCAAGAACCATTTTTAAAATAAAACACCAATAATAAAATTAAAATAAATTGTAAAAATAAATACCTATCACTTATCAAAAATTGCAGGCGTGTACTTCAAATTTAAAATTAACAATTGACGCCTTCCTTTTATCTAAAAGTAACTCTTTCTCTCTCGTAATCATTGAAAAATATTTCGTACTTGTTCCCACTCATTATTTTCCTATGTGCTAACTCGAACTATTCAACCTGTATGTTATTTGGGATTAATTTTTGAACATTCTGCTTTGATAACGATTGAGTAGGTGTAGCTGCTTTGCCCTCCCTGCTCGAGTCCGATTTTGACCTTGTAGCTTGAGCATAGCTTATTATATTAACTAACGTTCCTGACGCCTCCTCAATAGGTTTGTCGCTAATAGCAGTTTCTGAATTTTTTAAATTTTTTAAGCGATTTTTTAGATCACAAACTTCCATTGTAATTAAATAATTCTGAGATGAGAACTCCTCTATTTTATTTTTTAATACATTCATTTCAGGGAAAAATAATTCCTCAAATTCCTTTTTGATACAATTATTTATAAGTAACTGCAAATTAACTTGATTTAATTCTGATTTGTTAATAATCAATTCACCTTCCACTGATAATTCTTCCCTATTATCTTGCAAGGTTGAGTTTGAGTTTGTTTGCTCACACTTTACACATATCCAGAAATTTATTTCATTGTTACGCTTTAAGTCGTCAAATTTCTTGACATCGATGTTTTCACAAGCGATATGAAAAAATCTGTGACAACCCTTTTTGCATTCAATGTTATCATCAGATCTAGAAATGTTTTTTGAACATCTACCACACTCTATAGTCATATCTATAAAAACGAATTTACACGTTCATTAAATTATTGTTAGTATTATTATTATCGCCACCCATTCACTTAATTTTATTTTTTTTAGATTATTTAATTTTTATTATTTTTTAATTATTTAATTTATATTATTTTTTTTTTAAATTTTAACTTTATTTAACTAATAGTCCTGGGGCCTGGAACAGAAAAAATGGGGTGATCGTATTCAGGTCCATCTTTTGGAAATAAGCTATTTGAGTACCAGCGGACACGAAAATCTGGTTGGCTTCCACAGGCAGTGGCTTAAGCCCTCAGGATCCTTCAATGAAATTCTTAAAGAAGGAAAAAAGTAAGAAATATGACAGCATTCGGGATGCAACTTTGAAATTTTATCGTTCTTATAAAAAAAATCGACCAAAAAAATTGGCTGCCTTCTACAATGTCTCTGAGAGCGTGGCAGCTGGACTGAAATTAACGTCTTTATGCTACACACCTGCAAATACTAACTCGTGACTCATAAGCGGTATTTGAGTTGTCCACTGCCAAAGTAACTACTTTTTACATAAAAAGTAAGATTTTACTTTGCCATCCCTCTCAGGTGGGTTTCCCGCCTTCCTCACCAATTAGAAATTTATTATTAACAGTCCTGAGGCCTTAAGCCACTGCCTGTGGAAGCCAACCAGATTTTCGTGTTCGCTGGCACTCAAATAGCTTATTCCCAAAAGATGGGCCTGAATACGATCACCCCCTTTTTTCTGTTACAGGCCCCAGGACTATAATTTTAGTTTCTACAAAAACACTTGATTTTTTCTTTTTTTTTATAGTTTTAAAGTTTTATTTATATTACAGGCTCACAAATTTCTTTAAACTAATGTTGGTTTGCACCGTTCACATATTAACTGACAGATAGTTTATTTGGCAGATAAGTTGTTAAAAACCTTTGCTCTTTCATCTACTGTAGGTTAAATCAAATAACTGACGAATACATTTTCTACAAAATTACCTTCTACTTATGACTTTTTGCACCGATTTTGGTTTAAGTGGCAAATAAAATATATTTTTACAACTTATCTGCCAAATAAACTATTAGGCAGTTAATATGTAAACGATGCAAACCCCCATTAGAAATAAAACTTTATAGTCACAAACATAACTAGGAGCACAAATTATACGTGCACACACTTCGACGACAATATATGACTGATAATATCCAGCCTATTATCAATGTCGCCTATTCCAGGCATTCTTACTAAAACCTCCAACATTACAAAGATAACAATTGTATCAAACTTTTCCAGCCATAATTAAATCCAACCACAGTTGTGTGTGACCACATTATTCAGCACTTGAAGCCTCCGCAACACGAAAAATATTGGGTTTAGGGCTTTGTGGTCATGGAGACTTTTGTTCAGTAGGTCAAACACCATAACGTACTAAATTTTTAGGAAAATTCACCGAGGGCCATTTCTTATAAGAATTGTGTGAATGTGATCGTTATGTATAAAATTCAAAAAATCAGAATTGTGTGTGACAAGATTATCAGTACTTTAAGTCTCCACAACACGAACACTATTAGGTTTAGGGCTTTGTGGCCTTGGAGACTTTGGTTCGGTAGGTCAAATACTACAACATACTAAATTTTTAGGAAAATTCACCGAGAGCCATTTCCCATAAGAATTGTGCGGGGTCCTTTATCTGGTTATCAAGATTTATCCATACATCAAAAAGATAAGTTTTTAAATGTTTTGCAAAAATTTATATTCAAAGTATACAGTGTGTTCATGAAAACAATTTACAATAGCTAACTTTTTTATATTTAAAGATAGACAGTAATATCAGTCTAAATCAAAACAAGAGTTTGTTTTCCATAGCAAGCCTTTTTTCAATCAAACGGTTAATGCGCTGTAACTATAGGTTATTTGTTAATATTTTAATAATATTCTATTGTACTTTTATACAGATAATAATTCTAGAAATCCAAATATCAAAAAATATACAGGGTGTTATTAAATTAAAAGATTAAAATAGCTGTAGCTCCAGAACCAGTCCACTTTTTATTTTTTTAACTCCATAGCTAAATGCGGGAGATAAAAATACTACATCTTTGCTAATTTAACCGAATTCGTATCTTTAAAAATAAAACATTTAGCTATTGTAAACTGTTTTCATGAACTCTGTATGAATAATGTAAACGCAATTGAAGGTGTAAATGAAGCTAGGCTCAGAATTTTCACGGGCACCTACGAGGCGAAGTACATAAATGAGCGATTTAGTACCAGAATACGCAATTATGATGCTTCAAGTGAGGCCCACTGATTTTACGAAAGAATTAAAAAATATTAAATTCAAAGAGGCCCGTGTTAATTTTCTAATCGCAGACTGGGTGACCATTGACCAATACGAAGGTATCATTTATTGGTAATAAACCTGTAAGTTTAAACTTTAAACAGTGCCATTCTTTTATAAATCACCAGAACGTCATAATGACCACAACTGATGAACATCTATCCTGTGAAAAACATGAAGAAAACGACACTAAAATAATTTATCATATATGCAACATCAATTACAAAGCCAAGATTGTCATAAAATGCTTCGACAGGGCCGTGCCAAGGGGGGGGCAGAAGGGGCTCCTGCCCTGGGCGCAAACTTGGTAGGGGCGCAAATCAAAGTACGACGTATTTAATTTTTTTTTAAATTAATGCACCGCTGTAAAAAATGCACAATTACTCTAATAATCTCAGCAAATACATCCTTTTATTTTTAGATTTCTATTGAAAATGTAAAAAAATAAGCAGTTACTGTTACTATATACATAATATACCGGGTGACACAGGGGTTTGGAACACTGTTATCACTTCGTTATTTATTAACATATCAAAATGAAATTTGGTGTGGATTATATTCACATAAATTGCAATTGTTTTAACTACTTGTAAAAATTCTGTCACTTCCGATTACGCCGGAAATGAAGTAAACTTCTGATTTTTAAATGAAACACCATTATTATTTTTACTTCTTTAAAACCTATATTAAATTTTGAATACGGTAGCATCAAAAAAAATATTTTACAAGCAAAACAAAATTTTTTTTTCAATAAATAATTATAGTTGTCTAGAGTGCTGTGATGTAGTATAAAATCATCGGTGAGAGCTAATTGTACTATGGAAATTATGTTTGCACCTCGAAAGTTAAAGGTTGGTGTCGTGGAGCTTTCAGAAAATAATTTCGTCACATTTCCCTCAATAACTTCATCTTTTCAAATGGCATCACATCGGAACAACTCTATCGTTGTATTTAGAAAAAAATACTTTATCTGAAGTAGAATTTTTTCGATATGTTGCCATTTGAAAAAATGAAGTTATTGAAGGAAATGTGGCCAAATTACCTTCTGAAAGCTCCATAACAACATCCTTCAGCTTTTGTGGTGCAAACATAATTTCCATAGAACCAGTACTCCTCAACGATGATTTTATACCACATCACAACATTCTAGAAACCTGCGTAATTTATGAAAAAAAAAATTTCTTGATGCTATTGTATTCAAAATTTAATGTAGGTTTCAAAAAAGTAAAAATATCAATGGTGTTTCATTTAAAAATCAAAAGTTTACTTCATTTCCGGCGTAATCGGAAATGATAGTGTTCGCGCCATAGCGATTTTTATGAATTTATTTTGTTTT
Organism: Malthinus seriepunctatus; assembly: GCA_963924605.1. Taxonomy (NCBI): domain Eukaryota; kingdom Metazoa; phylum Arthropoda; class Insecta; order Coleoptera; family Cantharidae; genus Malthinus; species Malthinus seriepunctatus. The sequence continues at coordinate 63,013,111 of OZ004600.1, read as the reverse complement.
ATTTAATTGGCGCATGTTTGGTTGATTTGAGACCCAGGGTCGGGCCTTTAATCAGGGGACATTAATTGTGAAGTTGTCGTTCATGTAATACGTATTGGTACATTTTTATTTAATATTAAAAGTTTAAAGATTTTCCTTTGGTTTGAGCATTATAATTCAAGTAGTTTTTGTGAATATCAATATATAACTATCCAGTGGCGACTCCGGGTAAATGGTGATTTATCTTTTTTCCTTCGATTCCTATCCTTATAGAATACATCTGCATCTTGGAGGAGTTATTTATTTTTTTTTTTTATTTTATTTTATTCCTCTTATTGAGGTTATAGACTACCAAACAGGCGTACGGCCTAATTACATGGTAGCCTGGACCGACAGCTTAACGTGCCCTCCGAAGCACGGCCAACTGCATGATATTAATTTTTAGAGATGGTCACCCATCCAACCACTATCCCGGCGGACCGAGCCTTTACTGTGGAGAGCGCTTGGTTCAGCGATACACGCTCGCGCTATGCAGTCAACTGCATTACCAACTTATTGGTAAGTTTATTATTTTTTTTATTAATTTATACAGTCCACTTATTTATCGCGTCAACAGATAGAATTTTCACAAGTAGTTAAAACAATTGTAATTTATGTGAATATAATTCACACCAAATTTCATTTTGATATGTTGATAAATAACGAAGTTATAAGAGTGTTCCAAACCCCTGTGTCACCCGATATAATGTAAATGCAATTGACATAAATGAGCGATTTCGTACCAGATTGCGCAATTATGATGCTTCAGGTTTATAAGGTTTAGTTTAACCTTGTAGAGTTGAGCAACAGGATCCTTCTATTTTGCGTAAGACAATGGATGGATTGAGGTTGATAACAAATTGGAATTTTTGTGGTTCCATTGAGACCAAATTCCAATCTTGGTCAGCGATGCAATTCAATCTCTTTCAGGTTAGTTAAGTTCATAAACTATTATTTAATAAATAACTGAAATGATGATCATAATGATTTTTAAATGTTATTATAAAAGACAACGTGGGAGACGTATCTCTGACGGCGAGGGATAGGGAATATGACTCTGAAGCAGAGAATATAAATTATGATAGCGACAGTGATTAAAAATGATTCCGTAAGGGAAAAGTTGCGAGCTCTCCATCTAGTACTACTTCAGTTTCTTTTTAATTTTAAGGTGCTTAACAACAGGTGTATCATTTAGAAGCCTCTCGTTTTCATTTAGAATGGGTTTCATAACAGTTCCACTGTTCCACAGTAAAAGAAGCCATAAAAATAATGTGGGAAGTGTTGCCCCTGTATATCTTTTGGCCACCCCGGCAATACGTTATCACGAATTGTGGGTGCAACCATCATAACACCAACACAGTTTGTTGATTTACTACTTGCTGTCAAAATAAAATTACCCCTCAGTTTAAGTAGGGGATGTTAGTGATGGTTGAACCCACAATTCGTGTTAGCCGTATAGCCGGGGTGGCCAAAAGATACATGTACAGGTGACTGTACATGAAAGTTCCGACAAGAGAAAGCTGGTTAGCAATAGCCAACGATTATTATAAAAAGTCAGATTTCCCTAATTGCATTGGTGCGATCGATGGGAAACATATCCGAGTGAAATGTCCAAATCTCTCGGGCACAATGTTCTAAAACCACAAGCAGTATTTTTTCCATCGTTCTGCAGGGAGTAACAGATGGCAACTACATGTTCGTTACAATTGATGTTAGAGGTTATAGAAAGCAAACTGATGGAGGAACATTTCGTTCCACCTCGTTGTTTAATTTATTAATGGGGAATTGGACTACAATCGAATTTTGTACTTTTTTCTATAAAAACGTAAAGAACTAAACAAAAAACTTATCACTTTTTTAAATTTTTTCTCTAACTCGAATATTAAGCCCAAAATAAATTTTTTAAAAACGCTATGACGTAGCCACTACTAACGCACTAACCGGCAATACATAGTAAGAAGAGAGCTGGATATATATTAGTAGCTACGTCATAGCGTTTTTAAAAAATGTATTTTGGGCTTAATATTCGAGTTAGAGAAAAAATATAAAATGCTATGAGATCAAAATAAACTCTAATTTCAAAATAAAAAATAAAAAAACAAGTGTCCAATTCCCCATTAGTCCAACAACCTACCAATTCCCGAAGATGTTGCATTGCTTGGTAGTACTACTGTTATGCCATATGTTTATGTGAGAAATGAGGCTTATCCTCTGCTAAGATATTTATTGAAACCTTATCCCCGAAGAAATTTAAACAAAGATACTGAATATTTCAATTCGAGGCTCTCAAGAGCGCGCAGAATGATCAAGTGTGCATTTGGGATTTTAATAAGTAAATGGCGTATTCTATGGAAACCCATTGAATGACATCATTAATACTTCAGTTAAATTCAACACAATTACGGTGTAACCTCGGAAAATTTCCCAGAAAGCTCGATTTTTGTATGAACCTTGATATTGCCGTTATAAACAATGTCTCAAAAGTTCCCATCGATCCGAACCCTGCTAAATATCTGAAAAAGCAAGAAAATATGAATAACCAGAATAACTCGTAAACTATTAATTTTTCGCTAAAAGTAGCTTTTAAATTCATTACTATCACCACAGACTACTAATCACCATGCTTGTTTTCACCAACGGTTCCTAAGCAATTGCCTAATGCCTAACGCTAAGACAACTCCTAACCCAATGCATACAAATTATTAACCATTACGATATCGTTATGCAGATACCTTTGTTTATCTTATTTAGGAACCCTGGCGCGCGTGATGAAACAGGGTGAAGCGCAATTTCGACTTAAAAAATGCTAATATCAAATTAAGCAATGCCTAACTTTGCGAATCGTCGGTGAAAACGGGCATTAGTGTCCTAAGTTTGCTGCACAAAACAATCCTTAAAAAGAAGATAACCTTAAACTCTTAATTGGTTTATATTTATATTTTTATATAAACCATAACCCAATTTGAAACATAATTCAGTTCTTTATCACTGAACGCAAAAATATACAAGGTGTTCCATTTTGAAGAATCATGTTTTCGTCACTTAAAAATAACAAAGTTTGTTCTTTTCAAAAAAACATCCAGTAGAATAAAATCAATTTTCGTTAATGAGTAATGATGGATAGTTTGAACTACGCTTTCCCATCAAAGAAAATGGATGATATTGTACAAGATGTTTCTTTTGAGAAGAACAAACTTAGTTGTATTCAAGTGACAAAATCTTGATTTCTTAAATATAACACCCTGTATATTTTTGCGTAGAGTGATGAAGAATTTAATTATGTTTCAAATAGTGCTTGGGTTTACTATATCTAAACTCGATACCTTTGAAGATAATGATCTAAATTAGTCTATTTGGTTTTCTACTTTCTAAATGTAATTTTGGCAACAGACTTAAGACCCCGAGGAATAGTAATAGAACCTTTGTTGTATGAAATTTTACGATCTACAAATTTAGTATTAACTATTCTTATCGAAAAATAGATATAGTCAATTTTTTTAAAGACTACCGACACGTGACCACCTTTATATGTATAAATAAAGATGAAAACGACTTATTCCGAGAGTTTAATTAGTTAATTTAGTTAATACATTTATTGCTAATTATTATTAAATATTTATTTAGAAAATTTATAATTAAATTAATTATTTATTCAATACAGGGTGTCCCAACGCTGCGTTATCGTAGAACTGTGGCTTTGCTGTAGAATTTAACAAAAAAATTTTAATGCACAACTATACGGTGATCCATTTAAATGCTACAGGCCACACTTGTATTTTTTTAAATGGAACACCCTGTATATTTTTGCATATTCAGATTACCCTTTCGAAGGCGATTATAGTCATGTGTAGGTTAATGGGTCTACCATGGACCTGGGACAAGATAATGCGTAGTTTATATTAAAAACGGGTCAACTTTGCGTGCCTGTTGTGACTTATCGAATTGACATTTTTGACCGAGGTTTGAGTTAAAATAATGCTAATATCGTCTTTTTTCCTTATTATCTTTCAAAGCGACATACAACGTCAAAATGAGACCATGTGACTCTCCAACGCAAAATGTTAGTTTCCTTCATTTTTTTAAATGGCACCCCCTATTTTCGATTTCAGGAAAAGAGAGCCCCTTTTCTAAGCTTTCTAATGATATAATATTTTCTAAATCTATTCACTTTTAAAATTCAACTTTTATCCCATTTAAAAAATTAAGAAAAATTACACTTTGCGTTGGAGATCCACACGGCACAATTATTGCGGTTTTGTCAACTTTGAAAATTATTTTAGAAAGAAGCCGATATTAGAATTATTCTAATGCAAACCGCAGTCAAAAATGTTAATTCGTTACTTTATAGCAGATGAGTAAAGTTGACTTGTATTTTCCTAAAATTCGCAGTATCTTGGCCCAAATCTACGGTAGACCCATTAAACCATACATTACTATAATCGTTCTCGAAAGGGGAATCCAAATATATAAAAATATACATGGTGTTCCATTTAAAAAAATACAAGTGTAGCCTATAGCATTTAAATGGATCACCCGGTTTATGTAAAAATATTTTTAAGAGGTGCAGCTCTCAGAGAACTATAGCCATACATTAAACTTTTTTTGTTAAATTATAAGGCAAAGTCACAATTCTACGATAACGGAGTGTTGGGACTCCCTGTATGTATTGATGTTCGACAAGATTATATTAAAAAATAAAATTATAAAAAAAATATATTTATGTCTCTTTCGACCACATTCCGCGAACTTAAAAATCTCCCCGCGTACCTCCTCAGCATTGACAGATGGATCCAATGATTTACATAATTTACAGTGTCAAAGGTTTTAGTCAAGTAATCTTATCTTATCACTGAAACGAGTCCAATCATCGTTCTATCATCTATCACATTGATGAGAGCAGTTAGTAGTGCAAATGAATCCCAATGAGTTCGATGCCCAAAGAGCTGGAAATGTTTTTTTTTATTTCTTGGATTGACTTCTGTCATCTCAACACAGTTCCGCGTAGGCTGGGTTTCATAAAGGGTGCTAAGCACGTGCTGAGCACTTGCCTAACTTAAGTTCGTGATCGCGGACTTAAGTCCGTTTCATAAAGCGTCCTCAAACTCGAACAATGGTCAGGCGAACAGTCGCCGCTTTCGGCGATTATTGGTTGAATACAAACGTACTAACCGATAACCGCCGAATGCGGCGACTGTTCTTCTGCCCATTGTTCGAGTTTGAGGAAGCTTTATGAAATGGACTTAAGTTCGCGATCTTCAACTTAAGTTTGGCAAGTGCTGAGCACGTGCTTAGCACCCTCTATGAAACCCAGCCTTAATGTCGAATCATACATCACAAAGCGTAGTTCCAATTGAGTGAGCCTGTATAGTCAAATTTGTTATTTATCGGATTTTATCCATTTCTCCATTTGTCGTCCCGCTTGCCTGCCTTACTACCCGCTATCTCTCTTACCATAAGAAAACTAAGGAACAAACTTATCGTATATTAACAAATATGTCATTAATACATACAGGGTGTCCCCAACACTCCGTTATCGTAGAATTGTGACTTTGCCTTATAATTTAATAAAAAAAGGTTAATGCATGGCTATAGTTCTCTGAGAGCTGCACCTCTTAAAAATATTTTTACATATACCGGGTGATCCATTTAAATGCTATAGGCCACACTTGTATTTTTTTAAATGGAACACCCTGTATATTTTTATATATTTGGATTTCCCTTTCGAGAACGATTATAGTAATGTATGGTTTAATGGGTCTACCGTAGATTTGGACCAAGATACTGCGAATTTTAGAAAAATACAAGTCAACTTTGCTTATCTGCTATAAAGTAACGAATTAACATTTTTGACTGCGGTTTGCATTAGAATAATTCTAATATCGGCTTCTTTCTAAAATATTTTTTAAAGTTGACAAAACAGCAATAATTGTGCCGTGTGGATCTCCAACGCAAAGTGTAATTTTTCTTAATTTTTTAAATGGGATAAAAGTTGAATTTTAAAAGTGAATAGATTTAGAAAATATTATATCATTAGAAAGCGTAGAAAATTGGCTCTCTCTTGCTGAAATCGAAAATAGGGGGTGCCATTTAAAAAAATGAAGAAAACTGACATTTTGCGTTGGAGAGTCACATGGTCTCATTTTGACGTTGTATGTCGCTTTGAAAGATAATAAGGAAAAAAGACGATATTAGCATTATTTTAACTCAAACCTCGGTCAAAAATGTCAATTCGTTAAGTCACAACAGGCACGCAAAGTTGACTCGTTTCTAATATAAAATACGCATTATCTTGTCCCAGGTCCATGGTGGACCCATTAACCCACACATGACTATAATCGCCTTCGAAAGGGGAATCTGAATATGCAAAAATATACAGGGTGTTCCATTTAAAAAAATACAAGTGTGACCTGTAGCATTTAAATGGACCACCCGGTATATTTAAAAATATTTTTAAGAGATGAAGCTCTAAGAGAACTATAGTTGTGCATTAAATTTTTTTTGTTAAAATCTACAGCAAAGCCACAGTTCTACTATAACGCAGCGTTGGGACACCCTGTATTTGGATTCCCCTTTCGAGAACGATTATAGTAATGTATGGTTTAATGAGTCTACCGTAGATTTGGGCCAAGATACTGCGAATTTTAGGAAAATACAAGTCAACTTTGCTTATCTGCTATAAAGTAACGAATTGACATTTTTGACTGCGGTTTGCATTAGAATAATTCTAATATCGGCTTCTTTCTAAAATATTTTTCAAAGTTGACAAAACCGCAATAATTGTGCCGTGTGGATCTCCAACGCAAAGTGTAATTTTTTAAATGGGATAAAAGTTGAATTTTAAAAGTAAATAGATTGAGAAAATATTATATCATTAGAAAGCTTAGAAAGGGGGCTCTCTTTTCCTGAAATCGAAAATAGGGGGTGCCATTTAAAAAAATAAAGAAAACTGACATTTTGCGTTGGAGAGTCGGATGGTCTCATTTTGACGTTGTATGTCGCTTTGAAAGATAATAAGGAAAAAAGACAATATTAGCATTATTTTAACTCAAACCTGGGTAAAAAATGTCAATTCGTTAAGTCACAACAGGCACGCAAAGTTGACTCGTTTTTACTATAAAATACGCATTATCTTGTCCCAGGTCCATGGTGGACCCATTAACCCACACATGACTATAATCGCCTTCGAAAGGGGAATCTGAATATGCAAAAGTATATAGGGTATTCCATTTAAAAAAATACAAGTGTGGCCTGTAGCATTTAAATGGATCACCCGGTATATTTAAAAATATTTTTAAGGGATGAAGCCCTAAGAGAACTATAGTTGTGCATTAAAATTTTTTTTGTTAAATTCTACAGCAAAGCTACAGTTCTACTATAACGCAGCGTTGGGACACCCTGTATGTATTTTAAAAGTCACGTGTCGGTAGTCTTTTAAAAATTCTAGTGTACATAGTTTACGAGATATTTCGGAAAAACTTCATTTTCTTACCTTCCTCCGCCTATAAAATTTTGGGGACTTTTGAGACATTGTTTAGAACAACAATATTAAGCTTCACTCAAAAATTCAGCTTTCTGGGAATTTTTCCGAGGTCACATTTTAATTTGATTAGACTATAAATGTATTTGTTTGTTACATATAATGTAATAATGGATAACGAAGGTGTTAAAGAAAATTTCAACCAATTAACATAATCTACAATAAGAGGGAGTCAAGAGGAAATGAAAATAGTAAAAACCTAATGCTCGTTTTCACCAACGGTACCTAAGCAATTGCCTACGTAAGAATTGCCTAATGCTTTGACAACTCCTAACCCGATGCGTAAAAATTATTAACCATTACGATACCGATATACCTATGGATATTTTTGTTTATCTTACTTAGGAACCCTGGTGCGCGTGGGAAACAGGGTGAAGCGCAATTTCGACTTAAAAAATGCTAATGTCAAATTAAGCAATGCCTAACTTTGCGAATCGTTGGTGAAAACGAGCATAAAAGTAATAAGCGATACATTTAGAACATAATTATGTAACAAGAAACTTTAATGAACACTTGATAGTTATAAAATCAAAAATACCAACGTATTAGGCGACTGTCAGACAGACGTTTTTCAGCGACCGTCATAGACCGACCAAAATTTTCAAGACGTGGTTTTTAATATCATTAGCCACATAGCATCGACAGTCATTGATAAGTCGATAATGGTCACTATCGCCAATCGCTGACGATTGACCGTCTGTCTAACAACTGTCTAATAATATTCAAAACCATGTGTCAAAACTTTTGGTCGGTCTATGACAGTCGCTGTAAAACGTCTGTCTGACAGCCCCCGTAAGGTGTGATTTCGTTGCGACGTCCAGCAATCGCGGTCGGGTGCGACGGCCAGCAGTCGAGCACTGCTACAATGCATTTTAAATGTAAGTGATTTCGTTAACGCGGCTCGTCTTGGCGACTCGAAAATTTCCAGTCGACGGTTGCGTCTCGACCGCTCAAAAACATGTCGAGGAGCGACCGCCCTGCGGTTGTTTCGTATTTGTATTGTACAGAGAGTATGGAATAATCTAATTATTTTATTTCCTGATAGGAATATCAAAAAACGGTTGGATTCGTCAAATTGATTTATTTTGAAACAAATATTTTCCGTTGATTTTTATTTTTCTACCTCTCGCTCCTTTCGAGTAGTGACGTCATCAAAGGTTTTTTTAAATTGCAACCCCTTCTTTTTTTCGATAATAAGACAGATGATGAAATTCTGATATCAGCAATATGCACATGTTTGCTCTTTAGACGTACAGTTTCGAAGATATTTATTTTTAAATGTAGTTACGGAGAGTGGTGGTGTTTTTAAATGAAATTTTCGCAGGGGTAAAAATTTTTTATTGTAAAAACAATAAATATTTTAATATTGATGCTAAAACTCATGTTTTGGGGCAAGTGGACTGTAATAAATCAATAACGAAAATAATTAAAATTATCAACTCATCTCATGAAAGACTGTTAAATATACCGGGTGACACAGGGATTTGGAACACTCTTATAACTCCGTTATTTATCAACATATCAAAATGAAATTTGGTGTGCGTTATATTCACATAATTTGCAATTGTTTTAATTAATTGTGAAAATTCTGACACTTCCGATTACGCCGGAAATGAAGTGAACTTTTGATTTTTAAATGTAACATCGTATATATTTTTACTTTTTTGAAATCTACATTAAATTTTGAATACAGTAGCATCAAAAAAGTAAATTTTAAAAACAAAATAAAATATTTTTACAAAAAATACGAAAGTGTCTTGGGTGCTTTTTCGTAAATTAATTACCATTTTTAAAAGAAATAATTGCATAAAACGTATGGTATGGTGCCATTTGAAAAAATGAAGATATCAAAGGAAATGTGACCAAATAACCTTCTGATAGCTCCACAGCACCAACTTTCAACTTTTGTGGTGCAAGCATAATTGCAATAGTGCAAGTACCTCTCAACAATGATTTTATACCACATCCACAGCACCCTAGACACTTTCGTATTTTTTGTAAAAATATTTTATTTTGTTTTTAAAATTTACTTTTTTGATGCTACTGTATTCAAAATTTAATGTAGATTTCAAAAAAGTAAAAATATATACGATGTTACATTTAAAAATCAAAAGTTCACTTCATTTCCGGCGTAATCGGAAGTGTCAGAATTTTCAAATTAGTTAAAACAATTGCAAATTATATGAATATAACGTATACCAAATTTCATTTTGATATGTTGATAAATAACGGAGTTATAAGAGTGTTCCAAATCCCTGTGTCACCCGGTATATAAGATCAGCCAAAATAGGATAGGAAAAAAGGAAATTTCTGACCTTATTTTTGTTGATTAACTTCTTTAATGATAATGAATAACTTTTAACTAAACTTAACTTATTTCTTATAGATTCAGGTAATAATTGTAAACTGTACTCTCTTTATGAAGGTTAAATTTGAACTCAACTTAATATTCAATTCTCAATTAAATTGATAAAATAAAACCGCATTTAAATAAAATAAAATAAACTAAAAGTAACTCGTACTGCCCTCTATATTTAACAACACACAAACAGCATTTCATTTCTAAAGTTTCCTTAACCATAGGTACTATGGTACACCTTACATCTCAAAACTTTTACTGCGACTGGCAAACCCGGACGTCAGACCTTTCAACCAAATCACCCGAACGTTAGCGGCTGGCCGTGACTGCTGGCCGTCGCGTCTGGCCGCGAGCGCTGGACGTCGGCGTCGCAACGAAATCACACCTTTAGGTAGGTATGTTAGTTACTTATACTCCTGTCTCACAATTATAGAGAATGACTCATTCCTAATGTGTTCACAAGCTTTAGCTAACTGTAGACCGGCTTCTATTGAGATAGATGCAGAAAACATGTGCCGCTTTAATAGAATATCGTATTTTACTATATAGAGCAGGTGCCCAAGGTAATTGAGTATGCAAAATATGAGGACCGCGTTCTATCAACGGATTTGGATTTGGGAGATATCAAAGTTTAATATTTTCGATGTTGCCGGACAGTCTTATGGGGCAATCATTAATGGTTGGCGCTCGAAGTCATAAGACATGTTGAAAAATCACATTTTAATTTTTTTCTACTTAACGGTTAGGTTGACGAAATTTTGCAACAGAGATAATTTATGTAAAATTGAAATACGAACAAAATGATGTATTTAAATGTTTAAATAGTAAAAGTGGTGACGAAGAAGAATAATTTTTTATAATTTTGCGAAGTTTGGTAACAGCAATTTTTTTTTCTTAAACGGTTGATAATATCACGGTGTAGGTGCCGATAAGATTTCCGAACCCAATTTTGACTAAAAGGCACTTTTAATGTAGTTTTCTTAGACCACAAAGAGCTTAAGCTGAGAGCAACCCACTCCTTGAATGAATTTTGACGAAATTGTTTTTATTGAGTTCTCAATACCCTAAACTCTAAAGAACAAAGTTTATACTGTAAAAAAGTGTACATTTGCTTCATCATTTTTTTAAACCACTTCTTGTGAATTCAATTTTCAAAATTTTAAAAATAAGCTGAAAAAGCAGGTTTTTCTAAAAAAATTTTTTTTTCGCTAAATAATGAGTTGTTTTTCCCCCTGATCCGACCAACAGAAGCGAAGTTATTCACACAATAGTGAACCTAGAAGATAAAAAGTCAAAATTTTACACTAAAGTCGAAGCAAAAGTGCCTTCCGGTCAAAATTGGGATGAAATATTTTATCTGCACACGCACAGTGATGTTTTCGACCAAGTAAGAAAAAAAAATTGCTGTTATTAAAGTCTTCTCAAATTATGAAAAGTAATGCTTCTTTGCCACCACTTTAACTATTTAAACATTTAAATACATCATTTTGTTCGTATTTTAATTCTGCATAAATTACCGTTCTTTCAAAAATTTCGTCAACCTAACCGTAAGGCCGAAAAAAATTAAAATGTTAAAATTTAAAAATGATAGCCAAATTTGGGGGTGTTCCGGCAACCCTATGATAGGGGACTTTTAGTATGTTATACATATGGGTATAAGGAACATATTCCCACTGATAACTGCCTTATTTAAATTTGTCCGAGTTACTGACGATTTTTATATTAATTTCCCCGAGCTATAGGAAAAGTTGTTTGTTTAGCATAGCTCGTATCATTTTCTGGTGTAACCACGTATGAAAAAAACATGTATTTGAAATTCTTATTTTTTTAAGTAAAAGAGCATGTAAAAAAATATCCTTAGACTTTTCCGATGTGTTGAAAGCCCCAGAAGGGAAAATTTTAGAAAAAGTTTATTCATCGAAAATGTAGAAAAAATTGTCGAAATGTCCAATATTATTTTTACACGCGTTTACTGGCTGTGATACGACATCTGCCTATTTCCGTAAGGGTAAAAATATTTTTGCCAAAACATCTGAGAAGCGCCAAGACAACGCGTCGCAGAAATGTTTATACATTTACACAAAAGCGAATTATGGACTTTTAATGAATGAAAAAACGTATTATTGGAATGTGCGAGGCACGTAAGAACGAAACAGATTTAAACTTTTATTTAGAACATCCAAAGGTAATTTCTTTTAATCACATTATTATTAAGATTTAACAGAAATTTGTAAAATTATACAGGGTGTAACTACTCGACTCATCCAAAGATATAGGAGTTGTAGATCTCGAAAAAACTAACATTTTTTTTATTTCACCATTTTGAATTTGGAGCCTCCTATTCGAGATACAGTCGATATAAGTTTTTTTGTTTTTCTACTCCAGTTTATTTATTTTTAAGTTCAAAAAAAAAATAAAAATTGTTTTGAAATCCTCGTAAATTTCTCTAAAACTTTTGTGTTTAGCACAATCTTCTATCTTCATTAATATCAAAATGGCGACCAATTTAGAACTTCGACCTTGAAAATTTCAAAAATCACACGGTGAATTTTCTAAAAAAGAATATGCGCTTATTCTACTCATGAAGATCTACATTTTAAGTTAAAAAACCTACTAGAAATTTTTTATAGTTTAGGAGTTACAGGAGATTGAATTTAAACGATCAAATTCTAAATGAGTGCTGTTTCTGTTTTTCCGTTTCTCTTTTGTTTTTCCTTGTCAGTTTTGATAATAATTAAATTTATTAGTTAATTATTGTTATTCGAAAGTGATTTTTATTAATTATTAATAAAAACTATTTTTTGTAAAAAATGGAACTGTCTACTCTTCAAGAATTTATTGACATAAATTGACAGACAATTTTCTGTAGCTCCTAAACTATAAAAAATTTCTATTAACTTTTTTGACTTAAAATGTAGATTTTGATGAGTAGAATAAGCTCATATTCTTTTTTAGAAAATCCACCGTGAGATTTTTGAAATTTTCAAGGTCAAAGTTTTCAATTGGGCGCCATATTGGTATTAATGAAGATAGAAGGTAGATGTAAATACAAAAGTTTTATAGAAATTTACAAGGATTTCAAAACAATTTTCATTTTTTTTTAAAACTTAAAAATAAAAAAACTGGAAAAGAAATAGAAAAAAACTAATATCGAGTGTATCTGGAATAGGAGGCTCCAAATTCAAAATGGCGAAATAAGAAAAATGTTAGTTTTTTCTAGATCTACAACTCCTATATCTTTGGATGAGTCGAGTAGTTACACCCTGTATAATTCTTTTCTATTTTAATAAAACTGCAATGAAAGCTAAGAACACGAGAGTTTAATTACCGTCGCTGCCATGCACTGCTGATGCAGCTTCACAGCACTTTAAGAGGGTTTCGTATGCAAGTACAATAGTTGTGGCTAGGACACAACCTAAAACCTTAAGATTTGAGGTGGAAAAGGAATAAAATTGCAATAACAATGACCCAACAACCAACTCCACTAAAATTTATCTATAATTGTATTTTGTTCTTGTAAAACCGGATGTCGTCAAACTTGTGGTTGCAGAAAAGCTTGGCTATTTTTTACACCAGTGCGTGGTTATGCAACGGTACTAAGTGCCACAACCGGGATAGAGTTATTAAAGATGACGAAGAAGATAACGAAATTTTAGTATATTTCTGTTATTATTGGTACGGTTGAACCGGTGGAAGCTAGTGGTCTCGATGATCAACTCCTTACCGAATTATTACAATTACCTTCTGGTGGGAGTCTTCCGAAAAGGAGAACCTAATTTCAGCGATCCACGACCAGGATGTGTCAGTACAGGTATGACCAACTGTAAAGCAAAGAGTCAATCAAAACGGAAGCACAAAAAGAATGATGATGATTGGGAATGTGAAGGGTTGTGGAATCAGCTATCAAGATGATGTGAAGAAAATAAATAATACAGCATGGGTTCAATGTTCATTTTGCTGGGTACCTTACCGCAACAAATTCCAATCAAAACATGATGATGAAGAAACCTTCATGTGTGATGCTGATGGTGGTGGCGAAGTATATTATGATTGATTCAATGATTCCTCAAGCGAGGAATGACAATTGGCAATCTTCGGTTGAGACGATTTTCCTAAACGAAAAACCACCTTACGTGGTTACCAACAATTCGACCTCTTTCAAATTTGCTCAACTGAGAATAATTTGCACGCTGTCGTATTCTAGGCATGATCACACTCTCAAAACAAGTGAAACAGGAGAATGACAAGCATAGCAATAACTAAATGAACGAAAACTAGCAAGAAATAACCTGATAATTTGGTTACATCATTTTTCCCCAGAAGATCTTTAAGAAGTTCAAGAACGGAAGAGATTTCTTCTACTGTATGTACGAAAAAACAATACCAAGTGTCAGAAATGCCATTACCACTTGATGAATCTCATCCAAATTTGAATCAATTATTACCCTTGAGTAGTAAAATGGTTTTGCCAAATTTTATCAAAAAATTCCAAGTCCTTCTTGGTGTTGCAATTTCCATGTCACTGGGTACCTATATTACATACACAACATTATGCTAATTGAAACAAAAACTTTTTGAGAATTCCATAAAGTTAAATAGTAAAAAAAGACCTTTTACATTATGCTTAAAGTTAATGGTTTATTTTGACAACATACATACAAAAATTAATATTATTATCACAAGTACAATAAGGCTTCGTACAAGTGTCAATGTTATTCTATTTGGTACACTTGCTACACATACTTAGGTATATTTGATTTTTTTTATATAAAATATGATTTATAATGAAACACTTAAAAATACATTTTTTAGATATGTTTTTAACAACCACAAAAATAATTGTTTTAATTTTTCATTGTAATTGAAATTTGAGCTAATATTAACAACTACAAATAAATGATAATAAATTACATTAAATTATTAGAAGCGGATATAAACTAGCGAATAGTAATTAATACAAAAATTAATATTTTAAGTTGTAGTAATTCATTATTATAATCACTATCATCGTTAATGATTATAGCTTTTATTTATTTCTAAGTAGGTACTACTTGATCATTAATGCTTTCTTGTTTATTCAACTATTTGCTTGGTCCTATAGAGAGAAATGTAAAAGGTGTAGACATAACTTTAAAGGTTGATTAATCAGGCATTGGTATATTGTTATTTTTTACCCCGAATTACACGATTAATCAACGCCAAAAGTTATGTTCACACCTTTTAAATCGCCCTGTATTAATTATACATACAACAGATATCCGACTTGAATAGAAATAAATTCATTAATGAGGCTGTTTTCAAATTACACCCTGCATAATTCTATCTCTGCCAAAGTTTTCACGTCGAAACGTCTAATTTGTACAATGTGTTCTACAAGATGTAAAGAAGTGGTAAAATGGACAAAATTGCAGTTTTTGGTGCTTATCAATAGGTATATCATTAAGAAAAATGTCATTCAGAAGTTACGTGCCAGTGGGCTCTACCTATTCTGACGCCCCCTGCAAACTTCAAATATTCCGTCCCTTTTGTTATTATACCGGGTGATACAGGGGTTTGGAACATTCTTATAACTCCATTATTTGTCAACATATCAAAATGAAATTTGGTGTGGACTATACTCACATAAATTTCAATTGTTTTAATTACTTGTGAAAATTCTGTCACTTCCGATTACGCCGGAAATTAAGTCAACTTTTGATTTTTAAATGGAACACCATAAATATTTTTACTTTTTTGAAACCTACATTAAATTTTGAATACAGTAGCATCAAAGAAATTAATTTTATAAGCAAAATAAAATTTATTTTTCAGTGCTGTGATGTGGTAGAAAATCATCGGTGAGAGCTAATTGTACTATGGAAATTATGTTTGCACCACAAAAGTTGAAGGTTGGTGTTGTGGAGCTTTCAGAAAGTAATTTAGTTACATTTTCCTCAATAACTTCATTTTTTCAAATGGCATCATATCGGAACAACTCCATCGTTCTATTTAGAAAAAAATACTTTATCTGAGGTAGAATTGTTCCGATATGTTGCCATTTGAAAAAATGAAGATATTGAAGGAAATGTGACAAAATTACCTTCTGAAAGCTCCACAACATCATCCTCCAGCTTTTGTGGTGTAAAAGTAATTTTCATAGTGCAAGTACCTCTCACGGATGATTTTATACACATCACAGCACTCTTGAAACCAGCGTAGTTTTGGAAAAAAATAATTTATTTTTGATTATAAAATTAATTTTTTTAATGCTACTGTATTCAAAATTTAATGTAGATTTTAAAAAAGTAAAAATATATACGGTGTTTCATTTAAAAATCAAAAGTTTACTTCATTTCCGGCGTCATCAGAAGTGACAGAACTTTCACAAGTAGTTAAAACAATAGGGAAGTCTCTTCAAATTTATATCACAATCAAACACCAATTTTGAGTTGTAGAATATTAATCCATTCACAATTATGTGGTTCACTAAAATTAAATTAAATTTTTTAGCGTAGTTTTTGCATGTTCTAAACTGGTTGTGAGCAAGAAAACAGTAGGCTTCAAAAAACGATTATGTGACGTCAAAACACATGCTTTGGATTGTCATCACACAGCACCTACTACGTCATGCTTGTCACATTTCACATGTTCATTAAAATTGCATTTATTATGGCTGTAAAAGGGTACAAGAAAGCAAATTTCGGTGATTTGCCTTATCTAAATACAGGGTGATTTTTTTAAGTGGTACTAACATTGGGATCTCGGAAACCGTAAGAGTTACAAGGTTGGTTAAATTAGCAAAAAGTTGTATATTTTGATGATCTTTACGAATCCGTTTAGAAAATTCAAAAATTTAAAATGGTTTCCGAGATAATGCAGAAAAACTGAGAATTGAAATTTCGTTTTTCGACTGTAGTTTCAAAATGGCGTACTTAAGAAAAAAAATTCTCGGAAAAAATTTTCAAGAAATCAAAAAGCTATCAAACGATACCAAACTCGACTTTTTATCTCATCGACGCTAAGCGTCGCTACGTTCAACTTTTTAGTTTCTTATGGGGGCCTAGCATTTTTTTTATCAAATATTACTCAGTAGGCTTGTCTAAATTGGGATACCAAACGACAACTTTTTATCTTATACTTTTCTTAATTTTCACAACTTTTCAGGTTGTCAATGTTAATATTTTACTTTATGTTATTTTTTACGATGAAAAATAACGATTAAAACTTAGTTTTTAAAGTTTTAGAGATGTAAAGGTAACCCACCGTAAGGTGAATCCACCACGTGATGACCGTTAAAGTTGCGCAGTAGATTAGTGCGGTCGTTGCTTAGGAACGAACGTAGACAGTGCCGTCGTATAATTATTACATTACTTTTGTTGAAGCAAAATAATTATAAGCATTTTAATAATGTGAAGATCTCATTCACAAAGTATTAAACCAGTAATTAATTATTAATAGTACTTCAAATAAAAATTTAAATTAAGTAATTATTTTAAATTTTGACAACTTTAAAAAATAATTTTTTTGACAGAAGAAATAACTAGCTCCGCCAATGGGTTCTGACGCCACGCCTCGCGCAGGTTTGGTCACGTGGTGGATTCGACTTAAGTTGGGACTACTATAATTTAATCGGGAAATTAAATTTCGTTACTAAGATTTAATAAATAATAATTTGATTTATTTTTATTTCCAGCTCAACTTACTTTTCTAAAATTTAAAACCTAAGTTTTAATGGTTATTTTTTATCGTAAAAAATAACATAAAGTAAAATATTACATAACATAACCTGAAAAGTTGTGAAAATTAAGAAAAGTACAACATAAAAAGTTGTCGTTTGGTATCCGAATTAAGACAAGCCTACTGAGTAATATTTGCAAAAAAAATGATAGCTCCTCCATAAGAAAATAAAAAGTTGAACTTCGCGACGCTTCGTCGATGTGATAAAAAGTCGAGTTTGGTATCGTTTGATAGCTTATTTGATCTTCTAAAAAATTTTCCTGAAAATTTTTTTTTCTTAGTACGCCAGTTTGAAACTACAGTCGCAAAACAAAATTCCCAATTTTCACTTTTTCTGCATTATCTCGGAAACCATTTTAAATTTTGGAATCTTCTAAACGGATTCTTAAAGATCATCAAAATATGCAACTTTCTGCTAATTTAACCAACCTTGTAACTCTTACGGTTTCCGAGATCCCAATGTTAGTACCACTTAAAAAAATCACCCTGTATACTATACAGGGTGATTCAGAACTCGAGGCGAAAAATAAAATGTCGTAATCAGTATCGAATTGTAAGCAGAAAATGTAAAATAAATTTTTTTCCGATTCGCTTTTGTTTCCGAGATAATCAATTTCAAAGTTTTCAGAAGAAGTTATCTATAGGTTTGTTCCTACAAAGCTCGAACTAGCTCGTAACTGGGCGGAGTGTGCGCAGTTTGAAATTTGTATTTCCAACTTCAATGTGCGCATGCTCTGTTCAGTTCTGAACCGTTCTGAACTGGTTCGATTGTTTGTAGGAACAAACCTATTACATATTAAAAACAAGGCAAGCCTTTGAAAAATGAAAATGGAATGTCATATTCCGAGTCGAATTCTAAGCAGAAAATATGTAATAAATGTTTTACCGATTTTGCTTTGTTTCCGAGATAATCAAGTTCAAAAAGTTTCCCATAAAGATCCAAAATTTTAAATTTTGAAATTGAACTAATTTTGAAAATTGATAATTTACATAACATGTGTAAATTAAGTTAAAAGTATTTCAAAAGTTAGCCACACACTAATAAAAGCTGAAAAGTGTTTTGTTTTTGCTCGGCCTGTCTTATTTATATGCAAAAAATTAACTTCTTCTGGAAACTTTGAAAACGATTATCTGGGAAACGAAACCCGATAGGAAAAAAATTTATTTTACATTTTTGATTCTAAATTTGACGCTGAATATGACATTTTATTTTTCGCCTCGAGTTTTGAATCACCCTGTATATAAAAGCCCATCAATTTATTTGTTCATAGATTTTGTTTAGGTATATAATATTCAAACATTTCCTATTTGCACGTGGCTCACACAAAATAATTTGGGCTCGCTTTGTGCCCACCTGATTTTTTTAAACCTAGTTACGTGCCTGTATGCTGAAGTTGCTATGCTAGTCATACTGTGTTCTGACGTCACAACCGCCAAATACCGTTTTTGGCGCGATATCTGTGACTCAAACTTTAAATATTTTTTTAAATACGAAATATTATCGCAAAAAAATTAAAAAAAAAAACCGCTACGTTTTGAAACAAGACGAACAATACTTAAATACTTTTGAAATTGAAGAGACTTCCCTATTGCAATTTATGTGAACATAAGTCCATACCAAATTTCATTTTGATATGTTAATAAATAACGGAGTTATAAGAGTGTTCCAAACCCCTGTGGTACCCGGTATATTTTATAAAATATTTGTAATGAGGTTTTTCCCGTTTCGTCCTTAACATAGTGGTCCCATAACATGTTGCGCCCCTAAGAGACGCTTACCTCGCTTACCGCCTAGTGCCACCTCTGTTACGTGCTCTACTTCACGTCGAGGGCTTCAACACTTTATTCCACAAGAAAAAATTAATATTGAATTAAGTACTCGTTTGGAGGCAACTATCTTGCTTTTTTTCGGAATTTAACCTAGCTCAAGCTGAAATTAAAAATCTTGAACCAGACGATGCAAACGAAGCTAAACATGAGAATGGACGCGAATAATTTGAAAGCAAATATAATCCACTTGTCAAATAATAACCGATCGAAGTTTGATTCTTTGTGTAAATTGTGTATCTAAATAAATAAATTAAATTAATTATTCGTAAAATTGGAACAACTACAAGATTTCCCTACGGTTCAATCTACTACAGATGAGTCGAAAATATTTAAGTTCATTTCTAAGAAACGACGAAGTTTTAAAATTAAAAACAGTAGCACTTTGTATACCTTATGGTACTTCAATCCTTCTAAATGCCTACTTTTTGATCAAATGACATTAAATGATATTGAAAAGTCATTTTTAGTTTTTTTTCTGAAAGGCACAGTATTCAATCGTTTTCTTGCTGCCAGAAACTGTGCCAAATCACCAATTCTCTATTTCTACTAATATCAAAGATAGCCATGCTGTCCGTCGTGTAAGACATTTGATAAGAAATGGAAAATCTGAAACACAGGGATAGATAGGGTGTAATTTAAATGGATGCCACGCCATTTTCTTCACATGAAATTGGAAGCACTATTTCTATTTAAAACTGAAACAACTGAGTAATTATGCATATTTGTAACTTATCGAAATATCTTATGCGGCGTTTACATTTATCAAATTACTTGAAGCAAGTCGACTTGAAGCCAGCGACTTGAAGCGAATTTTGAGTGGCCGCACTACTCTGCGACCACGGCAAAATGCGGCGTTTACATTTATTTAGTTACTTGAAGCAAGTCGACTTGAAGCCAGCGACTTGAAAGTGGTTGACAAATGTAAACAGTGTTTCAAGTAGTATCAAGTGAAGCTTGAATTCTAGTTTTCACTTGAATTCAATAGTCAAGTGAAGTAGACGACCCGTCTACTTTTCTTGAAACTTGAAATCACTTGCATCCACTTGAGTACAAATTGAGTAGTGGCAACAGTTCAGTCAAGTACAGTGGACTCAAGTGCAGTGAAGTCAAGTTTACTTTTTATTTTTTATAATTGTTATTGATTGTTAATTAAAATGAATAAATGGAGCAATGATGACATTATCCATTTTTTGGAAATCAACCAACATTTTGATGTCCTGTGGGCAGTGAGGCCATTTATGGGGGGGCACAGGGGGCCTGAGCTCCCCCTATTGGCTCATAATAATAATAATAATTAAAAGAGAACAATCCGTTTTTTGTCTAAATTTCATTTGTTTTGCATTTACTGAAAAAAAATGAAGAAAAGAATTTCAAACAAACACAATGTTCCTCAAAAATTTTAAGTAGTAATAAATATAACAATACCAGTAGGGATTTGACAGGATAGTGATGTATTTATTACAAACACATGTTTGAAAGCAATACTTCGAATGATCGGCCCGTTTGTATCCCTTCCGGTCATATATACTCATATTTTTAATTTTGTTCTACATACATCTTGTCTAATTATTTCAAGGATTTAATCTACAAATTAAATGAAGGGGGGCATTTTAATGGCATAAAATATAGATATTGTGAGGAATAAAATGAAGATGATAAAAACAATTTATTATATAAGCATAATAAAAACATCAAAGTACCTGAACAGACAGAATTTACATAAAAAGCATGGTACAAACAATGCAGGTACAAAAGGTACATTTGAAAGGATTAAAAAGGGTAAAATGGTAAAAGGTGTAATAAAAAGTAATTGACCATGTGCAACCAAAACACGGAAAGTACAGATATTTTTCAATAACATCAACGTGTACTAACAATGCTTCTGAAGTGCCGAGTGCCGACAGACCACATGTGAGAATTTACAAAAAAAGGGTCAAAACATTAAATCTTGAATATTATGAATAAATTAAAATAGAAAAACCCAGTGGCGTAAATAATTTTTTGCACAATCGTGTTCTATTCTGTACTTACCAACAATGTTTATACTAATAGAAAGTTGATTTTACCAAACCATTGTATGTGTCCATAGAAACAATAAAATAATGATTTCGAAATATTTAACCAAAAGCACAAGGGTGGTAAGGGGTGGTAAGTGAAACAGATGTTTGAGCTATTTGTTACTTTTATTCTTGTTACTGGGACAACATTGTTCTCCAGCGGTTACTATTTTGAATAAACTTTAAAATTATAAAAATTATTTACAACTGTCAACTAGTGTCAGTTTAAAAAATGAATTTATTATTAGTTATTTTTCACGATTGTGCAAAAAATAGTATGCAATACTCGGATCGTTAAGTGCTTTTCTTAACAAATCTCGAAAATTAGAAAAACTCGACCCTACGGGTCTCGTTTTGCTAACATTTTCTGGATTTGTTAACTATGCACTTACCGACCATGTATTGCAATGTACTATTTCTATCAAATATATTGTATAAAAAAGATATAACTGCACTGACTGACTCCTTTCTGCATGACCACATTCGGCGCCATTTTATTATTTACTACAATCCAGTAAACAAAATAAAACTCCGCATATTTGTACGCAAGTCGATGCAAATGATTTCAAGTTTCAAGTAAAGTAGACCGGTCGTCAACTTGCCTTGACTATTGAATTCAAGTGAAAACTAGAATTCAAGCTTCACTTGATACTACTTGAAACACTGTTTACATTTGTCAACCACTTTCAAGTCGCTGGCTTCAAGTCGACTTGCTTCAAGTAACTTGATAAATGTAAACGCCGCATTAGGAATTTAATTTATTTTTCACTCTAACCGTAAGATGGTTTGACTCAAATGTGCTAATCAAATTAAATTTTGGCTTGATAAACTATACTTCGTACTGATTGGAATTTGATTAAAAATGAAAACAAACCATAACTGACTATAAAAATGATTTATACGTTTGCACTAACGCTAAGCAACGGCTTAGAAGTTACCTAATTTGTTGATTTCTTATGCCCGTTTTTACCAACCGTTCCGAAGCAGTTGCCTACTTGAAAATCGCCTAACGCTATAGACAACTCCCAACCTGATGCATAAAAATTATTAACCATTACGATATCGTTATGCAGATACCTTTGCTTATCTTATTTAGGAACCCTGGCGCGCGTGTGAAACGCAATTATGACTTAAAAAATGCTAAAGTTAAAGATAAGGAATGCCTATCTTTGCGAATCGTTGATGAAAACATGCATTAATAAATGAAATGTGAGCAACATATTTTTAGGCGATCCCTAAGTGGTTGCATAGCGTTAGTGCAAATGACTCTTCCCCCCCCCTCAAGTGCAGTTTTTCGCCAGTTACTCCGCCAGGATCCATTTAATCGTAAAAGCAGCTTAACAATATTTTATAAAGTATCAAATTATCTATTAAATAAGCTATAGAACACATTTCTACTATCAAAAGATGTGGAGTAGTAGCTTCGTAAAGAACAGTGGTTTGGAAGCGTTTTTTGCGCGAGGCAATAAACGTTATATTTTCCGTATAAATTTTTTTTTGTATTATGTGATTAGTCTCATAACAACGTTGATGTTCAACGGGACAATTTAAGTCCTTACGTATCAACTATAATAGTGAAAGACAAAAAAAGCTAGTATTTACATTCTGTCAAAAGCAATCTGAAAATCGATTGTTAACACTATTTTTCTAACTCACGGTATAATTCCGTCTGCTTTGCTTGTCGTCGTTGAGTAAATAAACTGAGATGAATTTTTTGTCTTGAAATGTTGACGTGCCAAAATATATTTGGCGTTCAACTATAATATTTCACGATGTCGCTTTTATTGGTTGGAAACTAAAAAATCTTCGAATTTGCTATAAACAACAAAAAAGTACATACCCATCCGTAGAGGCACTTAATTAACGTTTCTTATTATTATTCCAAGCAAATTATTTTATAACGATAATTTATTTGTCATCTGCATTCAAGTGCAATTTATAAACGCATAAAAAAGTAATTGCTGCTATTGTGTCATTGTTATAATGCTTCTTAATTCAATCGAAGTAGACACGTGAGACACCCATGTGAGAGAATTCATAATTGTGTTCGTGGTTTATGATTTAGCGTGCAAACTGTACTGTACAACAACTTATGTCTGATCTTTTGACGTCGCACGTTTTTATTTCCAAAGTTCTTCAGTGTCGCCCGAGTTCAATAAAGCCAGTCGATACTAATATTCTTCTTTGTATAAGAAAGTTATTGTTTTGCAGTGATAGAGAAGAGAAGAGACGAAGGAAGATTTTAAAGAATTACTAAAACTCGACAGCTTTCTTAAAATATTAATTTCAGAACAATCTATTAGTTCATTAATGAAGGAAAATGATGATAATAACGGTAACGTTTGGTGGATGATTACGAAATTGAATGTGAGGTGCGAATGTGACTGAGACAGCACACTAAAGACTTTTATGATGCATCGGTAAAGCAATGGAACAAGTGTATAACTGTACCGTTAGACATGTTCAAGTATACCTGTGCAGGTCGTCTGTACAGGTATACTTGTGCAGTTATACCGAAACACACACACAGCCGAAAAAATAGTACAAATTGTACCATCCACAAATCCAGGTACAGCTAGAACACTAACTTGAGGAGCGGTAGGGATAAGTTCACGCAGATTTGCCCTGACGCCAAATCGCTTTGCTTGAACACGATTTGTTTAAAATAAATTCGTTTGTATCAGTGGCTACTAAATTATAAGTAACTAGCCGATTACTATTGCATGGAAGGGAAAAATACCAATTTAGGTATCTGCGCTTCCCCTCGGCTCGTCATCTTAAAATATTATTGTTGTATATTTCCAAATATTTTTTAATGTGTAAAGAATTTAAATTATAGCTCGTCACGTTTCTATTTTTCCATTTCATGAAAGTTTCGCATAGAATTTTATAATCTCTGCCCAAGTTTTCAAAGTTGTAGGTGTATTGTAGCTATAAAAGCATACCGGGTTTTATCTGACTATCTACTGCGGAGCTACTTGGCGCTACGCCGCCATTACATTAATTCTCAGATTAAATATCAAGTGACATTTGATAATTCCTAACGCAAATAAATATCCTAAAACTACAATATATTTTCTTCGAACTAATTTCAGTATATTCGATAACTTTTCCCTAAGAGTTACAATTTCGGATCGATCGAAACAAAAAGCTTTACGTCATGACAAAATTAAATGCTTTAAATAAATAATTTCGAAAGAAAAACTTTTTTACTTTTTTCAAGCTGAAGCTTGATTTCTCATACAACTTATTTAGCTGAGTACTTGAAATGATTTCAAACTTTGTATTAGAGAAAATGACTCGCCGAACGTCTGCAGAGCAATATCTGAGGCGTAATATGTTGCCGATACTGTTTATCTCACATCTTTCGTTACTATCGTAATATTCACGTACCACTATCTTATATAGAATTCTACGCAATATGCTATTGCGACGAGACACTGCTTTCTACGAAAATAAACCTATACATAAACTGATGAACTCTGTAGTTTACTAGATAAATTATTTATCATTTCTCGCATATAAAACGTAAGTCTGCATTGGACGTAATAGTAGAGGAAAAATAATTAAAAACTAAATACCACGTTAACCTGGATTACTTTTATGAGCCTCTTTTTCTTATTTATTTCTAAGCTTATGTTCTCCTTAATAGAGTTGATAAAACTGAGAAATGTTTCATAACGATTTTTCCGCCTCCTTACTTATATATAAACTACCATTTTCTTGTTTATATTCTACAAAGTATCTACAAGCATCTTTTGTTTTCGTTTCTGTGTAGAAAGTAAAATAAAATAGAATGACTATCATGCCCGGCTTACGATCAGTGCACAACTAGCTGCAAAGGTAGGTATACTTCGTTTTGAACTCTCTTGAACTATAGTGGGTGGTGTATTTGAGGAGGTCATAAGTAACAACGTGCAGTGATAGTGCTTTACACATATCATTAGATGAATTTCGGATATATTTTGAAGAAAGTAATAAAAACAATTGGAAAAAAAGTAAAATGAAGTTTTCGACAGCCAAAAATAACAAGTCAAAGAAAGACGATATTAGCATCCCACATTGTACCATGTGGTACAATGGAAGGCATTGCTTTATTTAGTAACTGCAGAAACAAGATTTCGTTCATTTCGAAGAAGTCTAATCTTTGGAACATGATATCAATATCCTCAATTCTATTTATAAATTCATGTTGGGGAGATCATCTCGTCATTTTTCTATTGCGATTTTAACCAAAGTGGCCATTGGCACCGTGAAAGCAGGTATAGTTCCAACTTCTATCTACCGATTTTGACTTTATAATCCTTTTGTAACCTTCACAAAATAAAAATATGTCACAAAAGGAAACAAATTACCAAAGGTGTAAAATGATTTTCAATTTATCTGTAAAAATGCTAGTTCTTGAAGCAGGATCGTATTTTTTTCTAGTAAATTCTATTCTAGTATAGTTTGCGCGTTTATATATGGTTTTTTTGGCTTCTATAAAGTTAACTTTTGCTCATCAGCTTATGTCAATACACAATAGCCATCGTAAATCATAGGCAAGCATCCGTTGTACTACGACGATTTACGATAGCTATTGTGTATTGACATAAGCTGATGAGCAAAAGTTAACTTTATAGAAGCCAAAAAAACCATATATAAACGCGCAAACTATATGCATCAACGTTAACAAAATTTACCTGAATTTGCTATTTTAAGTCTTCATACTAGAGAGAAAATGCACCCCTGTTTCACGCCACCGGGCTTCAGTCAGGTAGTTTCAATTTCTTTTACTATTGTTAGTGTGTTTTCTATTGTTGAATATTTAAAAGCTTAACCCCTTTTGTATAAGGATTATAAAGTCAAACGAAAAAGCCCAGGTCCGACTATAACTATAAGTAAATAAATGCTAGCCGGTGTCGCTGACGACACTGAAACTGGAACCCCAATCAACAATCATATCTATTCAAAATACGATTAAATATTGAAAACAACGTTTTGGATAAGATTCCAACATGATTTCCTAAACTGCCCTAGGATATAGCTACTGTTAGCAGTACGTCAGCTAAAGCTTCTCTACCTATCAATCTCCTATCAATTGCTAAATGGTTTTAGAAAAGAGATCAAGAGGAAATAGGACATCGTTAGTTAGCGCATCGCTAATAGTTATTTGATCCCACTTCTGATTTTTCAAATTAAGCAAGACCATACAAAAATTTCAGTAAGCGAAGATATTACTTCTCACTTCCATTTACTTCTTTAAAAACTGAAATTAATTGCTACTTTCTAAATAAAATTTTAACCTATTTGAATAACTCTAATTGTACATAAAAAGAGGCAAACAATTAAAGTAAAATGTTGAAATATATTTTTTGTTATTTCAACTAATTAAGCGTTTGTAAGTGGAATTTATCATTACGTCGCAGATACAGAAACATAGAGAACCATCATCATTAATAATTATTAAGCAAATTGAATTTTCAACTTATGTTATGCTCTTCATATTAGAAGGATACATTCATCGAAATTGTCTTAACAAAGTTATAAATTAAATTCATTAATTAAATAGGAACAGATTAAAACTGTTTTATACTAGTGAAATTTATAGCAGTAGAATATTTCGATAAGTTAACAATGTCTATTAATTATACATATTGGCTATAAATTAGAACTACAATTAAACAAAACATTTTTTAATAAATGTTATACTGGGCGCCCGTATATTGCATGTTGTAGTCAATGCTGTAGAATCGCTACTACCTTACGAATTAGTCATTATTAAAAAAAGTTTTCATCGATTAGTTTTTTGCTTATTTCATGAAAGTAGATAAAACGTTGTACGAAACTCAGTTGGAGTAATTTTTATGTATAAGCTTTTTGTATTATTTTGTAGTAGCGAGTTTACAGTATTGGCACCTGTACCATAAAGAGGCTAAAGAAACCCTGTATAATAAAAGAAAATATTTTATTTTGTTTGGTGCTTATTTTGCTAGTCACTAATTTTTAATAAGCTAACCTTGTGCACTTATAAATCGAGTTTTTTTGAACAAACTTGCTACAGTGTTTTATATCTCATTGTAGATTCTGTAATGGATTTTTTTCTATTTTCAAACGAACGAAGTCTTCTGCGTCCTGAAGATATTGACAATGTATCCGTTTTTTTGCAATTCGGCCTGAAATATATTTATAAGACATTAAAATATTTAAATGTACAAAATAAACTATAAATTTCATTTAGGTTCGTTTGATACCGATATAACTAGTAAGTGAAAATATGTTCCATTTAAAAAATCAAGTTTCCTTAATTCCTGAAAAATTAGAAATCTGGCAAGTGTTATCTTTTTCATTGATTGGGCTGGGCGTTGCGTCCTATTAATTATTTAAAAATGAAAAAAGGGAGTTTTCCTTAAAAACGTAATAGATTTATCCCTTAGTATTTAAGACGACTTTAATAAGTTTCTTTCTGTTGATCGTACTAGTGAACTAGTAAATTAAATTCCCTTCTTTAAAATTGCGAATTTTACAGCTGGTAAATAAAAATTAGAATATTAAGATATTGACTTTTAATGTACTGAATAAGTAAGTATATCAGGAAAAAATTTCAGTACTCTTTAATGAAGAAAAAAGATGCAATGACGATAAAAAGACGTTGGAATATGTCAGAAAATCAATTGTTCTTAAGAGCAGCATGAGTGGGCTGTAACATAAAACCAGACATTGCTCAATCGCTTTTATCTAAAATGTCGACATAATACAATTCGCACATACAAATTTCCAACATTTGATTGAAAATATCCATATTGATGAACCTATGACGTATAAGGTAAATAAATATGTATATTGATTACATCATTGCATCATAAAATCGAATTTAATTCGGGAAATTCTATACAAGCAAATTTAGAAGCTGTATATTTTTCTCATTAATTTATATTGAGTGAATATAAAAAAAATGACTTATTTTTTTTAAATACTCATCAATCACTTTGTGAAAGGAAAGGAAAAACCATGTTTATCAATTTGATATTGATATACAAGAAATTGAATTTAATTTTTTAAAAAGCTTCAATTATTTTTCCAGCGTCCACGATGCTCAATTTCGAACGCTTTATTGACGTAGAAAATTATATATTTTTTAAAATTGTAAATTTTACAAATAGGGTGCTTTATATTGTAGTAATTAGAAAAGCATAGTGCATAACTAGTGCAAATATGAAAATTTCACCCTCGTGTGGATATTTTCACTTTTCAGCAATAAATACTTAAGTAATAAAGAAATACCTTAGTTCAACTTTTGTCAGTCTCTGCTTTAATTTGGCTTGTGTAGCGTGAAATTCGCCGACGAGCCTCGCTAATCTTGTTTGTATATTGGAGACAGTATCTTCTAATCGAATTACACTTTCTACCAACGAATTTTGGGCATCTCGAGCAGCTTTAAATACCTCTTCATCCAGTAATCCATCTTTGCGAAGTATTTGACATCCTCGTTCCGTTAGTGTAGCTCTCGCCTGTACGATAAATTTTATTAGGTTTTACTATAGCAAAAATTGTTGCACCTAAGGCTATATTTATTTTAAAATAATAATTACATTTTTAGCACCTTTTTCTGAGAACAACATTTTGTAATCAAACAAATCTTACTACATAGTTTTGGCAATACAACGTATTGCCTAAAATTGTGGATCTACTCCAGGATCGAAAAAACATTTTAGAACTGCATTGTTCAATTAGATTGACTGGGCGCAGTGACCTGAAGCATAACCTACATTTTTTGGACTTTTACCATTGAAAAGCTCCAAAACGAAATGTCCAACACTTATAATTATAACAATAGCGGAGTAGCTGTTCGAACGCATTGTTATCGAGATAACCCGAGTTTTTGAAAATATTGCTACATACTGTTTTTAGAGGACTTAAATTAAATCTCAAAAACAGAATTTATTTTCTTAAAAGTGAAAACGATGGAAATATCGATAAATATTTTTCTTCAGCCTAGTTTGTATCTAAAAAGCGGATACTCTTAAATACATACAGGTATATGCGCGTCATTTATCTTAATTTTATTTCAGAAATATGCCCTATCACTTCTGGCACGGTTTTTCGATGATGAATTGATCTTTAGTGGCATTTACCCAGTAAAAAATTTGCGACCCTTTTAACCATTTTATCATTTTCATCCATTAATTTTAGAGTTACTCTAATTGAGAAAGTATTGATTTGTAGGAATTTTTTTAAAGTAATTATCGCTAAATCTAACATCTAAAGATGGTGGAAAAATGTAAGGAGTTATAAAGGAAGAATTTAAAGTAATTTAAAAGAGTTGCTCATTACAAAGAGACGAAAAAAAGTTTTTGAACCCAAATTCTAATTGTAAATAAAGAACAATACGACTTTCTGTTTCGTAAAGTTTTTAATGAAGGTTAATAGTCTAATCCATAAAAATAAAGAGGGCAAATGTTGAAAGCATAAAAATAAAAATCCCGCGAGTTCAAAGTTGTAAAAATAAAAGAAACGATTAAAAAAGGAAACCTTATGAGTTTTTAATCAATTACTAAAATTTCATGTAAAACTTACAAAAGTTTGAGGAAAGCTTTAGTGAAAGTTAATTAATTATTAATTAATTAAATTCTTAAGTATAGAAAAAATCGTGTTTAAACATTAGATTCAGAGAACCCACTGTGGCATCTGAAGGAGCAGCCACCAAGTTTTTTTTTAAGGGTTAGGCATTTAGTTAATTAGCGACTTCTCTCATTGGAAACACAGAGTACCTTACGGTGTTTGAATTAGCAGGTATAAGGAAGAGAGGGTTGAGAATCCCATAATTTTCCTTACTAACTCTTTCTAGAATTTTCTCTGTTAGCGCAACCTTTT
The DNA here is from genome assembly GCA_963924605.1 of Malthinus seriepunctatus. Taxonomy (NCBI): domain Eukaryota; kingdom Metazoa; phylum Arthropoda; class Insecta; order Coleoptera; family Cantharidae; genus Malthinus; species Malthinus seriepunctatus. The sequence continues at coordinate 62,982,741 of OZ004600.1, read as the reverse complement.
TCAATTTTTTGTGATTTCTGAGAAAATTGAAAACGTATTGAATAAATACGACACAAACATAGCATACAAAATGAAACACATATCCTGTGAGTGTGTTCACATTAAAAGTCAAAGTATTTTTTCTCTACAAAAACCTTACATAGACTTTATCTCTAAAATAATTAAGGGAGCAAATAATTGAACATTAAGGATTTACGTTTGAAATGATTAGGCTGTGTCGCGTCATTCACCACCGTGTATGTTTCAGATCGGTCGCTGCAGGCGATAACTAAAATATCTCCCATCTCTGAAATTGACTTCTGCGGAAGATCATTAAACGTCAAAATCATACTAAGAGAAAATTTACAATATTAGTGTATATTTGCATGAAGAAGAAGTGGCAGGACTATGGAATACATACTACATCCGAGTACTTGGGCACAAAGATGAGAACGTGGCTTTAGTCATCAGAGGACTACTTAATATCCCACGCCGTTTGAAACGACGGTATCCTAACGATTTCGGCGATTGATAAAAAAAATTGTATTTGTTTTTGTGACAAAAGTATAAAAAAAATGTGTTACTTTTATTTTTTATACATCAAAGAGAGAAAGTTATTTTATCTTGCAATATTTTTCATAAGGTAAGTTACTCTCTTATTTTAAAGCTTGCACAATTACTTTTATTTAGAAAATATTTAAAGAACTCTGCGTAGGTGTTTTACAAAGCACGACGGTTGATGCTCAGTATTAAAAAAAATGTGAACGACTTGTACCAAAGCTTTTTTTTATGTATTTGAAATAAAAATTTGAGTGCTGTAAAATTACTTTTCCTTTAATTATGTAAGCTACGGCCTTCACTTCGCTTCACTAGTTTTATTAAAAATCCAAATTTTAAAACAATTTCCAGGTATTGAAAATTACATAAATAAACATATCGACGTATTTTCCAAGGCACCTGGATTTTCTTGCTATACGCTTTGTTTTAGCCTCGTAAGTATTTATGCTCTAATATTTTGTGATTTTATGAATCTAAAAGCACAATCTATTCAAAAACAATTAATTTATATAAATGCAATTACTTACTAATGATTCACCGACTTCCGTATTTAACTTTTAGAGCAGTGAAATGTTTCACAATTACTTTTGAAGTACTTACCTAAGTACAAAGTTACTTCGTGAAATATTACCGCAAGTCTAATTAATACTATTCGAGTTTACTATTTCGGTGTTTCTTATGGAACATTTCAGAGTAAGCGATAGAAATAATTTACAAGCTAAGCACCAGGGTTTTCTTAGGATTCCATAGACTTAATTGCAATTACATTTAGAGAAAAAACAACTTAAGTATTGTCAAGTAAACAAAATTAACACGAAATTGTGTTTACAGTAATATAATAGGATCAAGTTTTGAAGACCAAGTCCCAAAATGTAAACAATTAGGTGGTTATAAATAATTTAATAACCACTGTAGTTATAAGGGTGGGTCAATAACCCTTCTTAATTTGTTAAGATATCAAAATTAAATTTCGTACAATTTCAGAGAGCTTATTACCGATAGCTTTTAAACACATTAGGCGGCTGTCAGACAGACGTTTTTCAGCGACCGTCATAGACCGACCAAAATTTTAAGTAAGGTTGAGTTTCATAAAGGATGCTGAGCACTTGCTCGACTTAAGTTCGAGATCGGGATCAAGCTTTCTCAAACTCGAACAGTTAGGTCGCCGCTTTCGGCGGTTATTGGTTGAAAACAAACAAACTGCCAACCTTTTCGAAATTTGGGCAACTCGTTCTTTACGTTTGTTTTCAACCGATAACTGCCGAAAGCAGCGACATAATTATTCGAGTTTAAGAAAGCTTTCTGAAACGGAATTTTAGTCCGCGATCTCGAACTTAAGTTGAGCAAGTGCTTAGCACCTTTTATGAAACTCGCCCTAAGTGGTTTTGAATATTACGGCGGCTGTCAGACAGACGGTCAATCGTCAGCGAGTTAGCGATACCGACTATTATCGAATTATCGATGAAGGTCGATGCTATGTGCCTAATTATATTAAAAATCACTTACTTAAAATTTTGTGGGTCTATGACGGTCGCTGAAAAACGTCTGTCTGACAGCCACCGTATACACACATAGTATATGTATTATATACCGGGTGACACAGGGGTTTGGAACACTCTTATAACTCCGTTATTTATCAACATATCAAAATGAAACTTGGTGTGGATTATACTCACATAAATTGCAATTGTTTTAAATAATTGTGAAAATTCTGTCACTTCCGATTACGCCGGAAATGAAGTGAACTTTTTATTTTTAAATGGAACATCATAAATATTTTAACTTTTTTGAAACATACATTAAATTTTGAATACAGTTGGTGTTGTGGAGCTTTCAGAAAGTAATTTAATCACATTTCCCTCAATAACTTCATTTTTTCAAATGGCATCATATCGGAACAACTCTATCGTTGTATTTAGAAAAAAATACTTTATCTGAGGTAGAATTGTTCCGATATGTTGCTATTTGAAAAAATGAAGTTATTGATGGAAAAGTTATTGAAAAAAAATTTCTTTTTGCTTATAAAAATAATTTTTTGCACAATCGTGTTCTATTCTGTATTTACCAACAAGGTTTATACTAATAGGAAGTTGATTTTACCAAACCATTGTATGTGTCCATAGAAACAATAAAATAATGATTTCGAAATATTTAACCAAAAGCACAAGGGTGGTAAGTGAAACAGATGTTTGAGCTATTTGTTACTTTTATTCTTGTTACTGGGACAACATTGTTCTCCAGCGGTTACTATTTTGAATAAACTTTAAAATTATAAAAATTATTTACAACTGTCAACTAGTGTCAGTTTAAAAAATGAATTTACTATTAGTTATTTTTCACGATTGTGCAAAAAATAGTATGCAATACTCGGATCGTTAAGTGCTTTTCTTAACAAATCTCGAAAATTAGAAAAACTCGACCCTACGGATCTCGTTTTGCTAACATTTTCTGGATTTGTTAACTATGCACTTACCGACCATGTATTGCAATGTACTATTTTGATGCTACTGTATTCAAAATTTAATGTAGATTTTAAAAAAGTAAAAATATACAGGGTGAAATATACACTATTGTTGTATACAGACTGTTTCAAATTCGAGTCTATGCATGGGGATCTCGGAAACCGTAAGAGATACGAAAGTGGTTAAATGGGGGCAAAGTTGTGCGATTATTTTAATTACTGTAGAAGATATTCACAAAAAACTGAAATGTTGAAATTTTAATTTTATTTTTTCTTGACTTTATTAGAAGGAATATTTAAAAACAAACAACACTTCTTCCTAGCCATTTTTTATTCTCTATCACGACCTACTATTAAAATTTGCGCACAACGTTTCGTCTCTCTGTAATCATCATCAACTTCATTTTTTTAAATATGGCAAAAATTAATTATTGATATTTTTGAATAGTATTTTTAATTCTCTATTCAATGATGCATCAATCTTTAAATCCAAAAATATGGTCATTATTTCGATTAAAACCGCCGTAATTAATGAAGCAAAAATTAAGATTTAAGCTGGCTACTTTTCAAGTAGCCAATTAAAAAGTTATTCCCCGTTAAGGATTTTATTTGTTTTTCTAGCCTACTCGGTGTTAAAATTCATTTAATTATTAAATAAGAGTGGAATATCAATAGTACCAATCAACTGAAAAGTTGAAGTGTGGTATGATACATCATTGAATAGAAAATTAAAAATGCTATTAAAAAATGTCAATAGTTAATTTTTTGCATATTTAAAAAAATGAAGTTGATGATGGTTACACAGAGACGAAACGTTGTGCGCAAATTTTAATAGTATGTCGTGATAGAGAATAAAAAGTGGCTATGAAGAAGTGTTGTTTGTTTTTAAATATTCCTTACAATAAAGTCAAGAAAAAATAAAAATAAAATTTCAACATTTCAGTTTTTTGTGAATATCTTCTAAAGTAATTACAATACCTGCGATTTCTTAATGTCATAATATTGGGCTCCTTATCGCGCAACTTTGCCCTCATTTAACCACCTTCGTATCTCTTACGGTTTCCGAGATCCCCATGCACACACTCGAATTTGAAACACCCTGTATTATACTATATATCCGAAGTAGGTGGACAAATTTCAAGGAGACGTTCCTTACCTAAAATTAAGGTACCCGTATTTTTTTGTTTTGGTCAATTCCAATTTTTGACTGGTGTGGGAGCCCCTAACAGAGGGCCCTCTAAAACACTATTTTGTTAACATTTTAGAAACCCCTTAACAGATTTTAATAAAATTTGGTATGGGAACTAACAAAGTGAATTAACATAAGTACCATATCCGACTTTTGTAAAAGTCGCTAGAGGGCGCTAGTTACGGTCAACTGATCTTGGTTTTTCTGCAATAACTTTTTTGGTCAAAACATTTTTCAATTTATTTATTGCATAATTAAATGTACAATTTCATTATCTAAAAAAAAGTATTTTTGATCTTTTTTCTAAGATACACAGTTTTTGAGAAAAAGACGAAAAATACAGGCCGAATACATAAATTTTGAACTATTTTCTCAATCAAAAGATGTCGGAAAACTGATTTTTTCATTTTTAAAGATTGTGTTACAATTTCTAAAGTAAAATTGCACTAAAATTAGAGGAATTATAAATACAAGCTTTAAAAATGAAAAATCAACTTTCCAACTATCTTTTGATTGAGAAAATAGTTCAAAATTCTAGCATTCGGTCGGTATTTTTCGTCTTTTTCTCAAAAACTGTGTATCTTAGGAAAAAGATATAAACACACTTTTTTTAGATCATGAAATTTTACATTTAATTATGAAATAAAAATATTAAAAAATGTTTTGGCCAAAAAAGTTATTACAGAAAAAACAAGAACAGTTGTACGTAACTAGCGCCCTCTAGCGATTTTAACAAAAGTAGGATATGGTATTTATGTTAATTCACTTTGTTAGTTTTTACACCAAATTTTATTAAAATCGGTTAAGGAGTTTCTAAAATGTTAACAAAATAGTGTTTTAGGGGGCCCGACGTTAGAGGCTCCCACACAGCTCAAAAATTGGAACGCTTATGGGAGGAAATAGTTGAAAACGTTGATTTCTCCGTTTTTACAATTTATTGTAATAAGTTTATTACGTTTGCATTGCTTTTACTCGAAATCGCAACACCTTATCAAAAATTATATTCTTTAAAAGTTTGCCTCGTTTATGTCGAGTTTTTTGATACAAGAATTAAATTTTTGGAGAAATACAATTAAAAGTTAAGACATGTTAAAATCACGGGACTTTATATCCATGCCAACCGAACTATCCCTCCACAACCCTTTCTAATACCTATCTCCTTTCCTTATGTTGCCACGAGTCTATTGATGCCGATGTGGAACTTTTAATTTAATACTGGAGTAAACAATACTAACTTTTCCAGATTTTGGGAAAAGCTTCACACTAAAACCAACTTTTTTTTCTTAATTCGTAAAATATAAGACTACGCGTTTGTGGAAATCATGTACCTACTCAATTGTGACTCAATTTTTCTTTAACTTTTTAAAGTTTCCGTTTCAGTATTTTTTTAAATATTTTCGCTAGTATTGGTTTTGTTCCTTATAAATATCTCTGTAAAATCCACTTAGGACAGTATTATAAAACCTAGTCAGTTGAAATTATAAATAAACGTCAATTTCACTATTTTGTCCAATTACGTCAAACTAAAATGACAGCCAACCTTACGTTGACTTTCAACCTCAGTTTGAGTTTCAACCTACGTTTATAATACTGGCCCTATTTAAAAAAAATTTAAAACTACCGTCACTGGCGGATCGTAGTTATTTCTAAATAACTTTAATTTTAATTAATGTTAAGGGATGAAACCAGGAGGAATTTCTAGGTTTTACAGTGAAAAATACGTGATGCAAGCTTGGTCCAAAAATATTTAGAACTGCCAAATTTAGATTTTGGTTTCAATTTTCTTTTGAATATTTGCTGAGCAAATGGTCGTATAGAAAAAATTTTTCGTTTGAAAGGTTGGAAATTTAATGCTCTTTCAGTGGAAAAGAAAACAATCATGCCAAACCATTTTTCGGTAATCTCTTTGATAAAGAAAAATCAAGTGTCTCGACTGTTTTACTACATAACCAATTTTCGTTACCAGAATTCTTTTGCATGTCTTTTTAGATTACCAGTGACACCGATGTTCCAGTTCTTCTGGTACATTTCAGACATCACCTGACTGAAGAATTACGGCTGAAAATAGGAAAAGGTGACGCAACACATTCCATAGCTATTCACGAAATTGAGATGAACAATTTTTGGAAAACTTGAACAGGATTTGGCAACAAAACATACTGGAAAACGTACACAGACTATTTTGAATACTTGAACGGATGACTTGAATACTTGGAGGAATACTCGAAAGAAATGTACAAAAACATGCAAAATTTTGTTATCAAAGCTATACTAAAAAAAGGTAGACATTACCTCAATTAATATGCGGAGAGGAATAATGGCAACTTCCGACTCAAATTACTAAATTGCCACCTACGGAAGATGCCCTGCAACAGGATTGTCTCAGATTGCCAGTGTTAGTAAATTTTTTACAACCTCCGTTACATTTACGGAACGTTACGTATTTTGGATGGAACATAGACGTGAAAGAAAACATAACATCAGTGCTTAGTACTTTTCCCAGCTTTCCCAAAAAACTGGATATTTTTGGTTTTCCATCTGAAAGAGCATTAAATTTCCTACTTTTCGAGAGAAAAAAATTTGCGATACGAGCAGTTGCTCACAACAAATATGCAAAAGAAAATTTAAGAGAAAATCTAAATTTTAGCAGTTGTTCTTAATATTTTTGGACCAAACTTCAAACCTGCATTATTGTCACTATAAAGTCTATAAATTTCTCTTGGTTTCATCCCGTAACATTAATTAAAAGTAAAGTAATTTATAAAAAACCACGATCCACTAATGACGGAAGTGATATTCATTAGGAGCAAAAAAAAATTTTTGGTCCAGATCCGACCAACACTAGCGAGAGTATTAAAAAAAATTGATACGGAAACTTTAAAAAGTCATAAAATTTGTACAAAAGTTGAAGAAAAAGTTGCTTTCCGTCAAAATTGAGATGGGACATGTTATCCACAAACTCATAGTCTTATAGTGATGGTTTTGACGGATTAAGAGAAAAAAGTTGCTCTTATACAAAGCTTTTCCCAAAATCACGAGGCTCCAAATCAAAAAACTTACAATAAACAAAAAATTTGTTTTTAACACAGCAAGTCCCATGGCTTTGTCTAAATGAAGTATATACACCCTGTATAATTATAATCGCTATAGACGAGTCTAACTTTTTTTAAGAATAAAATTTTTTGAAAAATGATGTCGCGATTTCGAGTAAAAGCAGTGTAAACTTAGAAAATTCCGACATAAAAGATGAACAATGAGTTACCAATAATGATAAAGATTTTCAGTTGTACTTCCGCCAAAATTTCTACTTTCAGCAAGATGGTGCACCAGCACGCAATGATCGTTACAGAATACCTAAATGAAATATTTAATGAACGATAGACCAATGATCTAGTTTCTCAGAACATCGGATCTCACGCCATTAAATTTTTTTTATGAGGCTGCTTAAAAACTGTGGTAGACGCATATCAGACCTTAAACTTAAAAGATTTAAAGAATAAATAACATTGGCGTGTGTCCAATTAACAGAGTAACAATTACAAGAGGCAACTAATCAAGAAGTTCGGAGGCGATTAGAAACATATCTGGAGTATAAGGGTGACAATTTTAAACAATTTATTGGATAATTTACTGCGTTTTGTTATATTTTTTTCTGTCAACTTCACATTTTTTTATGGCCACAATATTATATTATTAGATTAGATTAAAGCGGAACAATCTATGCACCAGCGAAAGAAGTGGTGATAAAAATGCTTTTTCAAAATTAAAAAAATTTCACAAGCAAGAAAATTAAAGCTACAAAGAAATCGCGATTTTTCACTCTTTTTCTTTTTTCAGGATAATGCGTGTAGATATTTAAAATTCTTTTTTACATCATTAATCAACATAAAATTTAGCAACTTTGCCGAGTTTAAATCCTGTCCTATCCTTTACGATAAGCGGGATGAACACGGTTCACAACGAATTTGAATCAGCCTGTATATGGTTGAAAAAAATTTCCTGTTGAAATTGGTTACCTAGTACGATCTTTCAGCCCATTTAAAATCCGAAATAGAGCTATAGAATAAATCCTAACGATGTACTAAAAGCTATAAAAAAGGTTATACGTATCAAGACCTATTCCTTTATCACGTTGAAAAAAGCACAACGCGATAACACCGTTAGCAAAATTCAATAGTGACAAAGGAGGCTTCAGAATTGATCAATGTGTGATAATTTTATAGACATAAGCTTATTAAACACGGTTTACAGAATCTGATTTAGGACAATGAAGAACTCAAGATGTTCGAGAAACAAGACGAACATGCGGGCTTTAAAGCAGATGTGATAAGTAAATGGATAATTAATTTCATAACGTTAACACGTTTAGTAAATAATATTATATTCATTTCTTATACTCGTGAATCTTACGTAAGTAATCGGACGAAGATTATAAAAGCGAGATTTCTCAAATCTTTAAAAAAATTCTTGATTTTCGGTAGAAAAATGTTTGAAAAACAAAAACTACGAGGATGAGTCAATAATTATCCGCAATGCGGTTGTGTGCTCCTGTTAGAAGCATTGTTTTATCAATTATTACTGTCGCTTTTGAAGATGATAGGTAAGTTGCATTGGCACTGCGATTTGCGTTTGCACCTCTGAAGGACACTGTTCAGCAATCCGTGAATGCACGGAGTAATTGAATTTAGAAAGGATCACTGCCAGCTCCTGAAGTTTTCAGTTGTCAAAATTTAAAAAAAATTTGTGGGGAAATGCATAACTTTTCTTAATTTCAAGCATACGGGTGATCATGTAATAAGGCCATAGGATTATAAAATTTAAATAAATAAATAGACAAGTTCTAAAATAAACATTTCGTGTGCTTAACACCTGCAGTATCTATCAGAACAGGTAATGAATAATGAAATTACGCTATGAGCGTTAAATCAAGTTATTACACCGCCCGAAATGTTACAAACCTTAATAAATACAATTTTAGGAAAAAAAAACTCCAACGAACCATCTCACGTACAAACAAGAAATTACTTCGAGTGTAGGTGCTAACCGTTTTAACGGTTTGGATGTTGACTGCTTGCTTGACACTATAACTATTTATTCATATAAAATTAAAGTTATTAAATAAAAAGTCTGTATTAGCTATTTTTGTATCAAATTGAAAAATAAGCCTGTTTTTTGCACTAGACGAACACTTGGACCACGAGCGCCAGCGAGCATGTATACGAGCACTGTGTAATTTTAATAACAAACGTTGAAAAGAATTCGTGCTTATTAAATTGAAAGTGAAACCTTCTGAAATAAATGAATACAACAAGTTATAGGAAGAAATAACCTTAGAAATAAATTACATTGAATGAGTGTAAAAGATCCAAGAAAACCACGGAACACTGGAAGAAGAGTTTCACAGAGTCAAAATGTAAGGTGAAGAGTCAAGTTAGGGAGCTAAAAATATCCCGGCAGCAAACTGGATGTGGTCTTGCGATCGTAAAAGAGCTGAACGACTTCAAAATAAAACTAATGTCGCTGTTAAGGTGGATTTCCGTTCTTGGAAATGAAAATCTACCCGAAAATGGTTTAAAAACAGAACCCTTAATCCAAAATCAACCTATTCACGTTGGAGATGACATGGATGAAGTAGTGGAACTCAGAAATGAAGAACAGAACTATAAGTAATGATACTTTAGAAGTAACGAAAACGTTAGCAAATGAAACTTCTGAACTAGCTTAGTGCATTACTATTTTGGTCTTTTTGTCGTGTGATTACACACACACTACTCAGCAAATGAGGCAAGTATTCTATTTATCACAACACTACAATAAATCCCCGCTTGCATTTTGAACGAATTAAATCAGACAAATTTTGCAACTAATGTAAAAGTTGATGTTATTTTGACATTCAAAATGATAACAAAAAGTGGCTATATTGGATAAAAATTACATAATAGTTATTTGTGATACAAGGGCGAAAAGGTGAATTTCTCGGACGAATACGTGAAGTTGCTGGAAGAGACAAAACCGAGTCCACCAAACGTATATGAGTTCGAATAACATTTTCGTCCGTGTGTCATACAATATTTTTTATTCAATTGTAAGATGTTTTCAAAAATTCTAATAAAATTTTTTAATTAATAATATCAATCTGACATTTATTTTAATTTAATTATATCAAAGTCTCTCAATTAACAAATTTTACTTAACTACCGAAAAAACAGTTTTCGCCCTAGGACGAAAAATGTTACATAGCAACACAGCAAAAGATTGTAATTTGATGAAAAGATTAACTTCTCATCTAAATAACTTAACCATAAAATGTCACTTTTTGACACAAGCGAATAAAAAAGATATTTTTGTTTACTGTTGCGCTTAAAATCATAGATTATGAGTCCAAATGGCTGTCGTAGTTATAATTTTGTTACTTTGTACATCCCTAACTTTGCAATTATGTTTCCACTATTTTTTGTATTAAAATTCTCCGAGAGTTTGCCTTAAATCGTTTTTCATCTTCGGGAAAATTAATGACAAAGTTAACCCTAATTTAAACTTTAGTGGCACACCTTTAGTAATATACCATCTGCAACGCAACGGTAAACGGTGCCATCAAACCTTCATAATTGTTAATCTCGTACATTTGTTGGTTTCACATTCTTCCACAAAGAAAAAAGGCGCTAACAGGATTTTTCCTACGTGGAAATTTTAAGCAACCCTTATAATTAAAAAGGGATAAAATCTTTATACCCAATAATAATTTTTATAAACGTTAAGTTTCATTTTGATCAAACAAAAGAACTCATAATACCGTCTTATGACAATTTTAATAATAAAGTAATTTAAGACATCTTAACATCTTAGTGAAAATGTCAGTTTGGGGGATAAATAATAGATAGGATATTATATCGTTAAATATAATAAATTAACATGTTTAATGTAGGTAAATAAATAATTAAAGGAACTTACTTCAGGATAATCGGCTAATGCAACCCATAAATCATCTTTAGCTAAACAAAATAAATCCGAATATCCTAACGAACGCACATTTGCTGTTCTACGATTTCCTGTACGATTTCCAGCAATTTCCAAAACACTAACTTCGCCAAAGACTGATCCGGCTCCGAGAGTTGCCAATACGGTTTTACCGTCGTCGGCAACTACTTGTAAACGTCCTCTTTTCACAATATACATTTCTTTACCCACGTCTCCTTTTCGGCATATGTAATCTCCTGGCGAAAATACCTGTTGGTAAAAACATATTAATTAATTTACTTAATTAAACATTATTGAAGTAATTTACAGGCAGAGCTTTTTCATTGTTTCTCTAGGATTACAGATGAAGAATTAATTAATATTTCGACCTTTGCTTTCTGAATACAAAAATAGCGGTTATCAAAGCGAAGTTTTCACCGGAAGCGAGATATTCAAGATCGTGGCTTTTTCGGAAGCGGTACAACTCGCTCATCCTGGTTCGAAGATATACTACGAAAAAGACAACTTATATATTTTTCGGCATGAAGATTGAGGAACACGAAAAAATACACAAATACTTTATTTTTGCCATGTAACTCTTAAGAAATTGCGATATTCTTCCTTTCATGTTAAGAACAGTTTGTCCTATGGTTTCAGATCCTTAAGTGATATACTACAGTCAAATTAGATGAAATAAAGGGCTAACCTCGGAATGAAAGTTAGAAAGCTAAATATTTGCATAAACTTATATTTTGACGTTTAAAGACTTGCTCAAAAATCTCATAAAATCTCGTGTCCGCGTCGCTAGATATTCAAGGTCAAAGGTCACAAAAATCGTTTTTATCCAAATATCTCGTTTCCTATGCATCATACGTTATTAGAGGTTATTACAAAAATTGTAGACCATAAAATTTTCTACAAATTTTATCTGATCCATTTTTTTGTACGATTAACCGTTCTGGAAACATAGCGCGGAGAGTGGGAGGCGAGGAAGCTTGGATAGGATATAGAATAACGTAAAAAGCATCAACGATAGGTATAGGGAATGGTAATGCAAAACGATAGTAAATTTATTTCTGCATCCAAAACTGTAGTAAAATACAGGGTGTTCCATTTATAATTAAAGTTTTTTAGGTTAGAAATTTCCTCTAATAGTCAGCAGTTTTTGAACACCTTGTAAATGAATAGAGAAAAATTTTAACATCCGAGCTTAGTCTAACATTCTTAGAAAAATATCTGAAAATTATGTAGCTCTTGTTATCATCATAACGTCAGTATGTAATTTTCAAGAAAGGCGCGCAAACATCACTATTTTTAGAAAATTCAATTTTTCTTAAAAATGGTTGAACATCGGTAGAGGAACATGTTATAAAATTGGATTTAGAAATTTTCGTAGAATTCATGAATATAAAAAAAATATTTAAAATAAAAAATTTAGTGTTAGCGCGCCTCCCACTCTCCACGCAATATTTCGAAAACGGTTAATCGCACAAAAAAAGGAATTCGATCAAATTTGTAGAGAATGTTATAATCTACAAGTTTTATACTAACCTCTAGGGACGTATGATGCACAGAAAACGAGATATTTACAAAAAACGATTTTTATGACGTTTGAGCTAGAATATCTAGCGACGCGGACACGAGATTTTATGAGACTTTTGAGGAAGTTTTTATAACGTCAAAATAAAGGTCTATGCAAAAATTCAGCTTTCTAACTTTCATTCCGAGGTTAAATCTTTATTTGACTGGTGTAATAGAAAAATTTTAATCGTATCCTAGCAAAGTGTCAACATATACACCAGACAAAAAAAGGGTAATTTTGACGACTTATGTAATTACTTTTTAAAAAATTCACTATTTTAATTCTTGGCTACTTGATTTTAAAGAGTTAGAAACTTTTTTTAACTCCCTTATTTTTAATTATTATGAAAAAAGGTTAGAAGCGTTTTTATAAACAACGTAACTTATCGTCGACTGTTGCAAAATTTACAGGATGTTCCGATTTAAAAAAAGATTTAGTCGATTTTTGTAAGCACAAGGGTGTAGACGTTTTCGTTAATTGTTCATAAAAGTAAGGTTAAAATAACCCTTGTCATCTAAAATAAAAATTTATAACCTAAATAATAAAAAATAAGAACCCTGAAATAAGAGAAGAATTTATAGAGCTTTTCATAGCAATATGTAGTAAATTATAAATATAATTTAAACATAAGCAGATGTTTCTTATACATACATATACAAGGTTTTGATGATACCATACAAACATCTAAAAACCTTTTGAAAAGGGTTTACGTATAATTGTTCTTTGATAGTTTGTCACTTCCAAACAAAAGGGTGGAGATAAATTTCCACATAATATATTTGCTCACAAAACATACATAGACAGACAAATGTTGGACTATTTCGTTTTCAAGGTGAATTATGAGAGGATCTAGATAGTAAAATGTAGCCATAAATGTAAATTACAAGCTATTCTAACAAACTCGATCATTTTGAACCCTTGGGAAAATAAAATAAAATGACGTTTGAACCAATTTCAGAATTCAATTTTAGTAAAAATACACCTCACTTAGTTTTGCTTACATTTTAAATACCTGATATTTTTAACTAATGGTCTATTCAGATTAGAAGGATCGAACGTCCATTGCGTTTGCTTTGCTTCGGACGTTGCGTTGATAATTAAATTAGTGTATTTTAATAGGTTTGTTCCAACTTAGCATTTGGACAGTTTATGAACGATTCCGTAGATAGAATCTATTCACCAAACCTGACCAAACAGTCTCGGTACCGTACAAAAGTGATAAGTTGCAAGAAAGATCACACAAACATTTAAACTAACAGCTTCCCTAGCGGAGTCCGTTAAGGATAATTTATAATATATGCAAAACGTTCGAGTTCAAAATGTTTTTTGCACCGTTTTCAGTGTCGAACGTACATTAACAAGAAGATGTTGCCAGGGTGCTCAAAGCAGAAAACCATGAAACGGAAAGGCTCGAACAGATACGAAATCGCGAAGTCACGTGTTAGTAAAGAAAAAAAATTCAAGATTAACAGAATGATCAAAAGCAGGTACGATTGTAATTTTCAATTGGTTAAATTTTTTTATAAAATCAATTTGTATTCGAGTCCTTTGTCAGATGAACGAGAAATTATGGACACCAAGTACAGTAACAACCACTTATAAACTGTCTTTGAAATTTCATTTAACTATCGTTAAGAGTCTTCCACTAGTACCACAGAACTAGGTCTAGTAACGTTTCAAATGTTCTTCTGTGAGCATCTCTTTACAAATAACCTGCAGCTGTTTAATTTTTTTCCACAATATTTTCAAATAAGGGATTATAAATGTATGGAGACTTCCAAAACACATTAAAAAAATGCCTGGAGGTGTTTGCTTTATAACATTTGTCAACAAACTTTTGCATAATGTATTTACGGGCAAATACATTTGGATCTAGAATAAAGCTTTATGATAAAGGAATTTCCATAAAGAAAGGTTGACAGTCTCACAATCTCACTTACAAGAAATGTTAAAGCGTACAAAGGAAATCCAATTTTTATACAAAAAAACTTTCTTACTTGTAATTAGTAAAAAGGAAAATATCAAATGCCTCTAGGCTATATTAAATTAAATACAAGAACAATTAAAATTTCATCGGCATCGAAGAAAAACGCTTTAGCATTAACGATTTTCCGTTCAAAAATAATTAAATATAGGGTGTACCAAAAAAATGTGCTATTATATGTTATTATTATCTAAGGTAAGATCCTCAGTCCAAGATTTATAAATGTAAAAGATCTTATAAACCGAGAAACTAGAAAAAAAATTTCTACGCCCATTAGAGAAACCAGAAATACTTTCACACGTATCGACGTCTTCTCAAGCAGAAATGATTTGGTGACTCATAGAGAGGTTATCAATTACTAACTAACTATCCGATCTCAGGGCTCAACTCGTTATTACTTCGACAAGTAAGTCGGATTCACGATGCGAAAATGTGAAAACTGTCACCAGAAGTCTAAATTTGAAAAATAAAATACAGTTTGAGAAAAGACTGTCTGCCATAAATTGGAAATATCTGCGCAACAAAACTATTCTTCATTTCATTTGTTGTTATTGGAAATCCTTAACGAATGCTTCTCACTTAAACCAAAAAAGATACAAAAGCATCAACGGAACATGGTAAATTGGTTCATAGATGAACTCAGGAATATGAGGGACTATCTGCAAACGCTGAACATTATAGCAGAGTATCAGGATGATGTTAATAATATTGTAAAACAACTCCAGAGATTAAACCAATAAGATCAAGGAAACAAAGAAGAGGGCATCCGAAGACTACATAAAATGCTCTGAATACAAACAGAAGGCAATCTGGGACGTTATAAGGAAACACAAAATAAATGTGATAAATCGTCGATATCAAATGACAATTTCTTTATCCATGGTGATACTCTGAACCAGTATTTCGTAATCGTCGGTAAGCCAGAGATGACACAAGTTCAAAACAGTTATTTCACCGTGAGGAACCTTAAATAAATAAAGAAATAGACAAATAGATCCATGTTTATAGGTCCAACGGACGTAAACGAGATAAGAAGCATTGTACTTTTTTGTGGGAAGGGTATTTTTAAATTGTTTAAAGTGATTTAATTTATCATTATGACATTCAAATTATTATAATTTGCTTTCTTTTTAAAATTTCCAAAATTCATTAATCAATTTCCAAGTCATTACCTGGTTATACATATTTAAAAAATTATCCTTATTTTTGTATTTGCTGATCTCCAGTGTTTCCAGGTTAAGTAGAATCCCATTTCTACAGTTATGTAAAATTTCAAAGTGGTCAAAATCATGATTCGATGCATAATTTTTATTTAAATTATAAGATCTGAGGTGTTTGTGAATTCGCATTTGAAATTTAAGATAGAAAAGCGGTCTTTAAGGCACTTAGAGGCACTAATGAGGCGCTAAAGTTTGGCATAAAATTTTTTTTTCAAAATTCGAAAATGTTGGTGCCAAAGTGAAGTTTGCTCAAAAAAAATAGTTGTTAATAACTCGAAAACTATAAGGGTGATTGAACTTATTCAAAAGGTACTAAAAAGGCACTAATGAGGCCCTAATGATTGCCTAATTTTTTTAAATTAGTACTTCCAACTTTTCGCTAACTTCACGAAGCCGATATGAGCAGTTGATGCCGAATCTAGAAAATCCAAGTGTGATCATTTTTGATAATGCGTCATATCATTCGAGCTGGAAAAAGGAAGAACTGGTGGAATTTTTACGAAAGCAAGTGTCCTATATAAGTAGTAGGTATGCTTAAAATAAAATTACTTAAGTTGGGTGAAGAAGTTTAAATTCAGAAAACATATTTATGTGGTCGATGAACTTGGAAATTAAAAGAAGCACAAAGTTTTGTTTTCTTCCTTCACACCACTGTTTGCCGACACTAGTGTTGTCTTTAGAACGCGTGGATGAAAATAGTGGCACTCAATTAGCTTATCACCAAGATATGGGCCTGATTACTACTACCTCGATTTTATATTATTGGCTTATAGGGTATTAGATTTTCTTTCGTTCTTGTTATGACGTTTGTCAGCGTTTCGAAAAATGTAAAAATTATTTTATGGACTTTAAAATAAATCGGGATAAAATCGCAAACCGACTGGACAGTCCCGGTTAAATCGGAACGTATGAAATTTACATGCAAGTTGCAATTTAGTCCACCCTGTAATATAAAACGGAATTATAGGCTTTGACGTATTTTTGATCGTAAAAAATGGAGAGCTTAACTTTTGATATAAAATTATTCATATTTATGTTCATTTAAAATTTTATGGAAATGCCATTCCACGATTGTATTATTTCATACAAAAGAACAAAATAAATTTCTAGAAAATATAAAAAACAAATCTTTTACCTGTAAACTTAATTTTAATACCAGCGCTTCTAATAATCCAGGCTCACAATCTTGAAATATTCTAACTTTGCGCAAAGTATCCAAATGAACTCGAATTGCAATTTCTGCTTTTAATTTGTCAGGTAAGGCCGAAAGCACTCTTTCTTCATCTAAAGCTCCACTTTCTGCCCAAGTGTAAGCGAACCAACGAATAACTCGCGCTTCCAACTCGCGTCCTACTTTCCTGAAAGCCATATATTGCTTCACTCCGTCCATACGATTTTGAAAATCAACCCGAGCCAAGTTCATATTGGAAATCATAGATCCTATATTACCGACAATCGTTGCAAAAATTAACACTCCCGCAAGAAAATCGGCCACTACAAATAAATATTCCGCATCATGTTCAGGCACTGGAGTTTCACCTATTGTCGTTAATGTTAAAGTTGACCAATAAAAACTATAAATGTATTGACGAGTTAAAGATGAATTTGTAGGACCATTGTTATTATAAACCCAATTATCTTCTCCAAATCCGATGGCATAACTAATAGCAAAATAAAGGCACGCATTCCAATGGATTAATACTAATATAGCTAACACAACTTTACAAATTCGAAATACATTAGGATAATTTGTATCAGTTTCTGTCCGTTCGAACCAATCCCACAATCTCGGAAGTTTAAAAAGTCTGTTTAATCTCACTATTATTGAACACGGCACTTTAATTACACATTCGGACGGAGGCCACCAAAAATAAGCCAGATCTGTAGGAAACAGGGATATTAAATCTATTCTCCATTTCTTCGACAAAACGTAATTTTTTCTTAATTTCTGGGGATCTGTTACTAACAACCCTTGTTCCAAATAACCTGAAACATAACAAAAGAAGGTTAATTAAGATCTTTTTATAATTGCTACAATTATAACACAGAGTAGGTAGTAGAATGTGGTTATAAAATGCCCAAGATCAATAAACAGTGTATTTCATGAAATATTTTTTTGTAAAATTATAAAGAAACGCAAACATTGATAAAGTTTAACATAACAATCCCTGGAGCATTTAACCGCTAATTACAGTAAGATCAACTGTGAACTACTTTTAAAAGTAAAGGGTAAACTAAAATTAAACATCAGTTTAAAAAGAGAAGGGATCCTCTTTCAATTAAACTTGATTTCTTGTTTAATGTAATTTTCTTTTTTGAGCTTGCATTATTGGCGAGATTAAATATCCAATTAATTACATAAGTCAACCGTCCCAATATAAATATAATACTTTTAAATACAGATTATACTAATAGTAATAACAGGCCCTATCAGGCAGTTCATGAAGCACTTGTAAGTTAAGCGTAGTGGCATAAGGTGCGTTTCGACTCAAGTTTTAATGAAGGTAGTAATAGCTAGCGGTTAGCACAACACGTTCAGTAGCTCCATTTATGGACACAGAAAATATTAAATTTTAAGACATGAGTACAAGTTAGAAATTATTTTTTTCTTTGGCACTAATAAGGGTAGTTTAAGTTAAATTGACTTATTTTAATGCACGCCAAGACCCTTGATTAAAGAGGCATTTAATTTAGATTTCGGAGCATCAAAACCAATCTATCGGTTAAATTGCCAATTGTTTGCTTATATCTTAATATAAAACCATCTCGAAGAATAATGTAATACTGAATTTAAAGCTAAATCGGCGCAGAATTTCTACGCACGAGATTCCTGTTTACTGTTTGTTCCCAATTATAATTTTTAGAAATTTTTTGTGACAAGTTAAAAAGAATTAAATTATAATGTAATGTAGAATAGTTTTTTTTTGTAAATAGCTGCTGCTAATAAAGAGTTTTTATTTACTGAAGGGGATTTTCTACCGGCGACGGTTACGGATTAGAGTGTAACTTAAGAAACAGAAAGCTTGAAACAACTAGAAGCCTAAGATATTTCTTCTGCATGTGACGACAATTAATATTCCCTTAATATTATTGAAGAGTTTAAAAAAGTTTTGAAAAATCCGAAAAATTGATTTCATCAACGACAAAAACCGGTCAAGCAGTTTTAAGGTATCAGTTCCAAATATGTATGATTCTAAAGCCGGTTTCACACTATCGGCTGAAGGTCTGTTTTAAGATCTAAGCCACTACTGTGAATACTGTGAAACCGAAAGACGATATAAGCTTCGCTTTCAGACCAATCCATGCTTAATTAGGCTCCAATTTTAACCACCACTGAGCCTAAGCCGAAGTTGAATAAAACGAGATAACCTCGGATCGGGGTTAACTCTGGAATAATCCGAGATCTAGTTGCATATGCGCTGTAGCAACCTGAATTAACTATACTTGTTTAATCAGTTTTTTTTAATGGAACGTATGTATTTTATTTAGATATTTTTCAAGAGTCTCAAAGAACGACATTTATACCTAGGTACCTTATTAAATAATGATATCAAGAAGAGAATAGAACAAACAAACTTAATTAACTCTCACCATTCAAAAAACAAAACAAAAATAATTAAAACTACATCTCTTAATTACGAATTTATGTCGTTTGCATAAAGAATGGTTCTATTTTTTCAGGAGCACGTACCTACTTTTAAAAATAAATTTTAATGAAAAAAATTTTAAATTAATTAAATAGCTAGAAAAGTAGGTGAAATATTATTGCGATCAAATCTACAAAAATAACGATTCTATACCAATTGAGTTTTAAAATTTAAACCTTTTCCATTCGATTCATCTTTTCCATTCTCGACTTATCGTGGTTTAGTTTTCAAGTTGTAAAAAGTATTTGATGAAACGACCGACTCAAAGCGTTCGTGAGTTGTCGAACTAACCACTAGGTTAGATTTAGTGTAATGTATTAGCTAGAATTATACCTTAATAGGACCACGAATTTTACCTCATCGCTTGAATGACACGAAAATTTTGTTAACATCTTGAACAACGAATTACAGTAATTATTGAATGAAGTGTCGTTAGCTGTTAGACGAGACATGCGGTTTCAAATGAATGGAGCTTCATTCCTCTATTAGTCTCATTCTAAAACGGGCGCAGATAAATCAACACTGTTCTGAAGGATTAATCGGTGGTAGCCAGCCGATACTGTGATCCATCAGAAGTCCTTACGTAAGCTGTTTAGATTTATTTAGGTACTTTAAAGGAGAGAACACGTTTACAAGTCGCGGTCTGAACGCGCCTCGATTTTTTCTAGGCACTATCCGCTCGCCTTGGGTGCTAGTCGCGGTTCACCTGCTTGCGTTGAACATATCTACATTTCATTCATTGGCGTTCATTGAATGAGTTAGGTCGAAGACCTATTTTTATTTGCCTTTCTCTTTGAAGAGGAAGAACTGTGCCAAATAAATCGTCGCCGAAGATAATGGGGATTCGTCCAATTAATGTATAACTTCATAGAGTGGAAATTTTATACTTTATTCAAGAGATGAAACACGTTTTTTCCAATATTTTTGGATGTCGCTATGTTTAAAACGTACAATAACTTATGACATTTTAACTGAATTCCTTGGACAACAAGCGATTTCCATATACGTTAAAATCTAGTCGAGTACGAAAGATTGACGAGATTCTGCTACTGAAAATTCCCGATATCGTATACTCTAACTCTCATGTCAAAAATTCGCTATTGTGGTGTTACAAGGTTCTATTTGACAAATTTAACATTCGGAGATATAGACAATTAAAGTTTTAAAATCCCATTAGGTAGCATGCAATTAGAACTTTTGTTCCCAAATAATTTCGACAATTTCAAATTTTGTCTACCAAAAGAGCCTTTTTATGGTAATATGTGGCATTTAGAACCCTATTATGTAAAAATATCAATTTTTGAAAAATGCAAATGGAACCTTGTAATACTGAGGTAGAAAATTGTCAAAAAATGTTGCGGTAGTGCCACCGCTACTATAAATTTGTTTACTTGTTACTCAATTATAAAACGTCATTTAACCAAGCTGTCTATAACCTTTGAAAATCAATGTTTACAAGTTTGACTTTCAAAGCTTTCTAAAAACAATTTAGGGACATTTTTGACGCTATTGACAGCTGACAGAAATTGTTTAATTATAATTTAATTAATTTGTAAGTGAATTAAGCATGAGTAACAAGTAAGGTATTATACATTACACGCCAGGTAACTGTTTTAACAGGCTCAAAGAGGTGATAGGCTCGCCGCGGCGGCTCGCCAGTCATAATCCTCTTTGCGCCAGTTAAAACAGTTTTACCCGGCTTGTAATGTTAAATACTATACTTGTTGTAACAAGTTTGCACTTGTTGCACCGGGTAAAACTGTTTTAACAGGCTCAAAGAGGTGATAGGCTCGCCGCGGCGGCTCGCCAGTCATAATCCTCTTTGCGCCAGTTAAAACAGTTTTACCCGGCTTGTAATGTTAAATACTATACTTGTTGTAACAAGTTGTTACCCCAACTTGTTTGTAATAACATTCACTGGCCTTAAAATCAATATTTTGATAAGATTCGTACAAATTTTAGTTTCCGTTCTCGACAGATACGTCCGTTTTATTGAATCTCTCCTTTGAATTTCTAAGAAGAACTTTTACGATAAGTACATATTTGCGAACTCGAAAGAAGAACTCAAAACTTTTTAAAAAGTCTCAACGTGGAAAACTTTTTTGCAGTTTAGTTTTGTTGTGCAATATAGCGTCTGTTGCTTGTTATACGACATTTATAAGACATTAAAATAGTATATTAAGTATGAAGAACGGTAAGGTTGGTTTACCGGTCAAAGACAATTGTTTGGAGGCTGAGAGAATCGAAGCCTCCAATTATTGTCTGAGACCGGTAATCCTTAACGTTCGACATGCTTATAACGTTTTTTGTACGATCAGAGACAAAGAAATAATAGATCTATTCGATTTTAAATAATTTTTTTACTAAAAAAATCAAATGTCAAAAATGACATTTATATTTTTTTATGAAATTAAGTAGCTTTGCTATATGAAAAGTCGACAACAAAACGTTTTACCGTTCTAGAACAGTAAAAACACTTACCGTCGCACATTATATCCTAGCAACTGGTAAATTCAACTTACCTACTTGAAAACATATGCAGTAAATAGCTTCAAATGACTGATCGTACAAAAAAATTATAACGCACTCTTATACCCTCTTATAACCTCTTACACACATCGGAAAAGTCTAGGGATATTTTTTAAAATGAAGATCCTTTAATTTAAAAAAATGGAATTTTAAATATATTCAATTATTCATACGCAATAGTATTTGTAATCTTGTAATATATAATTAAACGAGGTAGATCTTTTCAAAAAAGGATTAGATATTTCTAGACTAAGAAATTAACTTCTGTAGCTACACGGAAAAGTCCCGAGAACTGTTAATAAAGAGCATGACCTCCGCATTGGTTAATGACAACTCTGCACCTATTATTCATAGACAAAAAAACGTTGTCAATACCCTCTTGAGGTAACCGTGCTAATTCTGTTGTCAGAAGCTCCCTGAATCTAAAGACATTGTGAATGTTACCCATGTGCGGAGTATTTCTTCTTTAAAGCATGTCCTACAAATGATCTATCAGGTCCGGAGATTGTGCTAACCATGTCAACACTTCAATTCATTCGGCGATTAACCAGTTCGTCACAAGACATGCGACACTTGAACGAGCATTATTATTCATAAGATGGAAATTTTTGCCAAAAGACCCAGCGAATAGCCGCACAATAGGTTGAAGAGTATTAGGCAAATATCGCTGAGCTCTCAGAAAACCATTTGGAAAAATGAGCTCGGTTCTACCGCCAATAATTATTCCACCCCTTACCATTACAGCGTCACTTCTGTAACTGTGTACTTCCCTGAGATGTCTCAAACGTTCGGCGCTTCCGGATCGTCTCTACACTCTTATGCAACAAGAATCTGGTTGAAATTCAAATCTTGGCTCATCGCTGAAGCAAACTGTAGCCCAATCAGTTCCATCCCAATTGTAAAAATCTCGACACCAGTCTAATCTTGCTCCGCGATTGGCTCTTGAGAGAGGTGAACATCTGAGTTGTCGTCTAGAATGAAGATTAGCTTTGTGAAGTCAACTTCGTATAGTATCTCCGCCAACGATTAAATTATGTACCCTCTGCAACTCCGTAACCAACTCAGGTGCCGTCATTGTAGGTTGTTTTCTAGCATTTAAAACCAGATATCTGTCCTGAGCTTCAGTCGTAGAACGTCCACGTCTCAAATATTGTTCGGTCGAATGCCCAGTTTTCCTAAAATGCCGCCATAACCGACTAATGACACTTCGGGAACCACCCGTTCGTTATGTTACTTCGACTAGCCTCATCCGCCTTAAAGAAGGCCCACGCTCCATTCATGACTTCTAAAGTTAAATGGTGTCGTTTCTATTGTAAAACACGATTGTTTCAATTCAACAAGCACTTTAGAACGACTAAAATAGAACAGTTGAATGTAACACAAAGAAATGCAGGTTTTGACTTTATCGTATTTATCGAATTCTTAACATCAAATTCTCTTCTTTTCTAAAAAAACTTAGTCAGTCTTGAGTATTGCAACTTATAAATCCGTTAATTGTACAATGTGATCGATACACACCACTTATGATTTTGTAAAAATATCCCTAGACTTTTCCGATGTGTGTATTTTACCCATTGTACATCTTCAATATTTTTTAAAATTTAAAG
This sequence comes from Malthinus seriepunctatus, assembly GCA_963924605.1. NCBI lineage: Eukaryota > Metazoa > Arthropoda > Insecta > Coleoptera > Cantharidae > Malthinus > Malthinus seriepunctatus. The sequence goes on along the minus strand of OZ004600.1, from coordinate 62,959,028 downwards.
AATTGAATCAAAATTTCATTTCATTTTGTCATCACTTCGTTAAAGAAACGAGCTCCTGTGCAACTACAAATCGTATTACGAAGGCGAAAATCTCAATCGTGCTTTACACTAGTGACAATTAGAGTGCATGGATTGTAGTTGAGCGACAAAGGAGGATTTCAAAAAGTCTTTCAGATCCTTTATAAAAAAAGTTGAAGTTTTTACAAAATGTCAATTCATCAAATTATTTTATTTTTTGTCAAGATATTGGACAAGCTTTTTATATCCAACATGTTAAAATACAATCTCGTGCTATAAAATTTATATCGTCTACCAATAAGTGAGAAAGAACCAACGAAAAAGGATCACGATCAAAGCAGTTTGACGCCATTGAAAAGTCAATTATTTTCAGTAGCAACGCGTAAGCCTAAAATGTTTCAGCTTTAATTTGCATTAATTTATTACTTTGTACTCAAACATTGCCTAAATTTTACTAATGGTATATTCTGTTTCAATTTGAGGAATAAATCTTTTTTTAAAATACATTTTTGTTAATTTCCATTATAAGGCTTTTCTAATTTCGAGTATAAACACGCAATGAACGATGGCCAAATTTCAAGATAATAGAACAACACCAAAGCTTATTACGCAGACACACACAATAAGGTTGCTTTTATGTAAAACGTTCACTAAACATCTTAATCGAGTCATTTGTTACGTGAGTGATGCGAAATTGGTAAACAAAGGCGTATTTGTAGTACCATACTTTAGTTTACTCGAGAAAAATATTGCTAAAGGTAATTCAATTTTATTACGCAAATTAGTAATTTATGGTAAGGTAGATAATTACATAAGTCATTTTAAATAAACACAAATAGTTGGTTATTCTCCTTCAAATTAATTACTATTTAATTTTGTTTGTGTTCTATTGATTTGCCCAATTATTAAAAACCTTTGCGTATCTCTATTATTACGTCTTGAGTTCTAATTTTTTTTCTAAGATTAAAGAAATATACTACTCGAGTTTTTGTAAAGAAAAACTTTTTAATATATTTGTGATGTGGTTTTTCGCTAGTCTTTTTAAATGTAATTTTCTTAGAAAATATGAAAAAAATTATATGAACAATAAACGTAACTTCTGGTTTTTTTGAAACTAGGGAAAGGTAGATACATAATATAATAATAATAGCCCCTTTTTATACCGTGTGATAATACTTCAGGGGGCTCGGATAGTTGGTACGGTTGTTAAACGTGAGCTAGTAGTGAAGTTAGTTAATGAAGGTAATGTGGTCAGCATTACACTTACACCTTTAACCGCTTATTACTACCACATATCGCTACCATAATGGCAGAAGGTCGTATGGAATTTTACATAAGTTGAGTTTTAATAATTTAAAACATAAATACATAAAATAAGATAAATAATTTTTTTAAATATTTAACGAAAGAGGACATTTTTATCATCAATCTGACTGAACGTCGTAAGTGGAAAAATAATACTAACCTGTTTAAAATAAAAGTTTGTTTTTAGAAAATGTATCTTTTGTACAGGGTGTCCCAACGCTGCGTTATAGTAGAACTGTGGCTTTGCTGTAGAATTTAACAAAAAAAATTTAATGCACAACTATAGTTCTCTTAGAGCTTCATCTCTTAAAAATATTTTTACAAATACCGGGTGATCCATTTAAATGCTACAGGCCACACTTGTATTTTTTTAAATGGAACACCCTGTATATTTTTGCATATTCAGATTCCCCTTTCGAAGGCAATTATAGTCATGTGTGGGTTAATGGGTCCACCATGGACCTGGGACAAGATAATGCGTATTTTATATTAAAAACGAGTCAACTTTGCGTGCCTGTTGTGACTTAACGAATTGACATTTTTGACCGAGGTTTGAGTTAAAATAATGCTAATATCGTCTTTTTTCCTTATTATATTTCAAAGCGACATACAACGTCAAAATGAGACCATGTGACTCTCCAACGCAAAATGTTAGTTTTCTTCATTTTTTTAAATGGCGCCCCCTATTTTCGATTGCAGGAAAAGAGAGTCCCTTTTCTAAGCTTTCTAATGATATAATATTTCCTAAATCTATTCACTTTTAAAATTCAACTTTTATCCCATTTAAAAAATTAAGAAAAATTATACTTTGCGTTGGAGATCCACACGGCTCAATTATTGCGGTTTTGTCAACTTTGAAAAATATTTTAGAAAGAAGCTGATATTAGAATTATTGTAATGCAAACCGCAGTCAAAAATGTTAATTCGTTACTTTATAGCAAATAAGCAAAGTTGACTTGTATTTTCCTAAAATTCGCAGTATCTTGGTCCAAATCTACGGTAGACCCATTAAACCATACATTGCTATAATCGCTCTCGAAAGGGGAATCCAAATATATAAAAATATACAGGGTGTTCCATTTAAAAAAATACAAGTGTGGCCTATAGCATTTAAATGGATCACCCGGTATACAGTGTCCGCAAAAAAGTCTGCACCATATGGGATTTTTTTTTATTATGCGTGTTTTTCGAAAATAGTTTTCGGCATCTATCTCTGCATAAAATAAAACCAAAAATGCGTAAAAAAAATTAGTTATGTCATTTACGCAACACCGCCAAAACGTCTTTTGAAAGTTTCGATTGCCTAAAAATGCCTTTATTTTTCAAAACAGACAAAATCATCATAAGGGAAAATTGTTTTTATTCACCTGAAGATACTAGATACGAAGTTTAAGAAAAAAATATTAACATTTTCATTTTTTTGTTTTTTTGAAAATTCTCATTTATTTATAATTCTTCGGAGTTCTTTTCTTTACATTTAAATTCTAGAGATCCACTTTGATCCAACAAGATCAAAATATTACGTTTTGTTCTTAATTTAGTCTAATTTTGGACCATAAAAATATTTTCATTGAAAATGATAGGACCATCTTGGACTATTTTCCCATCTCTGAATTCATCTTGGGAAATATTTTAACCGCAGTGGTCACTTATTTTATAAAAATATCGGCGAATTTTAATTAAAATAAAAACTGACAGATAGAGGTCCCAAATGATGTCCAAATTTACCCGAAATATCCTGACAATAAACTAATATGAAATTTATTTAATTTTCCTATCAACAATGCTTACTAAGACAGACAAAATTGAAATTGTTCTAATTCATGGCGAGAACAGAACAAACAGGGATACAGCTAATAGTTTTAACCACTGCGGTTAAAATATTTCCCAAGGGGAATTCAGAGATGGGAAAATAGTCCAAGATGGTCCTATCCTTTTCAATGAAAATATTTTTATATTCCAAAATTAGACTAAATTAAGAACAAAACGTAATATTTTGATCTCCCTGGATCAAAGTGGATCTCTAGAATTAAAATTTAAACAAAAGAACTCCGAAGAATTATAAACAAGTGAGAATTTTCAAAAAAACAAAAAAATGAAAATGTTAATATTTTTTTCTTAAACTTCGTATCTAGAATTTTGAGGTAAATAGAAACAATTTTCCCTTATAACGATTTTGTCTGTTTTGAAAAATAAAGGCATTTTTACGCAATCGAAACTTTCAAAAGACGTTTTGGCGGTGTTGCGTAAATGACATAACTAATTTTTTTTACGCATTTTTGGTTTTATTTTATGCAGAGATAGATGCCGAAAACTATTTTCGAAAAACACGCATAATAAAAAAAAATCCCATATGGTGCAGACTTTTTTGCGGACACTGTATGTAAAAATATTTTTAAGAGGTGCAGCTCTCAGAGAACTATAGCCATGCATTAAACTTTTTTTGTTAAATTATAAGGCAAAGTCACAATTCTACGATAACGGAGTGTTGGGACACCCTGTATAGACAAGTTAGCTAAATATAGCTAAATAAAGCCAAGCTAAACTAAATAGCGTTTTTCTTAAAGCTATGTTTCATTCAAGTTTGTTTTTATAAAATGTATCTTTTGTATACAGGGTGTTTCAAATTCGAGTATATGCATGGGGATCTCGGAAACCGTAAGAGATACAAAGGTGGTTAAATGGGGGCATAGTTGTGCAATCAGGAGCCCAATATTATGACGTTTAGAAATCGCAGGTATTTTAATTACTTTAGAAGATATTCACAAAAAACTGAAATGTTGAAATTTTATTTTTATTTTTTCTTGACTTTCTTGTAAGGAATATTTAAAAACAACAACACTTCTTCATAGCCACTTTTTATTCTCTATCACGACCTACTATTAAAATTTGCTCACAACGTTTCGTCTCTGTGTAACCATCATCAATTTCATTTTTTTAAATATGCAAAAAATTAACTATTGACATTTTTGAATAGCATTTTTAATTTTCTATTCAATGATGTATCATACCACACTTCAACTTTTCAGTTGATTGGTACTACTGATATTCCACTCTTATTTAATAATTCAATGAATTTTAACATCGAGTAGGCTAGAAAAACAAATAAAATCCTTAACGGGGAATAACTTTTTAATTGGCTACTTGAAAAGTAGCCAACTTAAATCTTAATTTTTGCTTCATTAATTAAGGCGGTTTTAATCGAAATAATGAACATATTTTTGGATTTAAAGTTTGATGCATCATTGAATAGAGAATTAAAAATACTATTAGAAAATGTCAATAGTTAATTTTTGCCATATTTAATAAAATGAAGTTGATGATGGTTACAGAGAGACGAAACGTTGTGCGCAAATTTTAATAGAAGGTCGTGATAGAGAATAAAAAGTGGCTATGAAGAAGTGTTGTTTGTTTTTAAATATTCCTTCTAATAAAGTCAAGAAAAAATAAAATAAAAATTTCAACATTTCAGTTTTTTTTGAATATCTTCTAAAGTAATTAAAATACCTGCGATTTCTTAACGTCATAATATTGGGCTCCTGATCGCACAACTTAGCCCTCATTAAACTACCTTCGTATCTCTTACGGTTTCCGAGATCCCCATGCATATACTCGAATTTGAAACACCCTGTATAGTCCTGGAGCTACCGTGTATATTTACTAAATCATAAGAACCAAAATTTTAACCTTTACAGGTCGAAAGTACATAAAAAATGAGTAAGTGGCTGAAAGTTTAACTCAGGAGGGGCGCTAGAAGGTCGATTTTCTTTGTGGTTTAACCAAACCACAAGCTACATCAACAAGTTGTGCATCAAAAAATTTCATTTTTCTATGTAGTTTTACAATATACCATGGCAGGACGTTTTAAGTGTACCCTTTTAGCGGTAGACGCCTTCGAAGAAAAAGAAAAATAACGTGTTTATAGCAAAAAAAGCAATATTTGAGTACAAATACAGGGAAAACCGTCCATACAATTGAAAAATTTTATTATTAGAAGTAATAGATACTGTAATAATAAAGAAATTACCCTTATAACTATTTTTCATATCATCAACCCTAAACTAGTTATAAAGCTATTCTTCACCGACGTTTACCTAAAAAAAGTGCACACTTTGAGTCAAAACTATGTGATAACCGTATACAGGGTGTGTATAAAGTAAGGAATATAGCGATTATCTCGGCATATAAAACTATTTGAGAGAAAACCTCGGACACATCGATTTAGATTTTTTATTCCGCATTTTCTGACACTAAAATAATTTATACAGAGTGTTTTATTTCGGCGGTACGACATCATCAACGGGTTTTTTAAATAGAACATCCTGTATTTTTTATTATTTTTGGAATCTCTATCGAGTGCTTATTTCAAAAACCTATTATACCTAGAGTCCAAAGTTGGTAATTTTGGTGCTACAGATATTTGAAAATTGTATTTTTTAACAATTGCTGAGTCCTGTAGAGTCATTTGACGGTAGTTTACGATTTTGTCTGGACTTTTCAATGATAATCTCATAAAATAACGAAAAGTAGTACCTATACAGGGTAATCAAAAACAAAGTTTATTTTATTTTTGAGAAATAAAAAAAATAATAATAATTAAGTAACTAACTAAATTAACACAAACCCTAAGTGTAATAAGGTTTTGAAATCAGTTCTCTATAGAGAATCCAAAAATGATAGAATATATAGGGTGTTCCATTTAAAAAAACCGCTGATGATGTCGTACCTCCGAAATAGATCACGCTGTATAAATTATTTTTTTTGTAAAAAAATGCGCAATTAAAAATCTAAATCGACGTGTCCGAGCTTTTCTTCCAAATATTTTTATATGCTGAGATAATTGCTATATTCCTTACTTTATACACACCCTGTATAGGATTAACATTAATTGTTAATAGAGATTTCAGATACTGTTGTCATAAATAAATTACATTCATAAAATTTTGTCGTATCATCAACCGTAAAGTAGCTATGAAGTCATTCTCTAACCTCTTTTACTTAAAAAACGTTAACTAGGAAGGCGTCTGCCGACACGAAGGCTACATTAAACATTGTCTGCCGTACCATATTCAAAAACTACATAAAAAATGGAATCTTTTGATATGTAATTTGTTCATATGTTCATGTATCTTATGGTGTTGTTAAACACTCAAAAATACTAATTTTCTAACGCTTTTCCCAAGTAACAAGAGACATTTACGCTTCAACTAAACCACAAGATATATGAACAAATTTCATATCAAAAAATTCATTTTTTACGTAGTTTTCAAAAATGCCGCGGCAGACGGTTTTAAATGTAGCCTTCATGGTGATAGACGCTCCTAAAAATAAGTCAAAAGAGTCATCAACTAAACCACAAGAACCATGAACAAATTTCATATCAAAAGATTCCGTTTTCTACGTAGTATTCAAAAATACCGCGACAGACGGTTTTAAGTGTAGCCCTCATGGTGGCAGACGCTCTTCAAGAAAGAGTCATCAACTAAACCAAAAGATCCATGAACAAATTTCATATCAAAAGATTTATGGCAAAGGAAAACCAAAACCATTTAATATATTTTTAAAAAATCCTGAGTTTTGCCAAGCATTTAATAGGTTAGGAATTAAACCGGAGTTGGAAGAGACAGTCATGGCAGTTATCGAAAAATTTACGTGTTTAATATAAATATAACAAAAAATGTAAAGATATCAATATTGCTCGGTACCAAATTTGACACTTACAAATGTAAAACAGGAGTGAATCCCTTACAAACAAAAAAAACCTTAAATTCTTCTGTTTCCACCCTGTAAAGCCGCTTTGTGGGAGAAAATTAAGAGAACTAATCAAATTGTAGCAATTTGGGGAAATGCCACCAAAAAGATGCCTACTTTTTATAATCCATCTAAAAATGGTTGGGATTGCGTTAATAACAAATTTAAAATTAAATGGTTTGAAGGGCCCCGATTACCCGAAAATCTTATCCCTACCTGAAGGTACTAAATCAGAAAGGAACGAAGAGTATCATTATTTATCAACTGACGATGAATGTTCAGAGAATGAACTAGAATAATTATAATAATAAAACGTCCTTTAAATGTTGAGATTGAGCGCCCCTCCTGAGTTAAAGCGGCCACTTTCGACAGGCAGACTATTACTTCTATTACTCATTTTTTAAGTACTTTCGACCTGTAAAGGTTAAAATTTTGTAAAAATGGTTTAGTAAATATGCACGATAGCTCCAGGACTAATAGGCAAGTTAGCTAAATATAGCTAAATAAAGCCAAGCTAAACTAAATAGCGTTTTTCTTAAAACTATTTTTCATTCACATACGACCTTCTGTCATATGGTAGCGAATGCAGCCGAACTCCAAAAATATCATGAGTAGTGTACTGCAGTCGAGCTGCAGTAGTCTACTGGGATCTCTGCTGTTCTGTATTTTTATTCATATTGTATAAGCTTTTAAAAGAGTAAAATTGAATAATATAAATATCATTTTTGTTGCTTATGACGCGACGATTACTTTCTTCGGCGAAAATTGATTAATACATACAGATTGAATAGTTTGAGTTAGCACATACGAAAATAGTAAGTGGAAACAAGTACGAAATATTTTTAAATGATTACGAGAGAGAAAGAGTTATTTTTAGATATAAAATAGGCGTTCAATAATTCATAATCTAATTATTTTCGTTTAAATCAAGAACCATTTTTAAAATAAAACACCAATAATAAAATTAAAATAAATTGTAAAAGTAAATACCTATTGCCACGAATGGAAATAAATTAGAAAATATTAAATTGAATTAAAATGAATTTATAAAAGTTAAATTAAACAAACAAGAAATAACTTACATTGTTATGAGAATGCTTGTTCAGCATGTTAAGGAAGATTGACCGGGAGTCGATGATAATAAGTTAGTCGTGGATAAGAGTTGAAATGAGGAGTAGTTAAGTAACCTTAGAGGAGAGTAGTTGATATGCAATTATGTTTTAGTTTTAAGTATTAGTTGTTAATAAACTTTATTATTATAAATTACGGTGAACTTTGATTGATCCAAAACCCCTCGGTACAAAGTCACAAAACCAAACGTGACACTATCACTTATCAAAAATTGCAGGCGTGTAATTCAAATTTGAAATTAATAATTGACGCCTTCCTTTTATCTAAAAGTAACTCTTTCTCTCTCGTAATCATTGAAAAATATTTCGTACTTGTTCCCACTCATTATTTTACTATGTGCTAACTCGAACTATTCAATCTGTATAATCTTAGGAACACTATTAATGATTGTGAAAATGAAAAATTATTGTGAGAAAAATGGTTTCATTTTAAATGAGTCGAAAACAGAACTACTTATATTCTTCCACACGAGATCCCAATAAAAGCTTGTTAGTGAACTTTAATGATACAACTGTTGAGCAATAGCACTTTGTAAAATTTTAAAAAGTAACTTGCTGCACATTGTTTTGTAATGTAGGAGTTACGTAGGTTTTAGGTTTACAAATTTTTTTAAACTTTTTTTGTTCTAATTGTCCAGTTTCTACTATAAACTGTGATAACCACTTACGTCCAGTATTTCAATCGAAGTTTACATTTAAATGTCGCTTTAAGCTTCAACCAATAGAAATGCACCAAATTATAGTAAAGCTCAGCTTAAAGCTACACGTTCATTTAAACCTCGACTGAAATACTATACAGGGTGTCTCAACACTCCGTTATCGTAGAATTGTGACTTTGCCTTATAATTTAACAAAAAAAGTTTAATGCATGGCTATAGATCTCTTAGAGCTGCACCTCTTAAAAATATTTTTACATATACCGGGTGATCTATTTAAATGCTATAAGCCACACTTGTATTTTTTTAAATGGAACACCCTGTATATTTTTATATATTTGGATTCCCCTTTCGAGAACGATTATAGTAATGTATGGTTTAATGGGTCTACCGTAGATTTGGGCCAAGATACAGCGAATTTTAGGAAAATACAAGTCAACTTTGCTTATCTTCTATAAAGTAACGAATTAACATTTTTGACTGCGGTTTGCATTAGAATAATTCTAATATCGCCTTCTTTCTAAAATATTTTTCAAAGTTTACAAAACCGCAATAATTGTGCCGTGGGGATCTCCAACGCAAAGTGTAATTTTTTTTAATTTTTTAAATGGGATAAAAGTTGAATTTTAAAAGTGAATAGATTGAGAAAATATTATATCATTAGAAAGCTTAGAAAAGGGGCTCTCTTTTCCTGAAATCGAAAATAGGGGGTGCCATTTAAAAAAATGAAGAAAACTGACATTTTGCGTTGGAGACTCACATGGTATCATTTTGACGTTGTATGTCGCTTTGAAAGATAATAAGGAAAAAAGACGATATTAGCATTATTTTAACTCAAACCTCGGTCAAAAATGTCAATTCGTTAAGTCACAACAGGCACGCAAAGTTGACTCGTTTTTAATATAAAATACGCATTATCTTGTCCCAGGTCCATGGTGGACCAATTAACCCACACATGACTATAATCGCCTTCGAAAGGGGAATCTGAATATGCAAAAATATACAGGGTGTTCTATTTAAAAAAATACAAGTGTGGCCTGTAGCATTTAAATGGATCACCCGGTATATTTAAAAATATTTTTAAGAGATGAAGCTCTAAGAGAACTATAGTTGTGCATTAAATTTTTTTTGTTAAATTCTACAGCAAAGCCACAGTTCTACGATAACGCAGCGTTGGGACACCCTGTATTTAAGAGGCCAAACTATAATCGAGGTATAAACCACGAATAAAGTTAATCCGAGAATAATTATTTAAAATAACCAATTAACAAAGCTTTAGTGCTTCTGCAATCATGGTCATTCGTGAGTTACTCTCGGAATAGCTTATTCGAGGTTTATACTTTGATTGTAGTTCTGACCCTTATTCAAACAACTTAAAAATTAACTTTTGTTCAACAGAAACGTTAGGGCTTATAATAATTTTGTTTTTTTGGCAGTAGGGGGGAGAATGGGGGAATCCCGGTCAGATAGGCAATACCGGTCACGCGATTTCTTAGTTACTAAGATTATTTGAGAAACCTACATATTGTTAGTATCGTATGTTCAGCATTCAGTTCAGGGAATCCCCGGGCTGCTGGAATGTCGAGTAGAAAGCAATACACAACGAGCAATACACAAAAATTGAGGTTATCACGCGGTTCGGTCGGTATTGCAATAGTAATATTTTCTATTAGTTGCATTGTTAACAAAAGTTATAGAATTTTGCCTTTTTTAAATAAATTCTTAATTTTGTTCGTTGTTACATGATAATCAACCTTTATAATTAATAAAATATTCTTAGTTTTAATTATAATAAAGTTTGAAAGCCAAAAAATTACTTTAAAATCAATAAAACAATGGGGTCCTCAAAAGACCCCCGTTGGCGGGATGTGTTAGTGAAAAAAGGTTGGCCAACGGAAGGTTAACTAACGTGTTGAAATTATTATTCCTTCGTTGATTTTATAAAATTTTAATAACAGAACATATCTGCGAAAATACCCAATAATTATACGTGTTTAATGAATCGTCCTCGTCTCGTTTCGAAATAACAATAATTAAAAACGACAGCTAATATACAATCAGCATAGAAGAAACGTTGTCAAATTCAAGCTTCATTAAAAAATACTTTATGTGCTAATGAAGCGATTTTATTTTTGCAGTGTTTCCGATTAGTTTTATAATTTCATATACGTTCGATAGTACGGCGGTACCGGATGAAATCCCGGCAAACCACCGGAACGGTTTGGGTTTACAGAGTTACATAAAATGTTTAATAAGCCTAAACTAAATTCCTCACGTAAAACCAACATATTTTTCTTAAGATTATCTTGATTTTCTTCTTTTTGACTAAATCTCGTTAATATTCCTCTGTATCAGATAAGTTTTATGGAGATTTAAAGCTTAGCAACGCCCCAACATGTTGAAATTTAACGTGGCAGATTTTCGAGTTTGTCTTATGTAATAAAAGCATTGCATTGACGTTTTTAGTTCAATAGTTTAAAAATATTTCTAGAAGATACTAACAATATGTTAGTTTTTCTAAATCGTTATTATTACTACTTGAACAAATTATTAGAGTATTTTCTGTTTTGAAAATAAAATAAACTTATTCCGTCCAATACGGTAAAACTCGTGCTTACAGCAACTAAGAACGTTTAAGTCTAATGTCAAATCCCAAGTCCACACATCAAATCAATTTCCAATATACTTTCTTTCGTCCATTGTACGAGTTTGAAAAACTAACCAGCGTAACGAATGATCAAAGTGTTTTATATAAGTAGATTAAAGTCTTTGCTACCCAAAAATGAGTAGGTAGATACGTTTTATTAAACAAAACTATGTAAATATATTGAGTTGTATGCATGATATTGATTTCAAAAATGTATGAATGGTATGAACTTCTGTGGACTCTTATAAGTATTATGTCACATCCGCTTTTGTGCACAAAGCTCTTCGACAACAAAGAAAATAAAAAGTTCAGCAATACTATAAGTTAAAATTGCTTTGCACAAATTGCAATTAGAAAATACTTAGTGAAATACTCAACAACGTAATTCTTTACAAAAAAATAAAGAAAACAAAAAATTCCAACCATTAATAAACGTATTTAAAAGCTTTTACCATATTATGCAAATAGCTGCTACTATTCATATCAAACATACAAAATGAAACATGTTCACTAATCTCTAATTTATTTAAAGTCAGAAAAATAGTGGACGACGCGAACCTCTTATGTAACATGAAGTACCTGATTTTCTACGGTGGAAAAGAATCGATATCGCTACTAAGGATTTTCTGGTCATAGTAGATTATTTTATTAAATTTACTGTTGTATAAGTTGGAGATACTGAATTTAAGTTTAATTTAAAGTCTGTAAATTCCTGCTTAACCCGAAGTGGAAAAATATATATTGGAAACCACTGTCGAATAAAAAACCTGACACTAAATTAAAAATCTCCGATTTTGTTGTATATCTCAAGATAAAACTGTTATTTGCTGTTATACCTTTAGTTGAAGGCTGTATGTAGGATTTATCAAAATTCGTGTTAACTACAGGGATAATGTTCTAATCATATTAGCTTTTGGGTGGGAATTTTGTTTTAAATAGAAAACTGATGTAGTTAGATATATTTATTTCACGTTATAGTGGCTAATAGTGGCACATGAAAAAAGATATATCAAGCTCTAACAAACGTCGGATGTAAATTTTAAATATAATTGTCAATAACGTATACCAGACATTTCTTGGCGCATCTTCAACTAAAAGCTAGTTTGATTTCAACCATATCGCTTATTAGCAGAGAGTATGGAGAGTTCATTATATGTATTGACAAAAAGCTGAATATATGGTTGGGAACTAATGGGCCCATACTTTGGACTGCTAGATCTCCAGATTTAACATCACTAGATTTTCCTTTAGGGGCTACATTGCAGGTCGTGTATCCATATTCTGCAGATACAAAAACAAAATAGCATTTAAGGAAAACAATTGTCACTGCGTAGAGCTGTATCAAGAGTTCACCTCAGAGGTGCTTCAGAAAAAGTGTTGAGAAGATGCGTAATGAGTCTGGAAAATTAATTTTTGGATTCTAGCATCTATATTTAACTTTAGAAAAACGTCAAGACGGTTCATATTTGTGTGAAATGAGAATTTGTCAACACCTTATTCAAATAGCGCATCAGTTGTAATGAAAATGTAATAAAAAATAAAAAGCAACTAAAATGTTTTATGGTTATTGATATTGTCTTGAAAAAGAAAATAATTTAAAAAAGAAATTCCAAATCCTTTTAAAAATTATACAAGTACTTTTGGTGCAAGACAGGAAAAATCGAAGTGTTTTGTATGAGAAAAATAAATTATGTCAAAAACCCTTAATCATTTTCAAGATACTCTTAAGATGCAGATGTTATCGATCCGATCAAATACTGCTAGGAGCGCGTATTGGATTTATTTAAAAAGTAATTTGAGTGACAAAATTGGTAACTTATAGCTAAATCAGAATAAAAAAGTTTTATTAAATTCTCTTAATGGACGTCAACAAATTAAATAATTTGGAATATAAAATTCTTAAACATTTACGAGTAATACCGACCTAAGCCCTGTTATGTACCTGATCAAGGATCAGGGCCATGATTCCACCATGCATATAATTGAGCAGAAGACTATTTAACCAAATATTAGAAGAATAATCTAACATATGGACGGTAAATGTACGACTGATCTAGTGACAACTCAAAAGTTCAAAAATTGCTGAGTTGTGATCCAAAACTATGTAAAGTATGTAAATTAAATGTGGAAGTATTATTGTATACATCCAGGATGAGTAAAATAGTTTCGAAATATTGAAAGAATTGATGATAATATAGTTTACGTTTACGCATAGATATAGTGTTTTATCTGTTTAGTGTTTTTATCGGCTTATCATTATCCTTTATTTTTATATAAGTATATGAAATGAAATTTATTATTTAGCACTAATTTATAATTATAAGTAAATCTTTAATTATTTAATTATAAATTAGTGCTAAATAATAAATTTCATTTCATATCCTTATACAGGGTGAGTCGGGAGGATCGCATCAAACGCCAGGGGTGTACCTTACACGTAAATATAAGAGGAAAAAACCCAAAAGTTGTAGTCCGATTTTTATTTGTTTTCAAGATACAGCGTTTTCACAAAATAACTTGCTTCCATCGTGCAGTTGTTCTGATACTGCATGCGTATTTTACTGTTTGAGGGAACATCGTCTAACAGTCCTTGTAAATCATTTTGTAAGAATTCCAAATATTAGGCGAAACTATAGACGATATCACATCACACGTTTCCGAAAAACGATGCTGAAAATTTGTTTCGACTTTTATGTGAGGATTTTCGTCGGACCATAAGTGGGAGTTGCGGGTATTGTTAATGTCATCATGGGTGAATGTGGTTTCATCGTTATACAGTATGTTCTTCTAAGTTAATGAAATTAATTTATCAAATATTTCAACTTTTAAGACGCTGTAACTCGAATACCAATAAAAATCGGACTACAACTTTAGGGTTTTTTCGTCTCATATTTACGTGTAAAATACACCCCTGGTGTTTGGTGCGATCCTTCCGACTCACCCTGTATAAAAATAAAGGATAATGATAAGCCGAAAAACACTATATCTATGCGTAAACTATAAAGGGTGATTCAAAATGTATGCAAAATGTAGTTTTTGAATTAAACACATTATTTATTTGAAAAGTGATAATATTTATATTTCATTGTAAAGTGCAAATATTGCGATTATGTATTTGAACAAAATTTCAAACAAATGCGCACCACGGCTATGCTGTCAAACTCTTTTTCTTCTGATCAAAACAGTTCCCAGAATGTGTGTAGTTTTTGGTCGACGAAATGCACCAAATTTTTTGACAGTTAATAGACTGATTCGATCGAAGTGGCTCGCTTCTGAACAAGAAATCATCAGGCCGACCTCGGTCAGGTCGGTCAATTGAAAATACTGTTTTAGCGACTGCAAGTGTTGCTGAGAATCTAGGAACCTCGATTTGCCGCCGTTCGCAGCAACTGGCCATTTCGTACAGCAGTTTGCAGTGAATTTAAAAAAAAGAAAACTGCATCTTTATAAAATTCAATAGTTTAAGCCTCCACAACACGAACAATATTAGGTTTAGGGCTTCGTGGCCATGGAGACTTTTGTTCAGTAGGTCAAATACTACAATATACTAAATTTTTAGGAAAATTCACCGAGGGCCATTTCCCATAAGAATTGTGCGGGGTCCTTTGAATTCAAAACGTAAGTCATTACTCTATTTTTAATATAAAATGCTCAGGTTTATAAGAACTTAAAACCGTCATAACTTTGTTCTTATTCGATTTTGATTAAAAGTTTATTTAAAAAAAAATTATATTTTGGTCCCCTTTAGGTGCCCTATCAGTTTGATCCGTACATTAGGATTCACCCTGTATACGATATTGTTCTGAAATCTGACTCCTGTAATCACATCTGTGAATTGGCATTAAATTTTATTTGATTTGATTTAGCAATCGGAACTGAGACCTCTACACCCCTCCGAAACATGAGCGCCGAGAAAAATATCAAAAAGTATGTAGTTTTCTTTTGCAATGATCTACGAGGGTTTAAACCTCTGTTTCTTTAAATTCGTTTACTGGAAGTGTTGTCTTTTACTCTCGTCATCTTAACCTTTTGATTGTCTCGAAAACGGTTGTAATCGAGATTGTATGTAATTGTAATGTTGTATTAGAGGTCAGTTATGAACTATGTCGGTCGACATGTATGAAAAAATTCATCAGAAAGCACTATTCTTCTTAAACATTTCTTGTAATTATGACGTAAACGCAAGAAGGAGATTCAAACATTATTATCGACCATTAAAATTACTTACATAACTATTAAATTTGTATATTTTAAATAAATTAAAAAAGTATTAAATATTACCTTCGTGAGCTCGAACGAAAATATCTAAAATGTAGATTATATCACAGAGATAATCCAATATCCACCAGAGTGGAGGAATTTTATTATTGAGCTCCCAAAACACAGCACGGCCAACCACAAATATTACATTGTAGAGCACAGCCAATGATACCACCATTAACCACTGAAAAAAGAAAATTTTATTAGTTTTCGGTCACGCTTTGTTCAAAACTTTTTTTCAATAATACTACCTATGTCTCGGTAGCATTTGGAAATCAATCACATTTAAAAAATAACTAGCTATTATAAAATATTGACAGATTATAAATTGAGTATGAAATCGACATTAATTTCATAAACGTTTTCTGGAAGAGCGATAGCAATATCGCTATAGCATATAATCAAATGTGATTTGCGACTTACGCGAGTCTCCTTCAAATTACGTAGCTTTCTACTTAAGGTTTTTTTTAAAAAAGAGCTATTTTATTTTAGAAGAAATTCATATCCATTACAAGGTTTAAATTAATAATTTGCAATATTTTTTAGTTGGAGCTTTCAATTATTGAGGAAATGTAAAAGTTGATGTGAATATTAAAAATTACCGTTGAAGTTATAACGAGTATCATGAAAACTTTATGCTTGTTTTTCATTTGAAATAATGATGATAACAATAGCACATTTTTATATCAAATCCGACTTTATAATAAAGGTTATGTAGCGCACTACGTCTACGCTCGCTATTACATTATCATAGGTATTTCTGAATTTTAAGGGTGAGTAAACGACATTTAAAAAAAAAGTGAGTGTAAAAAGCAAATTGATAGGTTTATTTTCTATTTTATATTTTCTATGATAAATGAAATCGCTATTGCCGGGTTTGGTAACCATGGCACCTTACCATGGAAATTCATATATTTTTGGAAATATGAATAATGTTAAATTGCCCTATGGCCAGGTTTGGTGGTCATCCGGGTGATGACCACCAATATACCGGGTGTATAACAAATTCATAAATGAAAATAGTCAATGCAAGTTCAGTTACTATAGACGAAAAAGGATTACAACCTCGGAAAAATAGTAAAACGACGAAAAACTCGGTGGATGGTCTTTTTGAAAGCATATTCTTTAAAAATTAAAAATGTTTACATTTCTACACCATATCTAACCTAACCTCACTTTAACTTTTGCAGAGTTAAAGTTTTCTATGGACTTATTATCTTCTGTATAATGACCGCTTTACTGAAACAATTGAATGTCATGGAAATTTTTGGGTAAAGTTAAAGTTCTATAAAGGAAGTGAGGATCAATTAATTAATTTTCTCAAGGAAAAGTTAACAAAGCAGTCGCCAATATGACATGTTATGATGTCTGAATTTTAAAGAAATATAAATTAACAATATAAGGACATAAGGGACATGTTTGATAATTTTGTAGGAAATCAGGAAATTACTTCATTTGCAACCTAATTAAAATGTGTAACATTTTACTCTTGATATACAAGCACATCGTCTTGTTAATAGTTCAGAGAAAAGAAGAATTAAATAAGTAATTAAGCACATTCTGGACCAAATTTTAACCGTAAACTCGAAGTTATATATTAGGCGTGACAAATAAATATTAAAAAACAGATTTTATTGTATTGACGGTTTAACCAATAGAAAATAAACTGATGTAGTTTTCAACCAATTGACCTATCTTTTAGTGGGAGAACAGTTGCAAAATTTAATCTTAAGTTCATTTCAAAAAGTTAGTCTTGCTCCAGTTTCGATGAGAATAAGCCGTGTGGGTTTTGAGGAAGATTCAAAACCAAAGTTTAAAGTCTTGATGGAGATATACTCAATTGAGAGCGCAGCAAAGTCAAAGTGGATTTAAAATAATAAGTCAAAATAGTTTTCCAAGTAAAAGGAAAAAGTATAATAGTATAGTGTCAAGTAAAAATATTACGTAGTTTCATAATAAAAGGAGAATACGAAAACAGTTAAAAATAAATTAAATCATCAATATAAATTAGATGATTGTTATGAAATAAAGATGAGCAGCGTTTCCGAAAGTAAAGGGAAAATTTGAGATATTAAATCTTCAAAATCAGTCAAGTAAGTGAGTGGGTGAAGTTTTGTCAAAAAGGTCAATTGTAAAGTTAAGAGTGTGATAAAGTTAATTTTACATCAAATAAGGAAAAGGGCCTTAATGCATGATTTAAAGATTGCATTAAGTAGAAGATTTATTCAAGGAAGGATTGGGACATTGCATCATTCAGTAATTTTAAACAGTTTGTTTGAGATTGCTCCAGGTTGGTGAAATTTGTAAAAAATTATCTTGTATGTGTAATTATGATCAAACTTATTTACTTGCTGAAATCACTAATTATTTTATCAAAAAATTTAAAATAGTTGTTTTCAATTGTAAAATTTAATCCAATTGATTAAAATTGAATTATGGACATTGCTTAAAGTAAAGTAAAAAACTTGAATCACAAATTAATTATGAACGTTTAAGAAATTTGAAATCAATAATAAAGATATTGAAAATTAAACTTGTGAGGATTTGGTTAAAACTAACCCTGTATCATTAATTGAAATTTAAAGTAACCAAGAAAGGTTATAAAAAAAAATGTAACTTGTTTAAGTTTTTTTAATCAACCGAAATTAAACGTTTTGCTAATTCGGGTAATTTGCATTAATTCAGGGATCTGTTTAATTTCGTTTGATAGTAATTTACGCATCAGCTGATCACTTACTTTATAATAATTTTATGTATGTCTCTATGTACATTGTACAACTGTCGTCTTTATAATACTAGTGTGTTTTTCGTTAATATATTCTTTTAAGGTTTTTATGTGTTTAATTGTTTGGAAGCTATTTCCAACAAACTAATAAATATTTTTCAGAAACTCAAAGTTCATCTCAGTTCTTCCTGGATAAATCAGGTAGTAAGTTAAGGTTCAGTTGATTGACCCTTAAATGTTCAATTTAAAAAAAAGTGACATATTCCTGTATCTCGGTAACTAGATCCTTTTCCGTTTCTTCAACTACATCACTAAAACCGGAAAAACAAGTACTACAACTTTACTAATTTAACCATATTCGTAT
The DNA here is from genome assembly GCA_963924605.1 of Malthinus seriepunctatus. Lineage (NCBI taxonomy): Eukaryota > Metazoa > Arthropoda > Insecta > Coleoptera > Cantharidae > Malthinus > Malthinus seriepunctatus. Next base: position 62,940,172 of record OZ004600.1, on the reverse strand, counting down.
CTTTACAAATGAAAAAGTTACCTATTGTAAATTATTTTCATGAACACACTGTATAAGATGTAGACGGAGGCAACAACACTTGAAAAAGAACGGTCAGACGCCGCTCCCAATTAAAGTCCTGACATAAAATTTGAATAAACCCCAAAACGAAAGCCTTTATTCCCATAGGGGTGAAGCTCTGAAGCGGGCCCTTTTTTAGGTGATTCATTCATATTGAATTTGGTTTAAAAAGTGAGTCTTTGGGCAAGTTCCAAAATTTACAGCTACACAAAATCAAGGAGCCAACATTAAGAACATAACCTCTTATGTTAAGATTAATTTAAAAAACCTCGTAAAACGAAAATAATAAATTAATCAAAGACTTACTAAAAAATAACCTGATTACTGAAAGTGACTATAAACATTTAACTATTTTTAATAGTTCTATCCCTAAAATATACGTATATACAGGGTGATTCATTGATATGACCGTTTTCGATAGCCTGTATACCTATTTCCCCTGCATTTTATTTCTGTGTTGCAAGCATAAAGTTCAATAAGATATTGAATCCAAGTAAATTTAAAGTGTATCATACTATCTGTCCAACAGCATAAGGCCGTTAGGAAGAAGTACGCTACAAGGTGGTGTCGTGGAATACAAATTATTATTTGTTTTATGTTACAATGTAAACTTTAATAAATCAATTTTTGAAGGGACATTATTACTTTTCAAACAGCTCTTTGTATTAAGGGATGCAAAATTAAAGTAATACATCACTGAAAATTGCGAAAGCACCTGATCACTACATATATTAGGCCATTAGAGTAAAAGAGGATAAAAGTACCTACTCATCTCTGATTTTTTTTCCTTTTTTACATAGAAAATTAGAAAGAAAATTCTAAAAATTTATTAACGATAAAACTCGAAATCCTGGAATATCGCAATTACTAATCTCGGGATTTTGAATACTGATATCGACAATTATGTGATTGCTATTTTTAATATTGTAACATATTGTGAGTAATCAAAACACATAAAAAAGAATATTAAATTCCTAAAATAGTACTTACTGGACCTAATAATTTTAATGTCACAAATATTATGTTCGCATAATTTATTTCGTAAGAAATAGTGGAAAAAACAACTCTAAGTAAGCAGTTTTAATTTTTTTCACAAAGTAGAATCGATATAATAATTACTGTGAGGTATCTTTGGTTTTATTTTCCTGTCTGGAACATTTTAAATGATAGACATACACGTATGATTCATACAAAACTGTCACTAGAAAAGACCCGATTTTATTTATTAAATATTTTCTTCAAACCAAATACTGTAATTTGAAATAAGTTTATGAGCAGAAAAATGTTACACGTACTGAGAGAATCGACATTGAAGAAAATCTTCAATTGTCGGGAAAGCAGATGAAAATATGGTTTCAAAATAGAAGGATGAAATGGTATAAACAAAGTTGTGACTGCAATTGGAAAAAATTGCCGCAGAGAAAAATCCTGTTGCGCGTCTTGAAAGATATGACATCGAAGAAAATTTTCAATTCTCGGAAAAACAAGCAAAAATTTGGTTTCAAAATCGCTCACGTTGTAAGCGTGTAATCTCATTGCAAATACATTTTTGTTTGTTTAAAAATTATTTGTTCAAAAAAAATCTGAGACAGGTGACTCCAAAGCAGTCAGTCTGAAAACTCCGCCAAGCTAGTGCTGAACATTTGTTACAATTAAAATTAAAAATTAGAGAAAAATTCTGGTTTATTAGAAACTGCAATAGTATATTATAATACATGTGTATAAGAAAGACTTAATTAAGACTTAAGACGAAAATTACGAGCACGAGCTTGCGATACTTGTAACGGCGCGTATGCGATAAAGTCTACTTATACACGAGTATTGTACGCTATTTTTTATTATAATTGCAACTAAAACCTCTATAAAAGAGAAAAAATCTGTATTTAAAATTTGAAAATTAAGCGTGCCGATTTTGGATAAATTTGTTGCCACAGAGATGCTTTGTGTTTACATTGGAGAACAACAGTCACGCAACAGTTAATATTATTGTTGTTACCTAGACGACTTTATAGAGCACTTGTGCTATAAAGACGATTTTATGAACGCTTTTTAGTGTGAAATTGGCAGATTATAATGCAAGTATAATAAAAAAATTGTTATCGAACGATTATCGATATTTCATTTCGACATGCATAACATTTGGGCGGTTATGAGCACTATCAGCAGCATGGAGCATGCAATTTTGAACATATCTCCAGTGAAAATTTTGCTGATTCTTACAGCTAACAAACAGCGAGTTGTAGAAACTAGTATTGGGCCTCGCCAACATTTTTAAGCTGGAAATGTGACAACGTTGCTTGCTAAGTTTAATAATTTGATTTGATGTTTTGTGAAAGCAACAGTAGGACATCCAAATAAAAGACGCAGTGGAGATATTTGTATTTTGCATCTAATGGAACACTAAGTTAGTTTTATTACTTTTGTACAAGCCATAACTTTGTGTTGCATAAGTATATTGGATTGTTTTTAAGTTTATTGAAGTGTATCTGTTTTTGGATGCACTACTGTTGCTCTGAGGCGACGGTTTGTACATACGATAAGTTAAAACTGGATATTTACTTTTATTCTTATTTTGGCAAAAAAATACGTTTTTCTGCAAACGTCAAAAAAAGTCGACTTTGTGTCACTCGTAAGGGTGAAGTTTAACCTTCCCGCCGCAGCAGGAAAAGTTGTTAGACAAAGTACTTTTCTCTGTCTAGACAGACAAAGTAAATAATAACCCAACAAAATGAATTTTATACAGAGTGAAAGTAGTTTTGTGTGACTCGTCTGTATTGCCGGACTCGCTCGCTACGCTCGCTGTGTTGCTCTATTTTTGTCCGATAGTGTATATGCGTACTTTTTAGTCGTAATCGATTACTAATACTCAATTACTTTGTTTTTTTTCTTACTTTGGACGAAAATAGTAAATTTTTCCATAGTAATTCAGTAATAGTAATTGCGAAATTTTCTGTCAGTTCTAACATTCTTTAGATAAAGTGAATTTGATTTCGTTTAAATTGGATTACATAGATAATTTAGCAGCTTATGAATATAATCTTCGATGCAGATAAGATTGAAATTCCGTGTCACTAACTTTCCACAAACTAGTATTATTTGAAAAGCTTATTATGTTCAAACTATGAAGTTTAATATGAAAGCTTCGTTAGCAAGTAAAAGCAGTCTACAAAGAAAAATAAAAATGCAAAAGGTTTCAAAGGCATTGGAATATTTAATTAATGTTATGGAATTGATAACAGGATAAGCGAATAATGTATGCTTCCTCATAATAACCTATTGTTGAGATTTTTACAGCCGGTTGCAGAAACGAATATTGAAATTGAAGCCCTGTAAGTGATTTATAATAAGATCATAGTACTTTGTTTTATTAGGAGAGAAAGTGACGGTTTGTGTGAAAGACTGTGTTTGGCTGAAGAGCGAGCAAGTCCGCTAATACAGGCGAGTCACACATAACTACTTTCACTCCGCATAAAACATTTTATTTTTTCTTCAAACGTAAAACTCAAAATTTTGAATTAATAATTATTAATTATTAAACTCTACGAACAAATTATAAAGGTAAATTTAAAAAACATTAAATTTTTTACGCATTTCTATTTCTAAGCATTAGAAATGCTTAGAAAACATTTTTTACATTATAAAAATTAAATTTTGTTGGGTTATGATTTACTTTGTCCGTCTAGACAGAGAAAAGTAGCTGACAACTTTTCCTGCCTCGACGGGAAAGTTAAACTTCACCCTTACATATTGAGTGACACAAAGTCGACTTTTTTTGACGTTTGCAGAAAAAATAAATTTTTTGGATTTTTTAACACAATTCCTGGCGAAACATCTCCTTAACAAATACAAAAGGGACTTGCTGCATTTTTTTCATTAAGAATGTGAGAATTAAACTTTTTTTTATTAGATCGCAGTTTTATTAAAAGTTTTAAGTTCGAATCAAGTTTCCAGTTGAAGTCAAGTTTAAGACAATTTCGGATGAAATCAGAAGATCGAGAGAGGTTTTAGAACTTATTTTTCTTTTTGATTATGAAGGGAAAGAAATAAAATTATCTAGCATTTATTACAAGTACGACCTTTATATTTTTTACGTTCTAATTCAATTTTTCGAAATATTCTCTGGTATTGATTATTTGTTAGGCTTTTTCGTTTTCAAACATCTTTTGCAAAAAGGATCTTATGCAAACATCTTTTTGCATATACGGTTTTTAAGGGTTGTATTTTATAAGTTATCATTGACTAAAAACGTAACAAACAGTAGATAAATAAGAAGAATGTTGTTAGATACGGGTTTGCCTGTGCTCGTGTACTGCGTCTTTATCAGATCTACATATATTTTATGCTCGCATCTCCTGGGTGAACCCTGTTAGTAAATGTAAACAAATCCACGTAAACCGGATTGACAATAATTATAAACTAACTAGAGGTGTAAAAAAAATGTTAGATATATGTTTATCAGCTTCAAAAGCAGACTGATGTAAACTATTTCATTTTTTTAAAGATGTTTAATAAGTTGTAGGTCATAGTATGACTTACAACTTATACATTTTTAAAAAACAGTAATGACAGTTTTCTGCACTAAAAATGTATACATTACTAATTGAATGCATGAACAGAAATAGATCGAGCGTTCATAGAAACAAAGTAGCTTCTAGGATCCCGACGCTGTTTTTTCACAATAATCAAACTTTAAAAAAAATCGTATGCAAGTTGCTACGGATAAATCCTTATCTTAACCCGCATTTTCACATCATCTAAATTTTAAAACAAATGTAACATTTTTCCAAAATTCGGGTTGTGTTTCTTCTCTGCAGCGTGAACGTCTTTTCTACTGCTACATCGATCAAAAACCAAAAGGTACAAAAAACAAAGTACAACACATAGTTCTTTTCACAGCTTCCCGTCTATGATCAGCATAGCAAAAATAAACAAACCGTACAAATTGCAGTTCTGCAGGAGCAAGTCCTCGCCCTGATCGCCGCTGTAGTCCTCACCTACAACCGACATTTCAACAGTAACAGCTACCACGACAAATATTACAGGACACATAAGTAATACAAAACCGGAAGCTATACCTGAATAATTTGACAAATATATCCAGTCATCAAGTAGCGATTGTAATGAAAATATTCTGAAACCGAACGACCGACTTCTCAGAAATTCAAATTCTCCACAGAGATTTTGCGTAATGCAATGGCTGCATTTGATTTAAAATCATCTGGATTTCCCACACCGGAAAGCATTAATAACAATTTGTTTGAAAGTCAGGTTCCAAATATTTTAGCAGTATTCATGTTCTGGTTAATAGATGCCAAAATCCAAAAAAATGGTCTGAAATTGCGTGCAGTGGTTTCCACCGTGACGCGTATGTTCGCGTAAATTTTTTAGAACCATTGCTTGAGAAAAAAGTGCATACTACAACTACACATTAGTTTCTCATCAATAGAAAAATAGCAATATTTTATACTAGCTTCCATATTTAGGACGTTCGGCTAGAGAAGAAGTGTGTAATGGTGTAATATCTCCAGTATTCCAGGACCCGACTGGGAAGAGCAACCGTGTGTACTTAAATATTCAAAAATTTCAATTTCAACTTTTCGGAATGTTTCGATACTGAAACCGAAGAGGCGTAAGTTACATTTTTTTTATATTTCAAGCAATAGTTACTTTTTTGCCTGCAATAATAATTATGGTAAATGGTTTTAGATTAATATCCAAGAGCTCATCTGTAAATAAAATAAAGGCTATTCAAGTTCAAGAAACCAAATATTGTACAGATCCAAATACAGTAGAACCCCGTTATAAAGTACCCCTTTATTAACGTTTTTCTGGATAACGTTTTTTTATAACGAACTTCCGGTTATAACGAACCAAATTTTTCGGCCCCTGATGGTACGTTATAACGGGGTTCTGCTGTAGTTATTTAATAAATTTCAGAAAGAGCCTGCAGTTAAAATAATAGCACATGAAATTATACCATTGCGAAACACATCATTTGAAATTTTTCGAAATATACTTTTCAAAGACAAGAATGGAAGATACCAGAAACGAGTTTCTAAAGGACATAACTAGTTTTCAAAAATTAAACTAATCCATAACTCGGAGCAAATGGCCTATTTGCAGTCGAAGTTCCTTAATTGAAATTTTAAAAAAAGTAAAAAACATTAAAATATGTATGCATTATTTTAGCTTACATCTTTCAGAAGAAAAAGTCGATAAGCAGTAATATAGTAAAACAGTAGTAACTCTTGATGAAATTTTGAAAAAATTTATTCAAACTCCAATAGTGATCGACATTCATGTAAATCAAGTACAGAAAACTGATTTTTTTTCATAAATATTTTACCGTTATCTTGGAACTTATTTCGAAACTCGGTGTCCCAGGTATAACGAACTGTTTAAGATCTTCCAGATTCTGACTGATACAATGCCAAAAATGGTACCACGAGGATTGTACTTCACATGCAGGACTAGGAGAACTTCACTGTGAAAACTGCGTTGAAGAATCTATATCAAACTGAATGTCTATGCCACGCTTACTCTTGGGCGTTGTTGTGCGTACTCTTTACTGGAATGGCGATTAAGAGTAAGCATATGTAAAATAAGCATATTTATAGAGTTTAATTATTAATACATTTATTGTTAATTATCATTGTTGTATTATTAAACTGATTATTTATTGAGTTTTCTAAAAGTTATGTGTTGGTAAAGATGTTGGGATTTTGTCATACATTCAAAATTAAATTTAAGAAACTTAAGAGTTTTTTGTATGTAAACCAGACTGGTGTGACTGAGTGTGAAAAAAATCAACTTGGCGTCATATTCATAAAGTAGAAGTTTTGATGAAAAAATGTCTATTTTTTTAACTTTAAATTTTGGAGTTTATAATTAAAGTACTTGACTTAATATAAATTTAGTTATTTTTTGTTTTTCTAAATTATGTTTAGAACTGTTAAAATCAGTTAATTAGAATATTAATTTAAAATTCAGCTTTACGTTTCGTCGATTTTACTTCCAACAGCTTTAATTAAAGGTCCTATTAATTACTAGAAATTTTAAATAACTTGTGTGACCTAAAAAAGAGAAAACAAGAGCTTACTATTAGAAGCAATGACATTGATTAATGTCATTGCGAATATCCTTCTTTCGACAGTATTTGTTTGATCTAGTTTTTCAGGGTTACTGAGACGTCTTTTGTAAACTGATATCTTACATAAACTACGTATAAAACTTTTTTTGTAAGTGATTTTAAAGCTGATTTGTAAGTGATTTTAAAGGTGTATTTTTAAAATCGCGTTTCCATTATACTACATTTACTCATAACATTTAGGAATTATAAGTATTGTCAAGGAAAATATAGGTAGCTCTTTGCCTTTCAAATTAACAACAAACTTATGCATTAATACTAATATGTAGGTACTGTGATAAAGTCTTTCTTATACACATGTATAATTTCATAATATTTATAATAGTATAATAATTCATAATTATTAGTAGAATATACTAAATATTTTCATATAAAAGTAACCGGGCGCGGTTTGTTAAGTTATTGAAAGGCGCTATTCATAGGTATGGCTCAATATGAAGAAAAGAAAGAAGCGTGAGAGCATTAATCTCGACACAATAGAAGAACAAGATAATAAGATATTAAATTACATTTGGAATTATATTTATGCATTAAGAAAACTAGTGACCACAGATATTTCTATTGAAAATTCATATTTTTCTTCAAACGTCAAAAAAAGTCGACTTTGTGTACTCAATATGAAGGGTGAAGTTTAACTCTCTCGCTGAGACAGGAAAAATTGTCAGCAAAGTCCTTTTCTCTGTCTAGACAGACAAAGTAAAATCTTAACCGAATGTAATTTTTATTTTTTAACGTAAAAAAGTTTTCGAAGCATTTGTAATGTAAAAAATTTAATGTTTTTTAAATTTTCCTTTATAATAATTAGTTAGTTGGGTTTAATATTTAGCTTTTTTTAGAAATTAAAGTTAATATTAATAAATATTTGACAATTGAACTACAAGTAATTGACAATAGATGGTGCTCTTTCAAAAATCAAAATTTTCAGTTTTACGCTTTACGTTTGCAGAAAAAATAAAATGTTTTATAAGGAGTCAAAGTAGTTTTGTGTGATTCTCCTGTATTCCCAGCGTTGTTGGTGCTACATGTCTTCTTCATAGCGATGGTTGCTAGTTCTGTAATCAGGAATGTCTCAGAAATTCTCAATGCTAAAGTAGTTCATGGCAAACCACGCCATTTCTAAAGTCAGGTATAGCTGAAGAGCGGATACCAGGATGTTGCTCATATTTGAATAACCTGGATTCAGAGGATAACAACATAACCTGGATAACAACACGACAAAATAGTCGAAAGGCTTAAGATTTGTGAAGTTAAAGAAAAACCGATCTTTTCATAAAGGTATACAGAGACGTTCTTACGATGACATGTTTGGTGTATCTGTTCATGGTTGGAATCTTGTAACTATTAGCGATGCGCTAACGCTATACTTACGTTCTCTCTATCGCTCTCCGAAAAATGTTTAAAATATGGTAGGAGAAAAATAAAGGATAAGTAGTTTAACGTTAGCTATCATATCGCTAATAGTTACAGGATAGCAGCTCATTTTAGCTATCATTCTTCGTATCTCCTGCAAATTGCATCCATCTGAGCAATTTAAAAATGAACAATCTGCAAAGAGAGCAAATTCAGTTGCTCAATCGCTGAAAAGATTAAATAATCGGCTGTAGAGCAAACGTGTCTTTCACAGTTCGCAAAACGATTAGAATTTTATGCTCAATTACCTAAATAACAACTCATTTCGGCGATTTGCCATTTTCGATTGCTCAATCCTCGGATTGCTCGTTTATTTCTGCAATTGAGCGAATTCGGAGATTGAATCTAACATACAGGGTGTAACTACTCGACTCATCCAAAGATATAGGAGTTGTAGATCTCGAAAAAACTAACAATTTTTTTATTTCACCATTTTGAATTTGGAGCCTCCTATTCGAGATACAGTCGATATAAGTTTTTTTGTTTTTCTACTCCAGTTTATTTATTTTTAAGTTTTTAATAAAAATAAAAATTGTTTTGAAATCCTCGTAAATTTCTCTAAAACTTTTGTATTTAGCACAATCTTCTATCTTCATTAATATCAAAATGGTGGCCAATTCTAAACTTTGACCTTGAAAATTTAAAAAATCACACGGTGAATTTTCTAAAAAAGACTATGCGCTTATTCTACTCATGAAGATCTACATTTTAAGTTAAAAAAACTAGTAGAAATTTTTTATAGTTTAGGAGCTACAGGAGATTGAATTTAAACGATCAAATTCTAAAAGAGTGCTGTATCTGTTTTTCCGTTTCTCTTTTGTTTTTCCTTGTCAGTTTTGATAATAATTGAATTTATTAGTTAATTATTGTTATTCGAAAGTGATTTTTATTAATTATTAATAAAAACTATTTTTTATAAAAAATGTAACTGTCTACTCTTCAAGAATTTATTGACATAAATTGACAGAAAATCTTCTGTAGCTCCTAAACTATAAAAAATTTCTAGTAACTTTTTTGACTTAAAATGTAGATCTTGATGAGTAGAATAAGCTCATATTCCTTTTTACAAAATTCACCATGTGATTTTTGAAATTTTCAAGGTCAAAGTTTACAATTGGCCGCCATTTTGATATTAATGAAGTTAGAAGATTGTGCTAAATACAAAAGTTTTAGAGAAATTTACGAGGATTTCAAAACAATTTTTACTTTTATTAAAAACTTAAAAATAAATAAACTGGAGTAGAAAAACAAAAAAACTTATATCGACTGTATCTCGAATACGAGGCCCCAAATTCAAAATGGCGAAATAAAAAAAATGTTAGTTTTTTCGAGATCTACAACTCCTATATCTTTGGATGAGTCGAGTAGTTACACCCTGTATTCAAACGTTGAGTAATGTTTCCATATCTACGAATAATTCTCGGATCGAGATTAATTCCCGACTATTAGTACCGACATAAGTGATATTATTATAATCAAATCGTTTCTAAACTTTCCAAATACAACAACTGTATTACAAAGAACTTTTTTATAATTAATATGCTTTTAAAGATCGTCGAATACGCTTGTAACAAACCTGAGCTCTGGCTTATAATTGTGTTAGAATTCTAAAACGTTTATAAAATTAATTAATTTACAAAGGGCCCCATATGGTAAGAGTTAAATCCTAGTAATTATAAAAGTAAGAGAATGAAATATAAACGTTTGAACAGCACAGCAAAGCGCTGTTATGATTTTGTATCCACGTACTGAATATTGAAGAATTTTGTAACTTTTGTGTAAATATGTGCTGTGACAATTAGTTTACAAAATAATATTAAAATAAATAAAAACGAAAAATGTAAAAATGACGTTTACTAGAAGGTTCACATAAGTAATTTCCTACCAAAATTGCGAAATTTTCAATTTTAATGTTCTAGAAGTTAGCTGCAGGAATTCAAAAAAAGATAAGTTTAAAGCTGGAAATTTATTTGCGTAAGTTCTACTCAAACGAACATTTTGAATGTTGTCAAAATATAGTTTCAAAACAACTTTTATTAAATTTTTATGGCAGATGGTAGTCAAGAACAGGTGATACCCTCCAGACACTTTCAAGTTAGTTTTGCTTAGGTGAAATTTGCTGCAGCTCAAAAACTTGAATAATTACTCCTCTATTTAAAAAGAACACCCAGTATAATAATGATCAAACGGAGTCGAGTTTGTAGACGTTCGTGGCCAATTACAGAGACTTTTGTGGTCAATTTATCCATATTTTTAAAAATTATTCCTGGATATGCAATTGAAATAGCTAAAAAATCTTGCAGGAAATTTTGAAACACCCTGTATTTAAACTTTAGAAGAAAACCTAAATCAAACATAAATCATTCATGATTATCATACATTAATATTTTTTCACTAAATTACACTTGATCCGTTCACTTTTTATGCGAGGTGCTTGAAATAAATTGAAGAATTTTCCCTCGACGTGTATCAGATTGCGAACAACAATGAAAACAGGAAAATAAAAACACGAGCTAAATTGGCATTTTAACATGGTAATTGCTATTCTATCTTTCGTTTAAGTCCTTAATAGTCGGAGCTTTGTAAAAAAATTTAAACATGGCTCTGACAAAAATGTCGTCTTCAAACTAGCAAATTACTTTCCGTAAAATATTATTTAAAAAAATTAATTAAGCATTTTTAAGTGGATAATGGATATTCACTGAAACTAAACTAATAACATTTTCATTAAATTTTACATTTGATAGGTCACACGAACTCGATTATCAACACAATGAAAATAGGTAATTTTAACGTTATACTAAACTTGTTTATTGATCCACCATTAGAAACTAATTCGATGAACAAATTTATCACTAATTTAACAATAGAACTGCTCTAAAATTTCCTTTTTTAAAAACATCCTCGTCATTATAAACCGCATTTCGGACTATGTATTTTATAAAATTGTTTAATAAGATTAACTCCATTTGTGTGTCCATTTAAAGATCCGTGAGCACACAGGGAAATACAGGGTTAGGAGAGAGTATGGATCTATAAATAGATATATCTCTGAATTGGAGAGGCTTTTCTTTACCGGTAATTATAGCAGCTTTTACTGGATCGAAACTCTCGACCGACAGATATGTCAGCACTAATTTGTTTTTCTTCAAATTAGCAATGTTGTACCTTTCTTTTAAATGATAAATTGCCACAGTTATTACTAGCTCCTCACTTCAACGTAGCTGGATCACGTTGCATGACTGACACGCCTATATCGTGCACTGCATTTCACTACAAACAAACAAATCGATGTAGGTTGTAGGTGCATTACAATTTTATAATAATTTGTGAAAATTTCATTCTTCTAACTCATCTTTGAACATAATTAGAAAAAAAGGTTGTTGTATGGAATCGAAAACAATTTCTTCTTGTCAAAAATAGTGTATTTATTTAAGTATCTAAGTAATTGGTCCTTCGAAGCTAGTAAACAGTCCACTCGAGAAGAAACAATATTGTAGAAAATTGCAATTCTATGTGTACAAGAGGATTTGGAATATAATAAATAAATGTAGAACCGACTATTTTTTTATTATTTTATTTTATTATTATTTGTCTTCTTTAAATTTTTGACTATGAGAATGAATAAAATTTAAAAGTAGTCTTATCAAAAATTTGACAAATTTTACAAAGTGACCGATAACAGCGAGTTCATACAAGACTGAATTCGCACCTTGACTCTATATCATCAACACAAAGGCATTATCGTCAAAGGTTCAAAATTAGTAGAAAAGAGTGAAAAACCTTTGTTTAAAAGAAAACCACAATTTGCCAATAAATGAGAAGCTCTGGAACATTTGCTGAACCCTGTTCATTAATTTTTGTAAGGCTATAGTTGCTTTTATTTTTATAAGTGCTATAACTCACAAGTAAAGCTCACTCGTAAAAAAGTTGTAAAAATATTAAGCGCTAAATAAAATTGACATAACCAATATTATCCAAGTTAATTGCGAATAAAGAATTAAATGAGTTTTAATTACATCTTAAGATTTTTTATGAAAACTGCCCTCAATAGGAAAAATCTTATTATTCGTCGAAAATAAAGTTTTAAATAATTTAGAATTAATGAAAATTTCTTAAAAAAATTGAACTACAACCGCCAGTTTAAATAACTATACTGGCACTTATTTGATGTTTGTGGCGGTATTTAATTTACGAAGTTAATCATTTTTAGAAGTTTAGCACTCGAGCTACTACTTGAGTATTAGTTTATAAATTTGAAATAAGACTTTATGTAGGTTAAGATTTAAAATTTGCCAGAACAAGCGATTTTCTTATATTAAAGTGTTAATTACACTTCATAATTGCGGGTTGTAAGTGAAATACTCTACTTTTAATCAATATTTAATGGGTCTAGATTTCCATTTAATTAAAAAAAGTTATATACGGAGTAAAAAACCATCTCTAATCTTTATTTCTGAGACTATTTACAATGAGTATCACTTTCTGACTTTTGCATCATTGCTAAGAAATATTTTTAAGTATAAAAACGAATACTTATATGCCTTCATTCGGACTTCGTTGTCAATTTTAATTTTATGCCAGAAACAGATACCACTATCTTGCGAATAGTGAAAGAAAATCCACGAACTAGTGTTAAACAAATATCCTAACTGAGGGTGCATCGGCGCTCTTTGAAGGACTTGTAATACAAATTGTACAAGATCCCCTCTCACAAAAATAAAAACTTTACCTTTTGATCTTACACGTAATTATTTAGCTAGTGTGAATTGGGATGTGGATCTCAAACACGGAGTAAATTATTTGTACACAATTTTAAACTCGGGGATTGATATTTTCGTTTGGTTTACAAAACAAATTTAATAATCGAACTTACTAAACTAAAAAAAAACGCTGATGGTAAATACTTGACTTCAAATTATAAAAAAATACCTTTATTTAAAAAGTTATTGTATAGATTTATCCTACCTGTCGCTAATTATTTTGGAGTCACGGTAAACTTTGAAACGTTAAATTTAAAACAATATCACTTTGTTTTGAAATGCACAGAAATATTCAGCAGAATCAAGCACAAAGCCAAAACTGAAATTTTGAATTGATTATCGTGTGGATGAATTATTGTAAGTATTTGAAGTAATAAAAAGGCATTTACCGGAAACTTTTGTATCGGAATTTTATTAAAAGTATACTTATTCATATAAGAAGTGTGTTTTCTTTAGAAAAAAATGGGTACCACACCCACTAAAACTGCCCAAGTTGTTGTCTTGCTGTAACAAGGACGTAACCAACGTTCTGTCGCTCGTCAGTTGCATATGAGTCGCAGCAAGAGTGTATCGAAGCGGAGCATATCGAAGGTATCTTATACCAAGAGGCTGGTGCCTTCATTCGAAAACCAGGTTCTGGTCCGACCGCTTTACTGTCACAACATCTCTCCGTAATCGGCATATTACTGGCGTTGACATCCAACAAACGTTGAGACAAGTGCGAGGAACGGCTGCCAGCGAGTGGACTGTGACTTAAAAACGCAAATATTACTCCAAGACCTGCATTGAGTCCAATACATGTACAATTGTATAAGCGCTTAAATTGGAATTTAGAACAATAGAGCTCAGTTCTGTTTTCTGATGAATGTAGCGTGTGTTTACACGGTAGTGACAAGAGAGCCCGAGTCTATATGAGACCTGAAGAGCGATTTACGCAATGCTGTTTTACCGAAAAAGTCGCCATTGGTGGAGGTTCCTGTATGATGTGGGCAGGAATATCGTTCTAGGTGGATTGAATGCTGACCGGTACATTATCGACATCCTACAAGAACATTTTGTCCCTTACGGAGGATTTGTCGGAGAAAATTTCATATTTATAAAGGGTGATTCAAAATGCACGCAAAAAGTATTTTTGAATTAAACACATTATTTATTTGAAAAGTGGCAATATTTATATTTCATTGTAAAGTGCAAACATTGCCATTTTGTATTTGAGCAAAATTTTTAACAAATCTACGAGTGTGTCAAAATGACCGCAAGATATATCGCTAGCAATACAACACATCATTCAAAAATTGTAAATATTTTTATTTTAATAGGAATTATTCGAGTACTTTTGGTTATTATGTGTGAAATAACACATTCAGCAAATGGCCGCTACGATTCTGCTGCCACACTCTTACTCTTTTAGAAAAGTTGCTGATAACTTTTTTGCACATATGCCCTTGAATTTCGTCAATTACGCGACGAATTTCTACCTTTAGTTCAGGAATTGTTGTTGGCGTGTTTTCATATACGAGGGGAGATTATTAAGTTCGCGGAATGGGGTAGAAAGAAACGCAAATATTTTTTTTTTATAATTTTATTGTACAATAAAATCTTCTCGAATATGAATGCATTTATTACTTCTGTGAATTAATTTTTGTAAACCTTCAAAAAAAATATTTTATTTTTGCTTGTAAAATGCTTCTAAAATGCGATTCATCGATGTCGAAATGCCTTCTATAAAGTTTTTATTTCAAATTTGGAAATGGGTAATAATAATTTAGTGCCAAATCTGTACTTTAGGGTGGATGAACAATTTCTTCGAAACTGCATGACGTCACGGCACTCATCGCAATTGTTTATCTTGCGAACAGGTGCATTGTTTTTCAGTAAGTTTAAATTTGGCCAATTTTCCTCCCCTTTTTGATTTAATTTTTTCTATTAATCGATGTAAACTATCAGCGTAGTATGCGTCTGTTATAGTGGTACCTTTATTTTTGCAATCAATTAAAAGAATTCCCTCAGAATCCCAAAAGATTGTTGTCATCACTTTTCCAGCTGAAGACGAAACTTCCTTCAAATTCAATTTTTTTTACGATGGACCACCCTTTAAATGTCACTCCATAGACTCCTGCTTCGATTAAAATCATAAAAGTGAACCCAAGATTCATCTCCTGTGCCTATTTGGTTGATAATAGGTCGAATTAAAAAAAAATTCGACAAAATTCAAAAATCCAAAATTCAAAATTATCATTTTGTTGATTGCGACTAAACTACCTGTTATAATTGCATACAATTTTTAGTGTATGCTTGTAAATAAAAAAGGGCATTAATTACAAAAAAGAAATAAAAATGGCCGCCTCCTTCTGTCTCATTCCGCGAACTTAATAATCTCCCCTCGTACAGAAGACTTAATAAAACCCCACAGGAAGCAACGTGTTATTGCCACAATTATGCAACAATTTCATTTTAAGTTTTATCCTAAAAAAAGAGTTTTCCAGCAGAGCCGTGGTGCGCATTTGTTTGAAATTTTGCTCAATTACAAAATGGCAATGTTTGCACTTTACAATGAAATATAAATACTGATACTTTTCAAATAAATAATGTGTTTAATTCGAAGATTATATTATGCTACTAGGGGATACCTTACCGAAGTCTGCATACAGACTCTGAACTGACCAGCTCTCAGCCTCGACTTGAATGCTATTGAGCACTTAGAGTGTTTAGTTTAAAAATATAATCTATCTAACTATCTATGTAAAAAACAAGTTCAATTCAAGTTTGTTAAAAATAAAAAATAAATGTCAAATAAAAATCTAATTCATTCTTCAAGAAAAGATAATCATTAAAATACAGTCCACATCAATAATTCTTCTACATATAGGATGAGCTTAAAAGAAGAATTCAAGCGAGGCACCCTGATTCTTTTACCGCTGAAGAGCTAAAATTAGTGTTATACTTGAATATAGTCCCAAGGCGCACTAGCAACTTTTCAGTTGACCGATTTAAAAACTGCTTATTTATTAAGGTTATAAAAACTTAATTAGCCGAATTTTTTGTTTCTTTGAGTACCTGTTTCTCCCTGTACCCACACACCGTATCATCTATGGCCATTAGGCTTCATATTTTTCAGTAATTTATATTTATTTTCATTGGTACCAAACAAAATTGGTGACTAACAAATAATATTGATATCGTAATCAGATGGATAGGAATTTAGAAGTCAGTTTTTGCTGTCACCGGTGTATAAATAGATATTCATTTGTTAGATACATGAAAGAATTTGAACCAAATATGTTCATGCGAAAACTTCTAACAACAAAAGGTGCTTGTTGTTTTTAGTAAAACCTAACAAGGTGACAAACAAAATAAAAAAGCTCTCAAATTGCGATTGTATTTTGTAAATATAAAAATTCGTAAAACAAAACATTTTTGTTGGAAAACGTGTTAGAAGCAACCGAATTCAAGTTTTTATAAAATATTTTCTCGGTCGATATACGTTAGATAAATATTTACTTAATATAAAAATATAAAATACGCACCTTGTAATGAGAAGGAAGAGACGGATCTACCACAAACGGACATCGAAAGTACGTAGAAGAAGGATAATCGTCTTTGTCAACACTATCATCTTGATAAGTTTTATCCACAAACCAATCTGGCGGAGCAGAATCCTTTTTTGCACACCTTCCGAAGCGAAAAGCTGCTCGTAGAGAGTATCTCACTCTTCTTAATCTATTGCGAAATGTTGACAAAATACCAGTAGACGGATAATTCTGAAAAAATAAATTAAAGCGAGTTTAGAATCGAAACCATAATTTGATAATAAAATAAAAAAAATTCAATATATTTTTAAAAGGGAATTGAAAAAAAGCTGCTATCTAAAAGTCGAAAGCAAATAAATTAAAGATAGCTTACGGTAAGAATTTAGATCGGCAAGGTGAACTGATATTTAAGATGCAAATTTTCCTTTCGCTTTTCTCAAATTCTTTCGTCCCTAATCGCTTATTTGATAAATCAAAAAGTAGAATGCGACTTTCTATTTAAAATTTAATTTATTCCGATTTTATTTAAAAAAAATTAAATTCGCTAATTTAATTGTATTTCTGTAGGTTAATTTCGGCATCTCTTTATTCCGTAATGGCTTCAGCGTAATTGGTATAATAAGTGCGGAATAAGCACGCCATACAACAGTTCTAATTAAATGTAACTCGAAATACTTGACTAATTTTACAGAATTCGCCTTATTGAGCAGTTCATTTTATTCAATTAACTTACAAAATAATGCTCAGATTAGAGGTTTCACAAATTACGTTGCGCAGAGAATTATATTTCAAAACTGCAATTTTATCGCACGAGCCCCAAAAGATGTCTTGACAACTCTCAAAGTTTTAATAAAACAGAATTCAAGTGCCACAAATGACATAAACTATGTATAAAGTGTGCAACTTAAATATTTAATTATAACAATAAATTGAACTTATTGCCTAATTTTGAAACTAGTGAATGCTTTTGCCACTATGAAAAATATAATAAAATTTCTGGAGCAAAATTTTATGCAATCAATCTCAAACATTTTTAGTATAAATCCAGCTCCATAAATGCGGTTTCGCCGATTACCGAATAACGAATGTTTGCTATTTGCTGCGCTAAGTAGGGGAATATTTGCTGATTTGCAAACATTAAATACTTACATATTTCCCGTGTAGACGACCGTTTTATGCAATTAAGTTTTTTCCGAAATCGTACTTTAACTGCTCTAGAACTCCGTAGCAGCCTTGAAGCCACAAGAGCCGTAAGACTATGCGAGAGTACAGTAAGAAGGTTAAAAGAAACAAACCTTTGCGCTTGAAGCCCTGCAATATGCCCCATTCTCACCAGGCGGCACCGAGCGATAAGATTTTGCTTGTCAGTATGTAAATTGGAGAATTGGGAAAAAGTACTGTTCACAGATGAGTCGCGGTTTTCATTAAAGGGTGCTGATGGTCGTCGAATAGTGTGGAGAAGAACTGGCAAACGTTTTGCCAAATGTGCGATTACCGAGAGGGCCAATTTCGAGGTGGCTCTATAATAATTTGAGGAGGCATTTCTTTGAATGGTTCTACAGACATTGTTGTGTTCCATAGATCATGTGTGACAACTCATATCGAAGATGTTCTGCAAGTACATGTAGTGCCGTTTGCGGGAGAATTTCGTGTTAATGCAAGATAACGCTCGTCCACATGTTGCTAACATTACTAGAGATTACTTAAATGCTGTTGAAATTAACAAATTAGATTGGCCGGCCTGTAGTCCTGACTTAAATTCCATAGAGCATCTATGGGATGAGCTGAAAAGACGATTGTGTGCTCGAGGACCACGGCCTGCTGAAAATCAGGATCAAGACTTCATCCAGAATCTAATTATGAGTATGCCGCGACGTCTTCAAGCCGTGATACATGATCGAGGAGGACCTACTAGATATTGAGGCCAGAAAATCCATTACAGGAGCTTCTTTTGTTATTGATAGAATAATTCATATTTACTAAAAATTTTAGAGAATGAAACACACTATAGAATGTGGAGATCACTGCGTACTTTGTTACATAAATTTATTAGTGTTAGATAGCATTTTTCAATAAATTATTACATTAAAAAAAAGTATGAGTTAATTTTGCCGGTGAGTGTATATTATTTATTATACATAGTATTTTTTAATACTCTTTTAATTTGTTTCAGATTTTTACAAAATTAAGAATTTTCTCACAACCCTATTTCTTCGAAGCCATACTTTTAGCTAGGTATAGAGTTATAATCTTCCTTTCTTTACCTTAGTTTACCTTTAGTTTTACTTTATATATATTTTTAGACATTGTTCCATTACCTAATATTAATTTGTTATTTCTTAGATTAGATGTTTTTGTAGACGTTGAACTTTTTATAGCTTATTACCACATTTCTTCTTATCTTATCATTTAACTTTAAACTCTAACGGTCATAGTTATAGTCAAACGTGTATTTGGAGTGTAAACTACATGAGTGTAAGCCCCTGTTTTTCAATGCTAAATTAAGTTAGACGTCGCTTACACGTTGTACTATGCGCGTGTAAACGTCTATAACTAAGGCTGTTAATTATTTTGTTTTCTTTAAATATGTAACGCACTCTTACTGAACTTTAAACCTTATCAATGCAACCGAAGTTATAAAACACCCTTCTTATCATAATTAACCATTCAAAACACACCACACAAAATTGTAATTATTGTTTCAACGTTCTATTCTTTTATAATTAAATTTAAACTAATAAATAAAGTGTTTTATTTAAATAAATAAATAAATAAATAAATAAGAAAAATCAACAATCATAACTATAGACATGTAGGTAGGTAGAGTTTACAATCCAAACTAAGACACTGAGTTAGTACAGCCAAATTTTGGAATGAAATTATGTGAAATAGGTTCGGTATAATGCGTGATGATTAATTAATATCAAATTGTTATTACGTGTATGACGACTACATGTGACATGTAACATTTTCTGCAACATACTAAAGGATGATGAATTACAAAATTCTTCCCAATATAAATCTAAATTTCCATTAATCATAACGACCTATATTGAAATTTCAAATTATTACTGAGGTAATAATTATTAAAAGTTATGAGAGCAAATCACTTAGAAATTACGCTTGGCAAAATCTTAAGCTTTCAAAATTTGTAAGTACTTATTTGTGGCGAACTACAATTCGTAGAACCTTTAGTTAATTTTCACCAAGCGATAAATTGCTAAATGTAGTCTGTTTCAATACAATATAATAATGACATTAAGATGTATAATATACTTCAGAAACAAACCAAATTTAATCATCAACGCACAAGCGTTTAGCATTAAAATGGTTACTTACATACCAATCGTCTAAAGGAGCGAAACTTGAAATCATACAAATATTGCAATACAGAAAATTGAGGCGCAATTTATAAAAAATACGTTGCTCTTCGTTACGATAATTAAGTAAGGGAAGATTTTAAATTAAGTTTCAAATACTAATAATATCTGAAATCAATAATAAAAACGTCATATTAATTTGTATTTCGGAAATGCTATTTAAGTTAATTAGTATTTCATTTTTTATTGACGGTTGGTTTGTGTAATAGTAATTTAAGTATAAAAAACGGTAAGGGCAGTTTACTGGTCAAAGACAAAATGTTTGGGGACTAAGCGAAGCGCAGTCCCCAATTTTGTCTGAGACCAGTAAACCCTTAACGTTTGTGATGCTTACAACGTTTTTTGCACGATAGAAACTTTTCCTTAATCATAAAAATGAAAATGTCAAAAATTATGTTTTAATTTTTGTGCAACGTAATTTTTTAGATGGCTTTATAAAAATATTTGAAGGTGTTACCATAGTGTTATTTACTAACAAATTGTCTCCGCTTTTTGAAGTAAAAAATTCTAATATTTTGCTGCATAAAAACGAAAAAAAATGAGTGATTTAAAAAGTGTGGACAGTGAAATAGAAGAAGCTTGGAATATTGGTTGCTCCTCTATTGTTCCTGAAAAGTCGAGAATTCGTTATGAGAATGTATACAAAATCTTTAAAAGCTGGTGTGAGGATAAAAATCTACAAATTAACGAAAAAATTTTGCTGGCTTATTTTGTACGACGAAATGAAAAGTTGAAGTCACCTGGAAGTCTTTGGGCTGAATATTCGATGCTCAAAAGTACAATTTTTCTAAATGATGGAATTGATATATCCAAGTTCACAACCTTGATAGCATTCCTTAAAAGGAAAAATGTTGGACACAAGCCAAAAAAATCGGACATTTTCACTAAGGAAGGTATGACGAACTTTTTGAAAGAAGCTCCGGATGATGAATTTTTAACTGGAGACCTTATTGAGTTTGATAAGGTGCTGGTTCTATCTAGGCCCAGTTCCTCTGGGGTCATTAGCATCTTACCATGGCCAATATGGAAGAATTGGCAAATCTTAATTGGGTAACATGCTGGCAAACGGGGAATAGTCACCACGTCTGGCCCCACTGGTGTCAAAGCGTCTCTTACAGTAGTGTCGATATCGTATTTGCTTTTAAGCATTGTCATAAGGTCCACTATTTCTGGCGTGGTTTTCTTGGTTACTTTATCCCAAGACGATCCTCTAACCGAGAACATGTAGATTAAGAAGGCCACATCTGACATGACCCCGGAATGATTCGAATATTCTAAAGTTTTAACAGCTCCTGACACTGTTAGATTTATTTTGTAGGTCTCTTGGGTGTTGGTATCACGGAATTCAGTATTTTTCTGGTACATGATCTTCATTAGCCGCCGTATGTCAAAACCCTGGTAGACAAAGGCCGCTCTAAAGAGGTCCAGTTGGCTAGTGTCTTCTGTCACCAAGGCAGTGAGGTTGTCTGCGTCGACATAGGTAGCCAGATCATTGTCCTCTTTAAGGAAATCTAGCACCGGTAACCAGAACTCGGGTATATTAGACTGGGCCATGCTGCTTGTCTCTGACGATGAGTCGTCTGGGTCTGGCGGACCGCTACCACCACCTGTGCTACTATGAGTCTCTGAACTAGTATCCTTCTTTTTCCCTCCTCGCCTCTTTCCCATGGAGTTCGCAATACCACTGTAATAGACTAAATAGCCTACTGAGTAAAAATAACCACACACTACCGCTGCAAAAGCTAGATTTGGTAATCTTGTTGCGTTATCAGTTTCTTCCGGTTTAACTGGAGATTGGAGATCGTCCACCGTAGCAGAGAGTTACGTTGAAGATTCGCTTGAAAACAAAATTGACTTTGCTAAAAAAATTTTAAATACAGAACAAGGTAGCGCCGAGGTGAGACAAACGTTGAATTCAGTAGCAGTTTTTCTAAATCCAAGTGCCGCACAAAGTAGCGTTATTACTTTTAGTAGTTGTAGTAATTGTACGTTCAATTTCAATGTGAAATAGTAGCCGGGACTAGTCTGTTATGTTATCCCATAACAGAAAAATCAGGATTATCGTATTCAGGCCCATCTTTTGGGAATTAGTTATTTGAGAGCCAGTGCTTTGAGCAGCCAATCAGATTTTCGTGTTCGCTAGCACTCAAATAACTTACTCCCAAAAGATGGGCCTGAATATGATCACCCTGATTTTTCTGTTTTTGGTTCGAAGTCTTATTTATTATTATTTAATGTTTTTTGAATTATATCGTTTTTAAATGACTATTTTTTATTTTTTTTACTTACCGTTCTAGAACGGTAAGTAAATTACTTACTGTTTTGTTTATATGAGTTACCAGTAAAACATACTTACCGATCTGCCAACAAACGCGGTAACTAAGTGATATCGTTCTATCGTGCAAAAATTAATTAAGCTTTCTATTCAACTAAAATTTATAGAAAAGCTGCAGTTGAAATGAACATTCGCTAAGCTCACGTTATATAAAATCGCAATTAAAAGTCTTTTAACTGGGGTGCTAATTTTTAACTTTTTGATAGAAACAAGAGCTGCTAATTCACAATTAGTTTTCATATTTTCAACCACAAAATATTATACAACTTTACAACCACCGCATTTCACATTCAACTTTTATGAATAATATAGGACAACAATTTGTATAACAAAGACGGTATGTGCGATATGAGGATTTAGGACAAGATCTATTAGTATAATGAAATTTGTCGAAGAGTCGTTCTTCTGTCTCAAAAGCTATTCAAAATTTTTAAATTGGATGGATACAGTTGAAGTTGAACATTACTTAAAAAAAATACTTTTGGTTAAAATGTTTCCTTTTATATTTCTATTTGTTACGAATGACAGCTTAGAAATTAATATTGTAATTTGAAACTTTGAAATGCTAACCGACAAACATTAATCAAACGAATGAGAAAATACTTTTGAATATTTCAAAGGAACTGGGTAAAGATTTACTTAACAGAGTTTTATTCTGTAGGCGAATACTTTACTCGTTCAAATTCAAATACAATTTCTAAATAAACTAAATTTTCTTGGCAACAGTTACCAAAGTATAAAATGCATAATTTATGATAATGTGATGCTTTACAGGTGGCATTTTTAGTTTTTACATAAAAATTTGGTTGGTCTAAGTTTAAAAGGACGTCCATATTATCAGGGGTATTCTCTGCGCAAACCGCTAATTTTTATGGTTCTAGCGGCCGATAAAATTTGATATATTTCCAATTCCAAGAATAGACCCCCATAGGTCTATTCTCTACCAAAACCGCTAAATTTAACGGCCGTTAAAAATTTATAAAACTCGTGGACCGTTAAATATTTAAACGCAATTCTTATTTTCTATCATCAACTTCTATCAGATCGATATATTAGTTTAGTTTAGGAAGATACATTGGATATACGCTGAAATATATCCAATTTTATTAATAAAAATTAGCGGTTTGCGTAGAGAATACCCCTGTATGTCAGTTACCTACACCAGTTTACTAGCAACAACAGTGGGCTCAATTCTCGACCGTTCATTTCGTTAAGGCTCCTCACTAATAAATTTTTATTTCAAACTTGAGCATAATTCCGATTTTGATGATGCGCCTGTTTTTAGGCAACCCGAGATGTAACCATTGTATCACTGTTTAAAGATTATTTTCTAGGTAAAATTTTATGACTCTCTGCACCCAAAAGCAATAACCATTGTGTTTAATCCTTTGGTTGCTGCAGGCTAAATAGTTTGTAGATATATTTAAATTTTAAAAGTAAAAATAAATTTAGAATGGAGAAATGAGATTGTGAATAGTAAATTTAGTAATATCTACACCCCTCTCAAATAATATTATATTATAATCGAGATTATAATACTTATATTTTTATTATAAAAGTATTCCAAAAAATAAATTAAATTTCAAAAACTAATTAAAATTCTTAGAAGTGGGTATACATAATAATGTTAGTAGGAGTACTTAGAAAGAAATTTTTAATATTACAATAGGTAGAAGTATTATACCTGACGAAAGTGAGATAAAACGAATGGTAGCATGCCGAAGCATTGCCGAAATTTGGCGAATATAAGGTTTGGCAACGTTTTAGAAATGCCATTTACTTGTCAAATGTCGCACGCAGTCGCGTCACGTTTAAAATCTCGAAATTATTATGTTTATTTTTATTTTATTTTTAATTTTTTCTCATAGATCGATTGGCTCGATTATTTTAAAGAAATTAATACAACTGATTAATAAAAATTAATTTTGTATTAATACATTTAAGGCATTATTTTTATATTTGTGGATGTTCCATTTATTTTTTATATAATTTATGGGAATTTATGTTAATATTTCCTATTTTTTAATAGTTTCTCTATAAACTATTTTTAAGGTAATTGTCTATTTATGACCGACCCCTTGAATTCCGGTCGGTACGAGGTAATAAATGTGACAAACATGAAATACACCCTACTGTGACTGTAATGGATAAGCGAAAACAGTTCTATCTTTCATACTTTTAGCCAGTTCAGCATACGTTTAGTTCTCACTCGCCAAAGTGTACTCGTGTTATCTCGAAGGGTTTAAGACGAACGTTTTCTCAAGAATACCATGTCACTTAAATTTCTTCGTTATTGACGTCATCTCTGTGGTGTTTACAAAAGGATTTGCAACGTTGTCAAGCTTCATTCGAGATAAAACACTCGTTTTAACTCACCGTTCGTGATAAGTCGAAGGATGTCAAGAATTGACCTCCACAGGTCCGTCAAGTTAGCAAAGCACTTATTGGAAACATAATTTTTGAATTGGTCATATTTTTTGGTTACTTGTTGCTAATTTTTGCCGCAATCTTAATGATCTTAATGATTCTAAAAAGGTCAAGATTGTCGACAGTGCAGGTTTATTCAATTTTCAATCATCCTCAAATTGCACTTTTAATATTAACATTACAAATTATTTTGTTACTTCTATTTTTGTGTTATTTAATTCGCAATATGTTTGACTCTTTATTTAATATTTTTGTAGTGTTTTCTTAAATAAAAGTTATTCACAAAACAAATCTTAAAAAATGTTAAAAGTAAAAAATTCTCTTGTTAGGTAATTATGCTACCAAGGTGTGACACTTTCAAAGAGATTATTTTTACTTCTAGAGCATAGCATTTAATAAAAGTTTCGTTCCTGCCGGAAATAAATCGAACATACCACCGGTTGCTGTCGTGTGGCATGAAGCCATTTCAGGAAGAGCTATAGTAGATATAATTAGTACATTTTATGCTTTTATGTTATCAATAAGAGATGTACAACACCTAATATTGTGGCTAGATAACTGTTCAGCGCAGAACAAAAACTCGTCGTTATATTGCTTCTTTGTATACATTCTTAATTGTGCTAAAGCCAGTATAAAAACTGCTTTAGAAATAAAATAATTTTAGCCACGCCATACATTCATGCCCGCAGATTCCTTTCATGATTCAGTAGAGAGATCGCTGTCTAAAAAGGGTAAGGTATAGACTTTAGAGACTATACCGACGTTCTGAAAAGTCGTTTATCAAATGCAAAAGAGATCGAGATGTGACTTGAAAATTTCTTTGAATGGAGTGATGACACTTCCCAATATAAACTTAGCAAAATTAAAACGAGACCATACCTTGGTGGTATGATAGAAATAAATTTTGATATACAAAACTCACTTTGACAAACCTCTATATCTGCGGAGGAGTTTAACGTCTTTTTTGCCGGTATTGCCGCCTCCATCATTGAGAATTTACCATCATCTGATGGGGATCCGCTCGCCTTGATAAAAAACGATCACAGCTTAGGTAACTTTGTTTATCTAAAATATCTTATAATGATACCCGATCTGTTATAGATAAAATGAAAAAGAACGGCACTAAAGATATTTACGGACTTAATGTAAATATTGTAAAATGCATAAAGAATCTAATAATCATACCTTTAACAAACATTTTCAACCACTTCATCTCTGAGGGAGTCTATCCTGACTGCCTTAACCCTATAGCTGTTCCGGTAGCTTTTTAGCTACATTAACTTTTGAGGGCTAAAATTCTTTTTATGGGGTTTGTTACCTTAAAACGATTATGTAGTTAGAAAGTTACAACATATACCCGTACATATAGCGAGTTGGAGCATCTCTGTAGTGAAATCTGAACTCAGAAAAGATGTATTTTTCTGGGGGAATTTCATGTTTGTTGTAAGTGTGTTACAGTGTGGTTAAAAATTAATTATTTTGGCAAGTAAAAAGCGGATTTCTTTATATAATTTTTGAGAAACGTCAAGTTGAAATTATGATATACAACTTAGAATTAGTATTTGATTGATTATTTCGCTAATTACGACGGAATTTCAATACGTAATTGCATGTAGCTTTTTGGCTACTTATACTGATTGAGGTATTTTTTTATAACAGAGAAATTAGCAGAAAATTTTGAAAAAGACATCGAAGATGCAAGAAGTCTGCAGAAAGACTGAAAGACACCAACATAGTCAGAGTCAGATACTGAAGACGAAATGGATAACGAGGATAAAAAAGAAAATGTATTATTTTATAATTCAAAATACCTATGTTACTTCATAATTTTACGATGAAATTTAAGGGCAAAAGTTTATTTTTTTTTAAGAAAAATGGGTTTAGCAGTCTTAGGGAATCTTAATCTTAGTTTTTGGTAATTTTGAAAACTTTTTACATGGGCGTTAGTCAAATACTTAGATTTGTAGAATATATCATTTTCCCATTGTATATGTATTGTATATTATTTCCAGTCATAAACGTTCAATGTAGTCTTACGGCTACATCGAGGTTCTACCACTAACAAAACATGTTGCCTTTTAGCTACATCTTCAAACTTCTTTATTTGAACAAAATCAAAAAATTTGAATAAGGCATAGTCATTCTTAGGCTCATATTAAACCATGTACCAAAAATTAGAATTTTCCTACAATTTATTGCTTAATGGTGTAACAGCTACAGGGTTAAAATTTCAAAGGCATACCAGTACACAAGAAAGGATCTTATGAAGAGAAATCAAATTATCGCCCAATTTCATTGGTGTCCACTTTCTCAAAAATATTTGAAAAACTCATTGTAAACCAACTAAATGCCTATTTTGAGTCAAGTGCAATTTTTACAAATTCACAATTTGGGTTCAGATCGAATAAATTAACTGGTATGGCAATTAATAGCCAAACTTCATATATTGTAGATGCGTTTGAGAAGGGCGAGTATGCTAGTGGAATGTTCTATGACCTGACCAAAGCGTTTGACTGCGTGTCCCATGACATTTTGTTGGGAAAGTTGTCCGCATATGGATGTAGCGGCGCTACTGTTCAATTAATTAAGTCGTATCTTGCAAACAGAACGCAGAGAACTTGTGTGAACAATATTTTATCTAAAGCGGTGGATATGCACTGCGGTGTGCCTCAGGGTTCAGTTCTCGGCCCAATTTTATTTTTAGTATACATTAACGATCTACCCTTAAGCGTAGCAGGTGCAACAACTGTCTTATATGCGGATGACACGTCTTTGTTGTGTAGAAATCCCCAACTGAATGTGCTTGTCGATGAGGTAGCTCGGGTGCAGTCTCTTTGCAATGAATGGTTCTTAACAAACAAACTCTCAGTAAATGCGACAAAATCTGTAAATTCAATTTTTACCTTAAGAAAGCAAAATAACCCTAATACTCAGGTCGTGAAATTCTTGGGTGCTAATCTTGACCCTGTTTTGACATGTTGCGGAGATTTCAAAAAGATTGTCAACATGTGTTTACGTTCTGCGACAGGTGGTATCTGAGAAAATTTTAATCATGAGCTATTTCTCACTATTTCAATCAATTCTCAGCTATGCTATTTTGACTTGGGGTCATACCTGTCATTTGGAAAGAGTTTTTAAGGTACAAAGAAGGGCTATACGAGTTATGTCGGGTTCCGCCTACAGAGCGGATGTTAGAGGTCGGTTTATAGAGTATGGTATTCTCACAGCTCCATCACTGTATATTTATGAATGTCTTCTTTATATGAAGACCAATTGCAATAATTATTCTATCGTGGGAGATCTACAATGATCATGACACCCGGCAAGGGTCCAATGTCTCATTATCATTTACCAGACTTAAAAGAAGTCGCAATGCTGTGAACTATTTCGGTCCACTTTTATACAGGGTGTAACTACTCGACTCATCCAAAGATATAGGAGTTGTAGATCTCGAAAAAACTAACATTTTTTTTATTTCGCCATTTTGAATTTGGAGCCTCCTATTCGAGATAAAGTCGATATAAGTTTTTTTGTTTTTCTACTCCAGTTTATTTATTTTTAAGTTTCCTAA
Organism: Malthinus seriepunctatus; assembly: GCA_963924605.1. NCBI lineage: Eukaryota > Metazoa > Arthropoda > Insecta > Coleoptera > Cantharidae > Malthinus > Malthinus seriepunctatus. The sequence continues at coordinate 62,911,549 of OZ004600.1, read as the reverse complement.
AAAAATAAAAATTGTTTTGAAATCCTCGTAAATTTCTCTAAAACTTTTGTATTTAGCTCAATCTTCTATCTTCATTAATACCAAAATGGCGGCCAATTTAAAACTTTGACCTTGAAAATTTCAAAAATCGCACGGTGAATTTTCTAAAAAAGAATATGCGCTTATTCTACTCATCAAGATCTACATTTTAAGTTAAAAAAAACTACTATAAATTTTTTATAGTTTAGGAGCTACAGGAGATTGAATTTAAACGATCAAATTCTAAAAGAGTGCTGTTTCTATTTTTCCGTTTCTCTTTTGTTTTTCCTTCTCAGTTTTGATAATAATTGAATTTATTAGTTAATCATTGTTATTCGAAAGTGATTTGTATTAATTATTAATAAAAACAATTTTTTGTAAAAAATGAAACTGTCTACTCTTCAAGAATTTATTGACATAAATTGACAGACAATCTTCTGTAGCTCCTAAACTATAAAAAATTTCTAGTAACTTTTTTGACTTAAAATGTAGATCTTGATGAGCAGAATAAGCGCATATTCTTTTTTAGAAAATTCACCGTGCGATTTTTGAAATTTTCAAGGTCAAAGTTTTAAATTGGCCGCCATTTTGATATTAATGAAGATAGAAGATTGAGCTAAATACAAAAGTTTTAGAGAAATTTACGAGGATTTCAAAACAATTTTTATTTTTTTAAAAAACTTAAAAATAAATAAACTGGAGTAGAAAAACAAAAAAACTTATATCGACTTTATCTCGAATAGGAGGCTCCAAATTCAAAATGGCGAAATAAAAAAAATGTTAGTTTTTTCGAGATCTACAACTCCTATATCTTTGGATGAGTCGAGTAGTTACACCCTGTATAACAAACTTGATATAAATATTAGAAAACTGCCATTTAACGAATATAAAGCTAAAATTAAATCAATGCTTGCTTCCACGGCTTTTTACAGCGTGGACGAATTTTTTATGCACCTATAATTGTAATTGTGTTTACTTAATATGTAATTTTGTGATTTGACTTGTGTAAAACAATTGATAGTTTGTTATTCACACCAATAAAGTTTATTTATTTATTTATTTATCAATTTTAATTAACGGTTGAAACAATTTTTAAAATTTTTATAACTTAGCATGCTCACCATGGGTATCTCGTAAATTGTTAATGGCCAGTCGTTCTATCGATTTTTGCTTAGCTCTAGCTAACTTAGCTAGAGCTAACTTATGGAACACATAACTCGTCAAATCGGGTTTCTCAACGGTCGGCTAACATTTAAAATTGTCGTGTAACTTGGATAGAAATTTGGCATTCTGTTTTTCGACAATAGATGGATTGTCAAAAGAATAACTAATTCGCGCTCGTTTATAAATAAACGTCACTTGATATTACAATATTTTTGATCAAAATACGAATAAAATCATTATTTTTTTAGAGATAGCCAATTAATTAATAAATATTAAATAATAATATAAAATTGACTATTATCTCTAAAAAATTAATCATTAAATACCTAAGCCAAAAAAATAGAATGAAATAATATTAATATGATTAATTTACTCCAAAAAAAGCTTAAAAAGTTGATATTTTGTATTCCTTAAAATTAATTAGAGAAAGCACAAGAAATGCAACTTCCTGTTGGCCGCTGATTAAAAATTTAGAAAAAGAAACAAATTCTCGAACCTTTTCAAAAATTTTTTTAATTCAAAGAAAAGCTTAAAGAAATATTTTGCATACACATCAAAGGACATCAGGTAAAATAATGTACAAAATTTTTTTGTAACAATAGGCGCCCTAAAACCAGGTAGAAATTTTGTACATTTAAAGGCGATTGACAATAACAAACAAAACTAACACCAGCGCCACGAGCGTACATAACTTGACTTAAGTTAGCTCACGGCTCACACATAACCCGAGAAAATCAGTAGATATAGTATCGATAGTTAACTGGCTTTCGAACGACAGTTATGGAATAGATATCTATTCGTCAGTAGATAAGTATCGATAGAACGACTGGCCATAAGAGATACGAAGTCGGTTAAATGACACCAAACGTAGCCTCTTTCATAGCCAACTCGATCGTACTTTTGTTTTTTGAAAAATATTATTAGCACTCTAGATATTTACAAAAAATTGAAAAAGTTCATTTTCTTTAAAAAAAATTTACAATATAGACTTTGATCTTTACGGTATTTAGAACTCAATAAAAAAGATTTCATTAAAATTCAATCAAAGAGCTGGTTCTTCTCAGTAATATTATTTTTCAGCTAATTCCTAAGGTGATGTTACCTCGAGTCACAAGCATTTTTAAACATCTTAGGAACTTGAAATTTGGTGTCGTTGTGAAACACACTCTAAAGATCCCTTCATAGCTCTGATTTCCTCTAATAAAATCGGGGGTGTTGTCCCCTCCCCTCACTTTGTCTCTCGGGGGGTGGTTTCATGACTTGGCGACTTATTTTATAAATCTTGAGGACATGATATACGCTGGTGCCAAATTTGAAGTTTATGAGATGGCTAGAGTTGCTTCATTAGCTATTGCTAATTAAATGTTAATAAGAATTTCATCATGCCTTTTTGAAATTTTTTTTTCCGTAAACTTGTTCTGTAGTTACTAATTGTCAAAAGTGTAAACATTTGTAGCAAAAAATATGAAAAAAAGCTTCTATTTTAGCTAATATTAAAGATTTTGAAAATTGAATTCACAAGAAGTGGTTTAAAAAAATGATGAGGCAAATGCACACTTTTTTACAATATAAACATTGATCTATAGGGTATTATTTAGAACCGAATAAAAAAAATTTCATCAAAATTCATTCAAGGCGTGCGTTCTTAGCAGTTTATGCTGTTTTCAGTCTAATATGATTGCATTGCAGTATTAAAAAATGAAGGTAAACTTTTTAGGGGTGCATTTTTGGGTATAATTGCAAGAGGAAGAAATGACTTGTTCTTATCCCAGGAACTTACTGTAGAAGTTTAACGGTAAATTTTCAAAGGTACGTTGATTTACCCTCCCCTAAGAGGTGATTATTGTGGTACGATTTTCTTAAAATTTTTACCACAGGGTGACTTTTATAAGATATATTAGTTGTAGAAAAATTATTAAAATATTTGCAGTATTTTCAGAGATATAGCTATTTCTTTAAATTTTAATCTCCAACTTTAAGAGCCTATAACTTTTTAGAGGTGTACTTTTGGATATAATTTTAAGAGGAACAACTACCTTATTTTTGTCCCAGAAACTCACTGCAAACGTTTGCGAACGGTTTTCAGAAATTCACTGTATAAAAAAAAGTCTTCCGGGTTTTAGAGGGGCGGAAAATGAAAAGCACACAATATAAAATTATAAACTTTGATTTAGAGACCTAATAGAAGATATTGTAAGAGGTTTCGGAAAAATCGGTTCAGACTAGAAACTTTAACCCATTAAAAGTTTATTGCAGTGCACTACTATATCAGCTACAACTTTCTAAAGTTTCATACCGCAGTATTAATTATTACTCGAGTGCTCTATAAAAAACTACGACTCACTAATCACGGGAGTTTGAATTTTTTTTGGGTTAGGAAATTAATATAGATTATTTTAACCCAGGCAGTTTTAAAAGAGATTCATTACAAACAAAAGGAAAATTTTTTGGTCCCGATCCGACCAATACAAGCGAAGTTATTCAAAAAATAGTGAAACCGAAACTTGAAAAAGTCAAACTAAAGTAGAAGAATAAGGGCCTTCCGGTCAAAATTGGGTTGAGACATTTTATACACAAACTCACAGGAATGGTTTCGACCGATTAAGAAAAAAACTCGCTGTTACAAAAAAAAGTCCGAAAATCAGGATAAATTTTGGTTCGTTGACTACACTATTACCTTTTTACATTAAAAATGCTTAGAAATATCATTTCACGTTACAATCTGTTGTAAATATTTAAGGTTATAATTTACTTTTACCTCCTAGGATGTAAAAGTAGAACTTTAACCTCACTGTTCAGTAACTGAATGTCAACTTTATTTGACATTTGAAGAAAAATTTTTTAGAGGTACCACATGACAGAGAGAAATTAATTATAGATAAATTAGATCTCGATTACAATTTTGAATAAACCTTCCTATTACTCGTAATATACCCGGATATACCTTCCAGTGGCAATGGTTATTTGCGACCGAAATTGGAAATTGGAAACCCAGATTGGTCATTATCAGCTTTCTTCGGCTATCGGCTTCTGGGCAAAAGCCCAGAAGCCTAGGATTGGGGGCTCTGTAAGACCTACAAAGTAACTCCTCCGGTGAAGAGCTTACACGGGTGTCCTAGAGGTTAGGTTAAGGTATATGTAGAGTTCTTTTCTGCTATTACCCACCACACCACCGCCCTTCCTCGTTACCGAAACGTATAACGCTAGTTCTGAAGAAAATTGTTGTGGTACTATGTTGTAGCAGTTGAACAAAACTTCAGAGCTTAATAAACGTTGTTAATTGATTATTATAGCAAAGTTAAGAAATAGCATTTTTATAAATCAACCCTTTCATCATTTAGTACATAAATGGCTTCATTTCATTCAATGTCCTAATTATTAATGTGTTACTTTATAATGTATAAATTTAGGTCAAGTGTAATAATTATTGCTTAATTTTTGATTTATTAACGTACTCGTTTATAATACCTTTTTGTAGGCAATGCTGACGTTAAATTCAACTAGTTGACGAAAACAATTAAACAAAATCCTTTGTCCACACGTGTAGGTACGTTCTCAAAGCAAATAATTATGGTCCTATACACAATTTAGATTCCAGTTATTAATTAAATTTCAAGCCATTAATAGCAAGCTGCAAAATAAAAATTCTTTCTTAAAATGGAAAAATCGTAATATACAAAAATTTTATTATTTATGTTTATATTCAAGTTCATTTGCTTGTAACGTCAATAAAGTACAGCTAGCTACCAATAAAGATGAAAACAGCCTGCTTTTTTTTACATGAACAAATTTTCCCCGCTTATACTGTTATTATATCATTCGAGTGGGTGCTTACTTGAACAATGGTTTTCTAACCATTCAAGATGTGTCGAGATACTAATAATCGCGACTAAAGAGAAAATGGAATCTGCTATACAGGATGTATCAAATTTTTATAACTTTTTGAGTTCAAGTAATTGGAAAGATACTAGAAGAAGTACAAAACACCTTACAACGCTTTAGGGTAAATTTATAATATTATTAGACCGATATAACTCAATTTACCGATATGCAAAAGTGCGTCGTTAGTTACACAGTTACAACGTGATATGACTATAAATTTTAATCATAACTTCTTCTTTATCACCTCGAAAACAAAAGATAAAATATGTTTTTGTATAAAATGCTGTAACAATATTGCAAATCACAAACTTTGTAATTTTTATGTTTGCAGAAAGTCGAAAGAAAAAAAGTAAATAAAATGAGGAAGCAGAGGAGAATATTAGAAAGGTAATTGTTGAGAAGGATACAGTAAAGGATGGAGCATCAACTATTACATTAGAAAAAATGCTAAACTCCGTGTACTCGATTACGTTAAACCAAAGACTATACAGTGTACCTGTTACGTAGTTCAAACAATACGTGGAAAATGTACACCAACACACTATTATAAATTATACTACAATAATTTTAAGTCAAATATTATATTAAAACAGTGCAGAGTAAAAAGTTTTGATCGTATTTTTTTCATTAAATTATTTAAAATTTCAATTCGAAAAAGTTAACTTCCATCAATTAAGCAAATTAGAATTTAACCACTTTTAAATTAAATCCACTTTTAAGGTCTCGAAAATAAAAATTTAGATTGAAGTTAATGTAATGTCCGTTCCATAAAAATAATTGCAAATTTTACAACTTCTCTCATCGATTGCAGAAAAACTTTATTGCCAAAGTTTTCGGTTGATGACATCTATAACGTTTCAAGTTTAATAAGTCAATACCCTCCTTGGTTCCAAAGTTATTGACATTCTTTATGGAAGTATTTAATTGGACTTATTCCTAAAAGTTATTTTTATGTAAAAAAACTTATGAACTGCTGTTTAATGCGCCATAAAATTTGTTTTGAGGAAACTGTTTATTTCATTCGTTAGGGTTCATAACGTTATCACTTATTACTGATTTTAAACAAGACATTTACAAAGTGAACAAAAGCAGCATTAACCATGTAACAAACTATTTATTACCCTGAGAATGTATTCAATTGTTTTGATTTTTCTTACGGCTGCATTCAGAAGTAGGCTTTTCACCTTGTTGATATTGATATACGTCAAAAAATAATCATTTCCACTGAATTTGCTTGTATCAGCGTCAAAAATAGGTTTTTTGTGAAGATCCAGCTCAACAGCACCTTTTATTACAAAAAATAATCTATGCAGGGTGTCCCATGTCTCGAAGGTAGGTTATTTAACAACTTTAAAGTTGAAATTATTTAATAATTATAGATCCGAAGATACTTCTCTAACCCTGAGTCCTATAAAGCTTGGATTAGCTTAGTTCGACAACTAACCTCAAAATGGAACTGTTTATTTAATAGTAATCAATACTGTTTTGTCAAAAACAGCTGTGAGCAGGTTAAATTAATTGTAATTCGACAGTAAAGTGTTATAGTAAAGGCGGTAACAGTCGCAAGAACAAATATAAAAGTTCCATTTTAAGGTTAGTTGTCGAATTAAGCTAATCCAGAGCTTTATAGGACTTAGGGTAAGTGAACTATACCATTGAAAGTTAAAGTGATGAAATGTAAAAATCGGCACATTCAATTAAGATAAAAAGACAAGGTGGTTGGAAATCATCAAGTGGTAAAATATTTAAAAATTTTAAAACACGTGGTGAAGCAAAATGAGTTTAGTTGGGTTTTTCATAATGCCAACACCATTGGTGTTGAGAGGTAATGTTAAAGAAAAGTGGAAGAAAGGAGCCCGCACTTTTTCTATGGAAAAACGGTTTCAGTCAAATTTGATAAAATTTTGGTAAGTTGTAGATTTTTCCCTTCTGAACAAAAGTCTCAACGGGCGAAAACATCTAGACTCCTACGTTTCTGAGATAGAGGCCGCCAAAGCTCCGGGCATTTTTTTTAGAGAAAAAAATTAATAGACAATTGTGTCAAGCTAACCTTAGGTTGAGCTTCAGCCTTCGCTTATAATTATACTGGCCAATATAATAGAATACTACACTTGGGTGCAAATAAATCGACCCACTTCGCACTTTAGACTTAAAATCCATTTTTTTTACAAATCAGACATGCGATTAAAAAAGTAAACGTGTCGTTTGATAGGCTACTTAATCACCTTTAAAATGAGCCCTATTTTAACCCCTTATACAAAACCCCATTTTATAATAGACCAAAAACCCGGCATTCAAGATAATAAGCAAAATCATATTGATGACATATGATAACTATTCTTTATTTTTAATAACGTGTATTACCTCTTCTTGCTCTAATAACAGCTAGCATACGGTTTGGAATAGATCTAATTGGGTTTCGTATCCTATCTTGGGGGCTGTTACGCATTCTTCTTCTACTGCCACTATAAGCTGTGGGATAGAAGAAACTGCAGGAACCCTAGTTCGAACCCTTCGTTTAAGCTCGTTCCACAGATGCTCTATAGGATTAAGGTCGGGGATGAATGCTGGCCACACCGTAACACGAATGCCGCCTTCAGTAAAGCTCTCACGCACGATCATCGCAATGTGTGGTTTCGCATTATCTTGCATAAAAGTAAAATCTTCTCCAATAAATTCGGTTTAAGGCATTTCATGCTCTGCCAGAATCTCGTCAATGTACAGTCAGCCTCACAATTATTGGCCACCCTGGCTATATGACAGGGTGGTTATTAGCCAACAACGGCAAAGGGACAGAATGGGAGGTTGTTAATTTACTACTTGTTGGCAAAATAAAGTTACCCCTCAATTTAGGTAGTAGCGTAGTCAACGAACCAAAATTTATCCTGATTTTCGGACTTTTTTTTGTAACAGCGAGTTTTTTTCCTTAATCGGTCGAAACCATTCCTGTGAGTTTGTGTATAAAATGTCTCAACTCAATTTTGACCGGAAGGCCCTTATTCTTTGACTCTAGTGTAAAAGTTTGACTTTTTCAAGTTTCCGTTTCATTATTTTTTGAATAACTTCGCTTGTATTGGTATGATCGGGACCAAAAAATTATCCTTTTGTTCGTAATGAATCTCTCTTTGAAACTGCCTGGGTTAAAATTATTTATATGAATTTCCTAACCCAAAAAAAAATTTAAAACTGTCGTCATTGGTCGGTTGTAGTTTTTTCTAGAGAACTTGAGTTTTAATTAATGTTATGGTATGAAACTTTAGGAAGTTGTAGTTGATATAGTAACAAATCCATATTACAAGTTGGGTTCAAAAATATTAAGAACAACGGCTAAAATTTGCATTTTGGTTAAAATTTTCTTTTTTATATTTGTTGTGAGCAATTGGTGGTATCCCAATAATTCTTCTCTTGAAATGTAGGAAATTTAATGCTCTTTCAGATGAAAACAAAAACAATCACACCAGACCATTTTTTCTTCTGATTTCTTTGAAGATAAAAAGAAAATCTTTTAACTGTTTGTCTACAAAACCAATTTTAGTGGTCGAAATTTAATTCTTCTTTTACGTATTTTTGAAAATTAATCATAATGACTTCTATAAACTATTTTTGAACATTAAAACTGGTTTTAAAGTCAACCATTTCGACCACTAAAATTGGTTTTGTGGGTAAATAGTTTAAAAATTTTATTTTTCTTTTCAACGAAATCGGAAGAAAACTTGGTCGAATGTAATTGTCTTTGGTTTCATCTGAAAGAGCATTAAATTTCCAACATTTCAAGGGAAGAATTATTACGATACCACCAATTGCTCACAACAAATATGAATTAGAAAATTTGAACCAAAATGCAAATTTTAGTCTTTGTTCTCAATATTTTTGGACCCAATTTGCAATATGAATTTGTTACTATATCAGCTACAACTTTCTAAACAAATTTTTAACATGAATTTAGTTTTAGAGAGTTCAAAAATTTTCAAAAAAATCGTTTATGATATTTTAAATTTAATAATTCTTTATTTTAAATTCAATTCCTTTATCAGAAATGTCATTGAGCTATGATAAGAGTTTGTTTTTATAATTTATACATTTTCTACATCAAATAAACTTTAATTAATTATTATTAATTTTTAAACTTTAATTGATCTTTGAATTTTAAAAAGGTTTGTTTCCTGAATGAAATTTTTTAGTGCATTTTAGAGATTTTTTTTAATACCTAATGTTTAATTTTTAACATGAATTTAGTTTTAGAGAGTTCAAAAATTTTCAAAAAAATCGTTTATGATATTTTAAATTTAATAATTCTTTATTTTAAATTCAATTCCTTTAATAACAGTTTTAAAAAAAAATAATTTAATTTTTTTCACATCAAAAAAGGGTTAAGCAAATATGCGAAGAATTTTGATTTAAATGATATAAAGTCAAACGCTATTACATCTGGAAATCCCCGAAAATTCAATGTGCCATGGTTAAATTTGCTTTAGTTGTTTTTTTTTTAATTCAACTATTGCGAGATAGAAGAATGTGTCATTACAAATTTTGCTTAGTTTGTGTTTCTTTTAATTTATTCAAGAATTTAAAGTCGCTATTTGTAATGTACGCAAAGCTTGCAAATTGAAATTATAATTAGCACCAAGGTCAATTTTAACTTAGTTGTTTATGATGAGTAGGTAATAACTTTTATAAAAAAGAGCATTTAATGTAAGAAGAATATCACGATCTCCTACTCGAATTTAACAATCGGACATAGTGTTCCATTTTCTCTCTGTGCATGTTAGAAAACGCAGCCCCTCATACGAAAAGTTTAAAGCCTCCTCTAGGAGCCCTATTTGAAAGTTTAAAGTTATAGGCCCCCTTCAGATGTTGGATCCTTCAATTCAGAAGTTCTTTGTTGAATACAGGACCCCAAGAACCCCTTATTCAGTCTAAGGCAAGAACCGAAACCTCCTTTGAAAGTTTAAAGCCTCAGGTCCCTTTTGGATGCAGGGCCCCAAAGCGCCCCCTTTTTCAATAAGATGCAAGAAACGAATATAGCCAATAGGATTGCAAAGTCTCCTCCAGGAGCCCTATTTGAAAGTGTAAAGCCTCAGGCCCCCTTCAGATGTTGGATCCTCCCCCATTTAAAAGTTTTTCGTCAAATGCAGGGCCCCAAGGAACACTTCTTAGATCGAAGACAAGGACCTAAGCCTCCTTTGAGAGTTTAAAGCCTCAGGCCCCCAGGGCCCCCCAAGGCAGATTGTTACGCCTCATTTACGGCCATTTTGACATCCCACTATCCCACATCTCACATCCCACATCCCACTTCCCACATCCCACATCCCACTTTCCAACTTACCACCAGTAACTTTGAGGGCCATTTTGAATTTTTAAATTGGTACTCCCACTTCCCACCCCTTTTTTAAAATCGTACACCTACTTCACACCCCTTTTTCAACGCCATCTTGCTTTTTAAATTTACACGCCCACTTGCCTCCATATTTGAATTTACCACCATTTTTGTGACGTCACATCCGGCGGCCATCTTGAATTTTTAAATTACACGACCACTTGCCTCCATATTTGAATTTCCCGCCATTTTTAGTCGGCTGTGACGTCACTTCCGCTCTAGAACCCGCTTAGTATTACTACTCGTATCCTTTTCTACAACTTTTACAAGAAGTATAATTTTCTTTCTGCATTGGATTCAAAATGGCGGCAAATTGAAAAGTTTCAGCGTGAAGATTTTCGAAACCACACCATGAATTTTCGAAAAAAGAATGTCGGTTTATTCTACAAGTCAATATCTACCAATGAGGTCGGAAACGTTAGTTATAAATTCTTCTTGTTTAAACACTAGAAGAAGTTTTATTTAACCAGTATTGTGATCTAATTTTAATATTCCTTGTTTTCCGTATAATCAAGTACGTGGATGTCCAAGGCGATAAAGATTTTGATAATTAAACGTCATTGCTAGGAAAAATAGCAATCGGTTTGCACATTTTAAGCAAAACAAGGGTAATTAAAATTCGGCACAACATTGGTTAAATTCAACTTCTTCTAGCGTTTAAACTAGAAGAATTTATAACTAACTGTTTCAACCTCAATGGTAGATATTGACTTGTAGAATAAACTGATATTCTTTTTTCGAAAATTTATGGTGCGGTTTCAAAAATCTTCACGGTAAAACTTTTTAATTAGCCGCCATTTTGAATCCAATGCAGAAAGAAAATTATACTTAATACAAAAGTTGTAGAAAAAGATACGAAGTTCACAGAACCATTTTCCACGTTCCCGGAAGATCAAAAATAAAAGAGCAATTGCGACAAATCGAAAAACCGGAAATCGGCTATCTGTCGGATACGAGGCTCCAAATCGAAAAATTTATAATAAACAAAAAAATTGTTTTTAAGAGAGCTACAAGCCTCATTGCTTTGTCTAAATGGAGTCGATACACCCTGTATAAGTGGATTTGTAGCAAAATATGTGCTTCCTAAAGTAAGAGGATGTGATATATGTTCTTTAAATGTGCTACATACCAAGAGGAATTCAGAGATGGGAAAATAGTCCAAGATGGTCCTATCCTTTTCAATGAAAATATTTTTATATTCCAAAATTAGACTAAATTAACAACAAAACGTAATATTTTGATCTCGCTGGATTAAAGTGGATCTCTAGAATTCAAATGTAAACAAAAGAACTCCGAAGAATTATAAACAAGTGAGAATTTTCAAAAAAACAAAAAAATGAAAATGTTAATATTTTTTTCTTAAACTTCGTATCTAGAATTTTGAGGTAAATAGAAACAATTTTCCCTTATTATGATTTGGTCTGTTTTGAAAAATAAAGGAATTTTTAGGCAATCGAAACTTTCAAAAGACGTTTTGGCGGTGTTGCGTAAATGACATAACTAATTTTTTTACGCATTTTTGGTTTTATTTTATGCAGAGATAGATGCCGAAAACTATTTTCGAAAAACACGCATAATAAAAAAAAATCCCATATGGTGCAGACTTTTTTGCGGACACTGTATATGTAAATTAGTGCACTGCAATAAACTTTTAATGCGTTAAAGTTTCCAGTCTGAACCGATTTTTCCGAAACCTCTTACAATATCTTCTATGAGGTGTGTAAATCAAAGTTTATAATTTTATTTTGTGTGCTTTTCATTTTCCGCCGCGTAAATCCCTTTTTTAAGACTTTTTTTTATACAGCAAAATTCTGAAAACTGCCCGCAAACGTTTGCAGTGAGTTTCTGGGACAAAACTAAGGTAGTTCCTCTTAAAATTATATCCAAAAGTACACCCCTAAAAAGTTATAGGCTCTTAAAGTTGGAGATTAAAATATAAAGAAATAGCTATATCTTTGAAAATACTGCAAATATTTTAATAATTTTTCTACAACTAATATATCTTATAAAAGTCACCCGGTAGTAAAATTTTTAAGAAAATCGTACCACAATAACCACCTCTTAGGGGAGGGTTAATTAACGTACCTTTGAAAATTTACCGTTAAACTTCTACAGTGAGTTCCTGGGATAAGAACAAGTCATTTCTTCCTCTTGCAATTATACCCAAAAATGCACCCCTAAAAAGTTTTTACTACAGGGTGACTTTTATAAGATACATTAGTTGTAGAAAAATTATTAAAATATTTGCAGTATTTTCAAAGATATATCTATTTCTTTATATTTTAATCTCCAACTTTAAGAGCCTATAACTTTTTATATAACCTAACCTCAATTTTATGTTGTTGCAAAGCTAATTTCTTTCTCTTTTCAAAAATATACGTTTTTAAATTTTTTAATTTTTTAGTATTTTTTTATGAAATTTTTTTACACTTTTTTTGATATTCTTAAGTTTAATTTCAATTGTTTTTTTTATTCGATTGTTTCAAGGGATATTTGATTAAAAAAATTTTTTTTAACATTAAATAACGAAGTTATTATTTAATTTTATGTTACCAAACAAGAATTTGAAAAATTAAGCCTATCAACCCTTATATTTTTGAAAAGCGAAACAAATTAGATATGCAATAACATTATATTAATACTAGGTTTGCATTTAGAAAAATATAACTTTGCATCATAACTCCAAAACGGCATAATAAACTTCTTCAAACATCTTCAAAATTTACACAAGAAAATGGAGTACCACAAGGGTCGGTTCTAAGCGTAACCCTATTTTTAATTGCCATAAATAATGTTACAGATAAAATCAAAAGTCCAGTTAAAATCTCTCTATATGCGGATGACATAATAATTTATTGCAGAGGTAAAAATATTGAAACAATTGGAAATTTTCTACAAGATACGATTCGGAAACTATTACACTGGGCTAAATTCGCAGGATTCAAATTTTCAGCTCAAAAGACCAAAGCTATTCATTTCTGTAAGAAAAGGGCAAACATACAACCTCCTACGCTCTTTCTAAATTCACAGCAGATAGAATACACTACAAGTCTTAAATATCTGGGAATCCTTTTTGATCCTCGACTTACCTGGGTGCCACATATAAAACAGCTAACTGATGAGTGCAAGAAAAGATTAAATATCCTGAAAATACTAGCTAATCATAACTGGAGAGCCGACAGAGGTACCCTCATTCAAATATATACATCTCTCATTCTCTCCAAGATTGATTACGGAAGTATATTATACGGTACAGCAAACATTAATGTCCTAAAAACAATTGATGTACTTCAAAATAACGCTCTGAGAATCGCAACGGGGGCCTTTAGAACCAGTCCTACGGAAAGTATAATGTGTGAAGCCTCGATAATGCCTTTAAGATACCAAAGGCAACAAAAAATATTAGACTACGCCTGCAAATGCATTATTCCTAATCCTAGAAATCTTTTCCATTCCCAATTATCAACACAATACACATTATCAGACAAATTAAGAGAATCGTTTATAAGTAGAACACAAAATTTAGTACGGGCATTTGATGAACAGTTTTTAAAAATCAAAGTTAGTGAATTCCCAACAACACCTCCGTGGTTAATCCAAGCCCTAAAAGTGGATCTACAGATGCAACGATATCCAAAATCAAGTACCAACACGCAATTTTTAAAAAACACATTTAACACCATTATAGAAGACTACTACCAGGAAAGTATGCTAATTTACACAGATGCCTCGAAAAATGATTTAGGGGTAGGAGCGGCAGTAGTATCAAAAGATCAAAAGTTTATGTACAGAATAAATTCATTAAGCAGCATCTTCACCGGGGAAATGTACGCCATTCTACAAGCCTTACTATACATTACTTCTAGAATAGATGACCGAATATCATATGTAATAGTATCCGACTAACTCAGTGCTCTCAAAGCCATACAAAACCTAAAAAACAGCAATGAACTAGCAGTGGAGATACAAACCCGGAGCCAACAACTGACATCGTCAGGGATCGAATTAAATTACCTTTGGTGTCCCTCCCATGTTGGGATTAGAGGTAATGAAGAAGCTGATAGTGCGGCTGCAGCTGCTTTAAATATGGTAGAATCCTCCAACATCAATAGTACACTGTATAAAACAGACGCGAAAGTACATGCCAGAGCCTGCGTCTGCAATTTGTGGCAAGAGGAGTGGGATGCAAGTCGTAGCTTACTCCGCGAGGTAAAAGTTTCGATTAGAGAAAAATGGCAGCCTGGACTGAAGAGAAGGGAAGACGTGGTGCTATGCCGACTGAGAATAGGCCACACTAATCTAACACACGTGCATCGTATTACTAAGGAACCGGAGCCAATGTGTGAAACATGTGATACACCAATCACAGTAAAACATATTTTAACAGAATGTGAATCAAAGAATTCAACACCAAATACCGATGAATGTTACTGAAGTCCTGACTAAATCAGAAAAACAAAATATTATCAATTACCTAAAGGAAATCAATCTGTTTAACAGAATCTAAACTTTGTTCTAATTTTTTCTCAAAATAATCATGTTGTATCCACTGTAATTATCTGTAAAAGTGCTAATGACCTCTGTGTCGAAGCACAATAAATTAAAAAAAAAAAAAAATTCTTTTGTATATTAAATTTATAGGTATTAGTAGTGCCTATTATACTTTTTTTTAAATTAAAATTAGGTATCTTGATTAATAAAAAAGCTATAGGCATTTAAAGAAAATGAACTTTTTCAGTTTTTTCTAAATATCTAGAGTGCTAATAACATTTTCAAAAAACAAAAGTACGATCGAGTTGGCTATGAAAGAGGCTACATTTGGTGTCATTTAACCGACTTCGTATATCTTACAGTTTACGAGATCCCCATGGTGAGCATGCTAAGTGGGACACCCGGTATAGATAAGTTGAGTTAAATCGACCCTATTTTTCGTCTAGTATTGGTGGTCTCTTTTCTGCCCCGCAATTTTAGGACACCTTGTATATGCATTTCTTTCTGTACTTTTTCCTTGAATACCTAGTATTCAATATTATTATATTTTATAATATTATATTATTATATACAGGGTGATTCAAAAATGGCGTATTTCCTCTGGAGGGGTTGTTGGGGACTATTAAGGGAGTACGAAAAAAATGTTAAAAAAATTAATTCTTCTTCTAAATTCAAATAATTTGAGAAGAACTTAATCGTAAATTTGACAACATGGCTGCATGCAGGTCGGTACTAACAATTAATCATTTTCAAGTTTACAGTACAAATTAACCAAAAAAAATTTTTTTGACAACTGTCAATGTATTATTTTTTGTAACATCAATGCCAGATTCATTTTAAAGCTATCGGGGTTAAAAATCAATAATTTTAAAATTAAAATTCTCGACAAATTAGGCGTAAAGTTAGTTTCTTTTAATTGAAATGTTTATTTAACAAAATAATCTTTTACTTAAATCATGAATTTTCGCAAAATGCTGGTAAATAAAAATGTTCAAAACCCATCTTCAGCTGTTAATATCTCAGAGAAATGATTGAAAAGAATTTTTTTAACATTTTTCCCGTACTCTCTTAATAGTCCCCAACAACCCCTCCAGAGGAAATGCGCCATTTTTGAATCACCCTGTATATACAGGGTGATTCAGAACTCGAGGCGAAAAATAAAATGTCGTAATCTATATCGAATTGTAAGCAGAAAATGTAAAATAAATTTTTTTCCGATTTGATTTGGTTTCCGAGATAATCGATTTTAAAGTTTCCAGAAGAAGTTAATCTATGAATATTAAAAACAAGACAGACCTTTGAAAAAGGAAAATGGAATGTCATATTCCAAGTCGAATTCTAAGCAGAAAATATGTTATAAATATTTTACCGATTTTGCTTTGTTTCCGAGATAATTAAGTTCAAAAAGTTACCCATAAAGATCCAAAATTTTCAATTTCAAAATTGAACTAGTTTTGAAAACAAATAATTTAAATAATATGTGTAAATTAAGTTATAAGTGTTTTAAAAGTTATCATTTTATCAACACACTAATAAAAGCTGAAGAGTGTTTTGTTTTTGCACGGCCTATCTTGTTTTTATGCAGAAAATTAACTTCGTCTGGAAACTTTGAAAACGATTATCTGGGAAACGAAACCCGATAGGAAAAAAATTTATTTTACATTTTTGACTCTAAATTTGACGCTGAATATCACATTTTATTTTTCGCCTCGAGTTTTGAATCACCCTGTATAATAGTATTATAATATTATATTATATTATAGTATTATAGTATTATAAGACCCTCTATAAGAGGATGATGCCTAATTTATATGATACTACTTCGTACTATAGTTAACAAGCCCCTAAACAGGATTTTTGGCCTTCGGGCCTTTCGGTTTTTTCTTAATTTTGAAATCGCGACATTATTAAATTTATACATTTTTTCTCTACTCTTTCTTTCTCTTCCTTGTTAATGTTTTCTACTTTGTAAACAATATTTTTGATTTTTTAAGTGAATTTTATAAGCAATTTGTCTGTATGGCCATTCGGGTATGTTTTAATAGGATAAAAGCTTTGCTATCTTTTCTTGCTGTTTTCCCACCGCGCACCGGAGCAGTTACAGTCACAGTTACTTCTCATTTTATCTTTTAGAGAAATCAAATAAGTTGTTTTTAGCTAGCAGTTTTTGCTGTGATAACACGTTATTTATTTACAAAATGGCTTTTTTTTTTCTTTGTTTTAAAATTTAAAACCAAACCGTAATTCGAATTTTTCCGACTAGCATGATATTATTCGAAAATTTTCCGACTGGAAAATTTTTGGAGGGGTTCGACACCCCCCCCCCCCTTGGGATCGTCCCTGCTAACAACCTGTCTTTTTCAACTGTTGCGCATGATTTTCGTGGCTGTTGGTTTGCATTTTGACCGGCCCTACTATTAAGTTGTTAATTTGTATCTGTTATATTTTTAGCGACATAACAACCTGTTAAGCAAGGTTCATAGCTCTCCGTTGATACGTTGGCCAATCAGAGCAGAGTATTTTTCAAATTCATCCGTAGCGCGAAAGCAACGGAAAAGTTGGTTGATGTTGAACGTTATCCGTCAAGTTTATCTTGGAGTTGGAGCTGTCAATTGTCAAAAGTTGACAAGTTTACGTGTATTAACGGACGATGGGTAACGGATAGCTGTGAACCGTACCACTTCAAAATATACGTCAACGTACCAACGGAGAGCTATGTACCTAGCTTTACTGTTATTTTCAAATACCAGTATAATTTAAAGCCTTAAATTATAAAGTCTCAAACATTTTCTAAGCAAAATTTTACAAAAAAAAGGTACTCTTAATTTATTCGATTAAATTCATAGCTCTCGGGATATACCCTATGAATAAAATGATAATATAATGACAGTTTTAAATAAAATTTTTTATTCACAAATAAATTTACGCAATTCACTAAAAAATTTTAGCCCCCCACAAACAAACCCCATAAATGTTTCTAATGGAAATTTTAGTATATCCTTAATAAGCTTGAGAGGGCTGCGCTTTTTTGCAGCCCTCAACTGCCGCTGCAGTCTGGCGACCACCGCCTTTTGTTTATGTAGTCTTTGTTTTTTTCGTATTATGGCGGCGGCCGCCTTTTTTGCACTTGCAGCAGACACCATCTTCTAAAAAATATTTTCTAATGTGTCAGATCGTCTCTTCAGATTTACTAAATAAAAACCCAAAACAAAGATTAAATATTTTAATAACTAAAAGTAATAACAAGCACAATAATATATAAAAATACACAGAAAGGCAAAAAATACGTCTTCTCGTATGAGAGTGTTCCGTCAATACTGCCTACTCCCACGCACATGCATTTACACACACCCCTCTTAACTTAAGGGATGCATGCGCGTGACAAATGGAAATTTTAGTATGTCCTTAATAAACTTGAGAGGACTGCGTTTTTTCGCAGCCCCTCAACTGCCCAGAAGTCGGGCGACCGCCGCCTTTCGCTTCAAAGCTTCTTTCTTCACTTTTTCTTGTCTTTGCCTTTTACGTGTCATTAATAAGCCCGACATGCCCCGATCCTCAGAGCCAATCCTTATCCCGAAGTTACGGATCCAATTTGCCGACTTCCCTTACCTACATTATTCTATCGACTAGAGGCTATTAACCTTGGAGACCTACTGCGGATATGGGTACGAACAAGCGCGACACCTCTCGTGGCCTCGTGGTGAATTTCGTGGTTATAATAGAAATAGACTAGTGAGCGATAATTCTGACATTTTTGTAATACGTTATTCAACGAAACGCTAAAAAGCTTTGCTATCTTTTTTTACTGTTTTCACACCGCGCACCGGTGCAAAACGAAACATTTTAAATATCAAATATCTTTCTTTCTTTCCCAGTTACAGTCATAGTTCAATCAGCTTAGTGATTCTCATAGGGGTCAACCTCTAACAAATTAGTAACAGGACGGGACCACTTTTAAAAATTTTCATTTGGTGAGTAAAAACAGGGAAAAAAAAAGTATACCGTTTTTTTTGCATACATGCAAAGTTATAGGCCATTGAAGAAAAAGAGGGTGTTCTGCAGTGCTTTTTTGCAAAATACTTGAAAAAGAAGCCAAATATCGATAAAATGCAAAGAACCAATCTAGTTGAGCATAAAATTACTAACAAAAAGTATGTTACATGTTTTGAGTTTTGACAATCTATTAAGGTGGTATACGGCCGTTTTCTTAAAGTAGTCATTTTTCCAAATTGTTAATTAACAAAATAATGTTTTAACCTATTTGCAAAGCAACTACAATTCTGAAAAAATTCACCTGTTATCTGACATTGTTAGAGAAGATATCCTATGAGTTTCAGATTGTTTCAAGCTCATTTGCCTAAATTATGGTTTTTTATTCATTAAAAAAAATGATTTTTCTCCCATTTTTATTTTTTGCAGTTTTAACAACTTTAGAATTGGCAGGGACTAATCAAACTATGATAATCTTGTTCCTTATGAAATTTCCGACAAAAATTGTCCGCTTCAATTTTCTGTATCGTCATTTGTTTCTGTTCTAAGTCTTCTTCTGTCTTCTGTTCTTAATCTATTGTTAGGCTACTTCTTAATTTTTATTGCCTGTTTCATGATTCCTCGATCTCCATTGCTTCGTCGTTTTTAGAATCAATGAATGGTTTCCTCTTGTCCATCGTCTTTCTCAATTTCTTCGTCTCTGATACCACTCATTCGGTCACCTTCAACTTCTTGAATAATATTATATTATATTTTATAACGGCCTTATAAAAAAATATTTTTGTTTATTAAATTTATTGGTTTTAGTAGTGCCTATTATCCCTTTTTTTAAAATTGATATTATTTTGATTAATAAAAAAGTTATAGGCATTTAAAGAAAATGAACTTTTTCAGTTTTTTCTAAATAGGTATCTAGAGTGCTAATAATATTTTACAAAAAACAAAAGTAGAATCGAGTTGGCCATGAAAGAGGCTACATTTGGTGTCATTTAACCGACTTCGTATCTCTTACAGTTTATGAGATCCCCATGGTGAGCATGCTAAGTGGGACACCCTGTATACATAACAAAGATACATAAATTAGGGCTTTGTGGCCATGGAGACTTTTGTTCAGTAGGTAAAATACTACAACATACTAAATTTTTAGGAAAATTCACCGAGGGCCATAAAACTTTTGTATCTTGAAACCTAACCAGCTCAGAGAGAATTTTTGAATCACACAGTGACCCACAATCGGTGGAACAAATTCGAGAACAATGGCCGATTTTACTTTCGCAACAAGATCTTACATTGTATTATAAAAAATTAATGGGCAATGGTCTTAAAAATATCCTTAAAGAAAAATCAAAGAAAATTATTAAAGGACCCCGCACTTTTTATATGGAAAAACGGTTTCAGTCAAATTTGATAAAATTTTGGTAAGCTTCTGAACAAAAGTCTCAATGGGCGAAAACATCTAGACCCCTACGTTTCTGAGATAGAGCTTAGAGATAGAGCATGTTAAGGGAGGTTGACTTGAAGTCGACGTGGAAAATAAAGCAGTGGTTAGTTGACCCTAGAGGAGATCAATCGAGATCTAACTATGTTTTTAGTTTCAATATTAGTTATTAATTAATAACTTAGTTATTAATAACTTAATTAATAAATAAGTTTATTAATAAACTTTATTATTTTAAATTACGGTTGATTTTTAATGATCCAAACCCCCCGGTACAAAGTCACAAAACCAAACGTGACAATATCACAAAATTTCTTCTAAATGAAAACACTATCGGTTTCGCTTGATAAGCATCATCAGGTGTAAAAGATTATGGCGACTTATTATACAGGGTTATTAAAATTCGGCAGGCACCATGGGGTTCTCGCTTATTTGAAGAAATAGAGAAACGGTTAAACTAGGGCAAAGTTGCAGAATTTCATGCCGATTAACAACCTAGAAAGAAAAGTTTAATACCTACCTAATTTTTGGAAATATTGAGAAAAACAAAAAAAACGACTTTTCGTTTTTAGGCCGTATTTTCTTTATTATCAAAAATTATAAAAATCTGACAGAACTTCTATACAGTAACTTTTTCTATTACATCTGATTCTGGAATCAAATTTTAAATCAAACGTTTCGGTTTTCTGGAAACAGCTAGAATGCATCCAGCTTTCAATGATTTCAGATTTCAATGCAACATCCAGCTTTTAGGCAGAGCGACAAAACGATCAAGCAAGAGCACGAATAAAATATTTATGAACAATATAACATTGTTTATTTGTAATTTGTAAGAACTTTTTTTAATTTTTAAGAGCATCTTTCTTGTTTTACATTTTTTTTAAATAAACGTTTTCAGTACCTGCTTATGTTGTTTAATGTTTCACGTCGTTTAAACGTATAATAAATATTAGGCTTTAAATACATTTTAGTTTGGCAAGTTTCCTCTTAAGTGAATTCACAAATTCAACTCAACTTTAGCAACGCATAAAAGTTTAATAAAATAAAAGCTTTTAAACATACCCCTTGATAATTATTAGGAATACTCAAATTAACATTAACCATAGTTATTATAAAATATCTCTTTTAATCTCTATTATATTCGGATAGTACTTGAGAACTGAAAGTTTTCAATTTACAAAGTGCCGTTCAAAGTTATTATTATTACCAAAAATTATTATTTCGAACACGTTTTATTTTCTCCATTATGCTTAAAGTGCCTTATGAATTTGAATTAGAATTACAATAATTTTAGCAACAAATAAGCCGTTTCAATGTCGTGCACAACTAAAATATGAAATTCAAATTAAGAGAATGTACCATTTAAGTGATATGCATAAAAAAATTACATTTTAAATTAAAAAGCTTCTAGAATTCACCTTTATTTTATTAATTTCATAGTTTTTAATAATTTAGGTTGTCGGTTATAATAAACTTTATTAACGCGACAATAAAGGCATAAATTAGTAACATTAATAAAGGTAGAGCTCTTCTAATTAAGGCTAATAATAATTTTTTTAAATTAAACACGAAAACTCGTTTAAAAGGATCTATTTTATTAATTATTTAAATTAATTTCTTTAGTTACTTCTTATATCCATTACGTTTCTATCGTTAAAATTAAATGTCTGTCGTTATTACCAACCAACCACTATAAAAGGACATGTTCCGCTCTTATGTAGTTATGTCAATCACGTCAAAGATTAACTTGTTCGAGAAGTACATCATTTATCGATTTGTTTATAGCAAACATTTTTTTATATTTTGACCCCAACGGATTAGCTGCTGCTAGATGTTACAAGTTTACATTCGACCCAAGTTTTGTAACATATTTTTTATTTTTATATGAAAAAGTGAGAAGTTCACATACTTTTACTCTCGGGAGCAGTGAAATTTTGAGCTATATAAAAAGTTTTCTTACAGTCAACGTCGACAGTTGAATAAATTAATTTGTATCTCGATTTTAGTTTATTCCATTCTATCATTACTACAGTGCATTTAGCATTAGCCGTGGGACAAATTAGTATAAAGCTGAAACCTTTGATATTGTATTGTACTTATAGCCCTTATTATAGTACTAAAAGTCCCCACCCTTCCGAGGGCTGGAACACCCCCAAAATTGCGTTTGAATCTCAAAAATTACACTTTTTATCATATTTTTGCAATTATCTCGAAAACAAGGTAGTAAGCGAAAAATTATAAAGAGTCAAAAATTGAAGAGGATAAAATTATACGGCAAAAATCTCATTTGCAATTTTTCAAAATATTTAATAGTTTTTGAGAAAAATGTTATTGAAAGTTAACCTATTTTGCGCGTATTACAGTACTCATGGGTTGCGCGATCAAAGTGTTGCTGAACGCCCTATTTTACATTATTGAAAATTTCTCATTACCTATCAGATTTAGAAAAAAACAAAAAATATGTAGTTGAAGAGGACATCTTCAGCTTTAAATTACATGCAAAATATTTTGATTTTAAATAATTTATCATGGAGAAAAAAAATAATGAATGTAAAATAACCTAATTTTTCTTAAAATTTAAAAATCTCCTAAAGTAATTGAGGAAATATAAAATCCATGTAGGATTACTATCTTCATGATGTATACTTTAATGTCCTAAGAGCAAAATTTTTTTCGAGTTTTATTTTGACAAAAAATTGGACTTTGAACTTCATAATTTTAAAAAAAAAATTTTCTTAGATATTTTTCTATCTTTAAAGGACTCTCAAATAATAAAGAAGAGATCTAAGGCCATAAATTTTAGTTTGTAGAAAGCCTAAATTTTTATCTCTTTATTATTTTCCTAGTTTTCCCGATAATTTCATAAATATGAGTGAAAGTGCAATTTTGGGGGGTTTCCCCCATCGGAAGGGTGGGGAATTTTAGTATCATAATAAGGACTATAAGTACTAAACAATAGCAAAAATTTTAGAGTTAGATAATTTTGTTCCAGTTTCACCATATGTAAAATTTCATAACTGCAGTGAACTACAATTTTTTTGCTCATTTTCTTCATCGTACAAACTGCTGTCGTTTCTAAAGTAGAATTCCTATCAAGATGCGATTAGCAGATATAAAACCTTTAGGGTATTACCTTTATTTTCGTTTAAGAAAAAGTTTGAATTCTCAAAAATTAAGCGAGTAATGACCAATTTCGGAAAAAAACTACGTATTTCGATCTTTCTTCATATTGTTGAAAATTTTTTGATGAAAACGTTAAATAATGTAAATTTTTAAGATGGCTTCTTAAAACGTATACTATAGGCTTTCTACAAACTAAAATTTATGGCCTTAGATCTCTTCTTTATTATTTGAGAGTCCTTTAAAGATAGAAAAATATCTAAGAAAATTTTTTTTTTTAAATTATGAAGTTCAAAGTCCAATTTTTTGTCAAAATAAAACTTGAAAAAAATTTTGCTCTTAGGACATTAAAGTATACATCATGAAGATAGTAATCCTACATGGATTTTATATTTCCTCAATTACTTTAGGAGATTTTTAAATTTTAAGAAAAATTAGGTTATTTTACATTCATTATTTTTTTTCTCCATGATAAATTACTTAAAATCAAAATATTTTGCATGTAATTTAAAGCTGAAGATGTCCTCTTCAACTACATATTTTTTGTTTTTTTCTAAATCTGATAGGTAATGAGAAATTTTCAATAATGTAAAATAGGGCGTTCAGCATCACTTTGATCGCGCAACCCATGAGTACTGTAATACGCGCAAAATAGGTTAACTTTCAATAACATTTTTCTCAAAAACTATTAAATATTTTGAAAAATTGCAAATGAGATTTTTGCCGTATAATTTTATCCTCTTCAATTTTTGACTCTTTATAATTTTTCGCTTACTACCTTGTTTTCGAGATAATTGCAAAAATATGATAAAAAGTGTAATTTTTGAGATTCAAACGCAATTTTGGGGGTGTTCCAGCCCTCGGAAGGGTGGGGACTTTTAGTACTATAATAAGGGCTATAAGTACAATACAATATCAAAGGTTTCAGCTTTATACTAATTTGTCCCACGTGCCTATGTAAAATTTCAGTAGTGCACCGGACTACATATCATAGGACTTTTACGTGAATTGACTGAGCATGGATGGTAATGTTTTCGTTACAAAACGTGATAAAAACGACTAT
This sequence comes from Malthinus seriepunctatus, assembly GCA_963924605.1. Lineage (NCBI taxonomy): Eukaryota > Metazoa > Arthropoda > Insecta > Coleoptera > Cantharidae > Malthinus > Malthinus seriepunctatus. The sequence goes on along the minus strand of OZ004600.1, from coordinate 62,887,006 downwards.
TTTATAAAAATGGCATCATTCTTGTGAGGTCTTTATGTTGTTTTTTGACATAATACAAGTTATTTACTACGAAATATATTCTTGGAACTAGCGATGGAAATGGCAAAAATCGCAAAACAGATGTCGACGATGGAATGAGTACGTTCAAGAGGTTCCCACCGCTGACAAAAAACCCCTAAAAAGACTTGTACGAGACGCAACACTTATGGCCAGTTTCTGGTACATTTTTGCTTAGTTATGGATCCATAACATTCTAAAACTTAACTATTTCTATTGTTTGAAACCGGTTTTTGAACACTTAGGGAATAGATATCTATTCGTCAGTAGATAACTTTCAGTAGATAAAGATCTTTAGAGAAACTCGCAGATAACGGCACGGTGTCGCTTTAACCGTGGAATAGGAGTATAACATCTTCTGAAGCGATAATTCTAATGGCAATTGCCAATGGCAATTCCAGACACTGTTGAAGCTCTTTAGAGAAGTTTTTTAGCGAATAAGAATCTGGCAGTACCACCAGAACGGACTGTGACTAAATTGGATCACAGCATGTGCTGGTGGTAGTGCGAGAAAATGACGTCATTTTTAAAAGAGAATTAACACCTATGATTTCAAGAGTTGGGTCTCTGGTGATGTTTAAGAAGATTTTCCCCCTACCCTAAATAAAAAAAGATATTAGGTTCGCAAATTTAAAAAATCATTATCTAATATCGTTAAATTTTAATCGTACTGTATAGCGTATAATAGCCCAGTAAACAGGTCGTAATAAGTGTATGCTACCTTACAAAAGGTCATGTAGTTTTGGATTTTGGATATGTTGTATGTACCTAGGCCCTTATTAAAAATCCAAGTTTTGGAATTCGGCGCGCCTGTGCGCGCTTCAGTACGACCACTTTTGTGTCACTTTTTTCGGTTTTTGCTCGATAACTCTTTACTAGTACGTCCTACGTAAAACATTAATGTTACCTATTTTCTAAAGCACAAAATTTGCTATAATTTATCCCAATAACATGTTTTTCTAAACCATACAATTACCGAAATACAGAGCTTCAAAGTACAAAATTTTTCAAAAAGTTAGGGAAAACTACCACAAAAAAAGACAGTGTTCATCATCTTAACGGTTAATTGGTTCAATTTAAAGACAACATGAGTAACACTTTGTAGCTATAGGATAGATCTGTGCATAAAATATTACAAATATGACCACAATACGAAGAATATTTTAAACAGGGTGAGTCGGGAGGAACGCACCAAACGCCAAGGGGGTATTTTACATGTAAGTCTAAGACGAAAAAACCCAAAAGTTGTAGTCCGATTATTATTGGTTTTCAAGTTACAACGACTTAAAAGTTTGAATATTTAGTAATATAAATTTCATTAGTTTTGAAAAACCCACTTTTTATACTTTGAAGCTCTGTATTTCCGTAAATATGAGGTTTAGAAAACCATGTTACTGAAATAAAGAGCTTTAAAGTTAAAAAAAGGGTGTTTTTATAAATTAATGAAATTATATTACTAGCGATTCAAGCTTTTAAGTCGTTGTAACTTGAAAACCAATCAAAATCGGACTACAACTTTTGGGTTTTTTCGTCTTATATTTACATGTAAAATACCCCCTTGGCGTTTGGTGCGTTTCTCCCGACTCACCCTGTATAAAATATTCTTCGTATTGTGGTCATATTTGTAATTTTTTATGCACAGATCTATCATATGACTACAAAGTGTTACTCATGATGTCTTTAAATTGAACCAATAAACCGTTAAGATGATGAACACTGTCTTTTTTGTGGTACTTTTCCCTAACTTTTTGAAAAATTTTGTACTTTGAAGCTCTGTATTTCGGTAACTGTATGGTTTAGAAAAACACGTTATTGGGATAAATTGCAGCAAATTTTGTGCTCTAGAAAACAGGTAACATATTTATTTTTTGTAGGTCGTACTAGTAAAGAGTTATTGAGCAAAAACCGAAAAAAGTGACACAAAAGTGGTTGTACTGAAGCGCGCACAGGCGCGCCGAATTCCAAAACTTGAGTTTTTAATAAGGGCCTAGGTACATATAACATATCCAAAATCCAAAACTACATGACCTTTTGCAAGGTAAGATGTACTTGTTTACTGGCCTATAATTCTAGATATCGAAATCAACATTTGTACATAAATTTAATTAAGTCAGAACGACGGTAGTCAGATAATTACAAAGTTGGCGTTTGCAAATTTGTTAGATGTTTTACATGCAAATCTATAGTTCTGAATTCGCCATAAAAGTTCTTGTCGATTACTCAACGTAATTGTAATTTGTGTTTAAATTCTCACATCTATTAGAATTATCATTTCAAAATAACACAATCAGATAGACATCCTATTTTTCGAGTTGAATGGAAGGAAAGAGAAAACAAACGGTCATTTAGTGCAAATAAAATCAATTTTTTAGCCCGACTGTGAATAGGCCATATAAGTTTGACACATCTACATCTTATCACCAAGGACGAGCCTCCTTTATTGTGAAAACTGCCTAACGGTAATAACAGTAAAGCATATTATTTTTAACTGGGGCAGATTCGTCTCAAGAGTTAATTGAAGTTCAAAGAAATATTTCTAATATATTAGGAAGCGCAGGGTTTGAACTTAGAAAGTGGATGTGCAATGATTCTATTATTCTGAGTCAGTTCTTATTAAATGAAGAGCTTCCAGTTAGCGTGTTACAAATAGGAGAAAACGAAAGCAATAAGACGCTAGGTATTTTTTGGAACGCGACAAATGATAATATTCAATACGCCATAATTATGTAACCATGATAATAATCTAATTGGAGACATTTCAAAATGGCAAACCTTTGTAGCTAACCGTGTTAGTGAAATTATAACACTCGCCAATAGAAATGAGTGGTATCATATAAGAACCTACGAAAACCCTGCAGATCTCGTATCACGATGATACTCGGCAAATTTATTAGGTGAAAACACCTTGTGGTGGCGGGGACCGGCTTGGTTGCAGTCCCTCCAGCTCAATGGAACATGAGTCAAATAAATTTCGAGTTTGAGGTCCCAGAACAAAAGTCAACAACGAATCTTGCAGTTAAGGTAGAAGGGAATAACATTTTCTTACAATTAATAGAAAACCATTCGTGCCTTAAAAGGTTGTTAAGAATTATCACCTATGTTCTAAGGTCCAGTCAAAGGCTAGAGAATAAGGGTAAAAACCCTAATTATGTTAACACAAAAATGATTTTAGATCCAATTGAACTAGATAAGGCTCTTTTATTACTAATAAAATTAGTGCAAATTCAAAGTTTTGCTGAAGAGTACAATAGTTTAATATAAAATAAAATGTTAAACAAGAGAATGGCGTTTTTCGACGTGCTGTGACGAAATTATTTTTGTTACCGACTTCAGATTTCTTATTAAAAAAAAATTTGTCAATTAAATTCCAACCACTTTATAAAAATTACCAATTAATTGGCGATGACCAATTTTTAAGGTTCGCTATGAATACAATTTAAATCTTATGTGTATATTCATCGCGGTTCTGAACGTCCTCTTTTATGTGTTAGTGGACAAACTATAAAAATGTTGGAAAAACGATTACCATTATTCAAAATTCAAGAGAAAAAATTATTTTATTTATACAGTGTGTCGCATTTAAGATAAAGACACTGTATTTGAAGAAATACAGATTTGAATTTTTGCATAGTCATACAGGTTGATAGGTCACATGTTTTAAGATATTCAATTTAAATGTAAACTTTAAACCCAGCCTACTAAGACCTCGGAAACAGAGCCAGTTTTCAATATTTTGCTTCGCGTTCGAGATACGGAAAAAAGCTATTAAGAAAAGTTGTTTAGAATATAGTTTTTACACCTATCACCAAGTTTCACGCCAAACTTCGGGTTTTTAATTTCAGATATTTATCTTAAATGCGACACACTGTAGGAACGAACTTGAAGGCTAGTTCATTTAAATATTGTTTTAAATTTGATTTTTATAATTTTTTAATTTTAAAATACACCATTACATACAGTGTGTCCCCGGATTGAGTTCACTATAGGTGTAATTGACAAAAATTTTCGGAATTTCATTTTGATGTTTTGGAATTCAGCCCTGCTTGGTCTGAAATGAATTTTAAGCATATTTTCAATTTTAAAAATGAAGGCTCTCGTGACAATTGAGAGAAATCTATTTTCTGTTTAGGTAAAGTGTCTTTTTTGGCAACAATACAGCAAAATGTCATTAATAAAAGTTGTTCAGAATACGAAATTATGACTCTATGAAAAATTTAAAAATAATCGGCACACTTTGATTAACACGTTGTTCTACAGTCAACATTCTAGGAAATAATTTTTGAAACATACAAAAATGCCATGAAGTTACTTATTTCTTATTTATTTTCACTCTAAATATCAATATCGCTCAAAATAATAAGAGCAAACTACGCCCTATCTATCAATTCATTATTAATTTTATTTTAACATTTTGAATAAAATTTTATCTCAATTTACAAAGCAATTATGATTCATTTCTTGTTCGGTGACACCCCAATAACATAATATTACCACCAGTTTTCTGTTATGGGCCCATAGTCTATACGTACGATGCGATTTTTCGTTGATACATACAATCAAAACCGATTTAATCAAAGTGTGCCGATCATTTTGAAATTTTGTATAGAGCCATAATTTCATATTCTGAACAACTTTTGTTAATTACATTTTGCTATATTGTTGACCAAAACGACACTTTACCTGAACAGAAAATAGATTTTTCTTAATTGTCACGGGGGCCTTCATTTTTAAAAATTAAAAATGTGCTTAAAATTCATTTCAGACCAAGCAGGGCTGAATTCCAGAACATCAAAACAAAATTCCGAAATTTTTTGTCAATTACACCTATAGTGAACTCAATCCGGGGACACACTGTATATTATTATGTACAGAAATTTTAGTGACGTAACTTAAAAATGTAAAAAATATACCAGGCGTATAGTCATTTTAAATTTACTATCGATATCAAAAATTTAAACAACATTCGAATTATTAATATAAATTAAAAAAACTTGAACAATTTCTTAAACAAGTGGGTTATTATTCTTTTTGCCTTTTAAAAATATTTTAATTAGGTATATTAAATAATTTTATATTCGTAGAACATCACATCATTGTTTTGGATATTTAAAAATATTACGTAGGTTATGATAACACGGCAATGATAGAATATTTCGAGACCCACTATGAAAGAAGAGGCGGACGACGCGTCGATGGAGTCCATCTCAATAAAAATGGATTCGACTATTTGGAATTACAGTCAAAATTGACATTGACAGATGACTTCCTGCCATTTGACATTGACAGATAACCCCCTGATATTGACATATGGTAACTATTGTGACAGAAACATATGAAATATGGTAACTATGATGACAATGTCTCTAAACCAATCCCTATCCTACTTCCCTCACTAAATTGCTAAATTCTCTAAACCAATAACTATTTTACTTCCCTCACTCTATCTTTATTTCTATTATTTTATGTCTCTGTCTCTTTCGGACCTTATTGCGCATTTCCGATGACCCATTTGTTTTTTATTGTGTAGATTCTTAAAAACCATAAAATTTTTTCAAAAGATTTAACATACTGATAATCCGGAACTAATGAACTATTAGCAGTCGACGTTCCTTAATTTAAGTTGTAAAAACAATCGGACTTTGTAGTGTACTTGACTTCTTTCTAGCATGAGATTAAAATGGCTTATAATTATAAAAAAAAAAAAACTAAATACTGTTGTTACAAAATTTTTAGCATTTTTGATTTCGATAGGGTCGGTAATTCTCAAACTACTTAATACAAACCTTTGTGTTTTCTTGTGTTTATGCACAATGTAGAATAAACACAAATCTTTAACGCTACTATTCTAAACAATATTATAAAGAAATTGCGTACTAACCTGTTGCGAACAATTATAACCTTGAGAAGATTGACATCGCTTAGGCGTAACTGTATGAATTTGTACTTCAGAAAGAGCATCGTCTCTAGAGAGTCTGTTGAGTTCGTCACTAGATTCAGAATTAAGGATGTCTTTGCTATAACTAGCAAATATCGATCTACTAACGCCTTTAGATGCAGTCGTATCTCTAGTGTAATTTGAAGGACAACCAGTGTTAAGTCCGTCTCTGCATGGACCTGGCCGACAATTAACCGAATTTACTGTAAAAACGGAACCAGGACGCCGACGCGGGTCACCTCTGGCAGCAGCCATTACATAACTCCACATTTTGGAGCATTTCAAGTTTTTGTAAAACTGTAACAATAAGAAATAGATAAATTAGTTTTTTGTAAACAATACTTTTTGTACAACTGTAAAAAACCATCCAAATATAAAAAAATTAATTAAAATCATTCAACTGACAGGAGAATTTAAATTTTCAAAAAAAAACAATGTTTCACGCAAAACCGTGAAAAAGCGCTTTTTAACGGAAACGAAAAACTTTTTTTCACGTTGTTAAGGGTAACAAACTAAAAAATGCTACTATTAAAAAATAGCAAACTTCGCGATTTGTAAATGATATTAAATTTGACGTTTTTTTGACAGTTGGAAATAAAAATTGTTTTCTGCGACCTGCACTCGCTGTGGGGAGCGATATCACAATTCTTTGCTAAATGGGGTTGAAACAACGAGAGAGATTTGTATTGAATGGAGAAATCATACAAGAAACACTCTACGACAAAATCAACTAAACAATAATAAAATATATAAAAATAACATTTTTTTTTCATTGGCGCTAATAGCCATACCAATCGAAGCGGACATCAACCACTATAAAAAAAAGCTTCCTAGACCACTAAATTGTTTATTTATCAACCAATACATTATTGATACCTCCATATGTGAGATAGAAATGATTTATTTTCACAATTTTTTAAAATTTCTAGAACAATTTAGTTAAAACATCACAACTCACTACTAATACTTTTGAAAGTTTGCAATCGATCTTTGAGGGTTTCTAAAGTAAAACTTCTTTATAACTCAATTTCAAATATAACCCACCAATATTTATTTTAGAAAAAGAAAACAAACATGAAATGCTGCTAGAAGCACCTGAAAGTAGAATTAAAGACAAATACACCAGGGTGTCCCAACGCTGCGTTATCGTAGAATTGTGGCTTTGCTGTAGAATTTAACAAAGAAATTTTAATGCATGGATATAGTTCTCTTAGAGGCGCACCTCTTAAAAATATTTTTACATATACTGGGTGATCCATTTAAATGATACAGATCACACTTGTATTTTTTTAAATAGAACACCCTGTATATTTTTACGTATACATTTTCCCCTTTCCTAAGCTTTATAATTATACAGGGTGTAACTACTCGACTTATCCAAAGATATAGGAGTTGTAGATCTCGAAAAAACTAACATTTTTTTAATTTCACCATTTTGAATTTGGAGCCTTCTATTAGAGATACAGTCGATATAAGTTTTTTTGTTTTTCTACTCCAGTTTATTTATTTTTAAGTTTTTAAAAAAAATAAAAATTGTTTTGAAATCCTCGTAAATTTCTCTAAAACTTTTGTATTTAGCACAATCTTCTATCTTTATTAATATCAAAATGGCGGCCAATTTAAAACTTTGACCTTGAAAATTTCAAAAATCATACGGTGAATTTTCTAAAATAGAATATGCGCTTATTTTACTCATGAAGATCTACATTGTAAGTTAAAAAAACTACTAGAAATTTTTTATGGTTTAGGAGCTACAGGAGATTGAATTTAAACGATCAAATTCTAAGAGTGCTGTTTCTGTTTTTCCGTTTCTCTTTTGTTTTTCCTTGTCAGTTTTGATAATAATTGAATTTATTAGTTAATTATTGTTATTCGAAAGTGATTTTTATTAATTATTAATAAAAACTATTTTTTGTAAAAAATTGTCTAAAAATAAAAAAAAACTGTCTACTCTTCAAAAATTTATTGACATAAATTGACAGACAATCTTCGGTAGCTCCTAAACTATAAAAAATTTCTATTAACTTTTTTGACTTAAAATGTAGATCTTGATGAGCAGAATAAGCTCATACTCTTTTTTACAAAATCAACCGTGAGATTTTTGAAATTTTCAAGGTCAAAGTTTTCAATTGGGCGCCATTTTGGTATTTATAGAGATAGAAGGTAGATGTAAATACAAAAGTTTTGTAGAAATTTACAAGGATTTCAAAACAATTTTCATTTTTTTTTAAACTTAAAAATAAAAAAACTGGAAAAGAAAAACAAAAAAACTAATATGTATCTGGAATAGGAGGCTCCAAATTCAAAATGGCGAAATAAAAAAAATGTTATTTTTTTCGAGATATACAACTCCTATATCTTTGGATGAGTCGAGTAGTTACACCCTGTATAATATTTTCTAAATCTATTCATTTTTAAAATTCAACTTTTTCCCATTTAAAAAATTAAGAAGAATTACATTTTGCATTCAAGACTCACACGGCATAACTGCGGTTTTGGTAACTTGAAAAATAATTTAGAAGGCAACCGATGTTAGAATTATTCTAATCCAAACCACAGTCAAAAATATTAATTCGTTATGTCGGAACAGGTAAGCAAAGTTGATTTGTTTTTTTTATAAAATTCCCAGTAGCTTGGCCCAGATCCATGGCAAACCCATTAATCCACATATTACTATAGCTCTGTTCGCTTGACTTGCACTAGTTGCTCGGAGCAGTCCGTAAACCAATGACTGTAGACTCCATTCTGTATTCTTTATTCTCATTGGTTCACTAACTGTTCGGAGTAACTAGTGCAAGTCAAGCGAACAGAGTTTATAATCGTCCTCGAAAGGGGAATCCCCCTTTAATAGATAAATAGATCACCCGGTATATGTAAAAATATTTTTAAGAGGTGCAGCTTTAAGAGGACTATAGCAATGCATTAAACTTTTTTGGTTAAATTGTATAGCAAAGCCACAATTTTACAATAACGCAGCGTTGGGACACTCTGTATAAATTAAATTTGGAAAACATTATTCTTTTCGCGAGTCGAGGAAAGCCGTATGAGCTTAAAGTGTATTTAGTTCTCTATGAATAAAGTAATTGAATTTATTTTTCTATTGCAATACTATTTTTATATTGGAGATATTCAACAAGTTAGATAAGTATTCTATTGATTACGTTATTAGTTTTATGTTCTCCAGGTGTGCGGTTGTTTACTAAATGATGGTTTATTATATTGGAAAACAATCAGTCAATATTTACATAAATTATGATAAGTTTTTTTGTCAAATTTTTAATAGCGCTTTCTATAATATTTTGCAAATACAATTTTAATGATTGATATACCAATTAATACATTACCATTTCATTTTCAAAAAATAATATTTACAGCCTCGGTTTAGAAAAACTGGGAAACAAGATGCCGAATATTTCGTTTGGCTCTGGAAATTACAATAGTCTGACTGATAATACGTGATGGTAAAAGGGGAGATTGCAGAAGAATTAATTTAAGTCCTAGGGGATAGTGTTCTCTAGGGTCTGAAAATATTCAATTTTTGCTTTGGTGTGAAACCTTTAAAATTTGAGAGTTGGAATGCCCATTTGTGTAAAGAGGACTTTGAGCTGGGTTTTAGTATTGTTTGAGAACCGATGACTGGTTGTTGTAATGTGTAAATTGTAAACGTTTTGGATCGTGGATCGGTGTAATAATGTAAAATAATTTAATTGTAAATTGATTAGTATTTTAAGATAAGTTATATTTTATTAGAATAAAATACTTGAGTTCGATCCTTGAGACTATTAACATCCAAAGTTATCACATTGGCGACGAGGATGGAATTAATAGATGGTTTAAAATTAAGCAATTTTGTTTCAATAATAATTAATTGGAAATAAGTCGTAATTAATTAAAAATAATGATAAAGTTAATGAATAATGAAGAAAATTACAAACAAAATTATAATAATGTTTATTGGAAAACTGGAAAATTTTTGTTTGGAAGAAAATACATAGTATGTTACACATTAACAACAGCGTTTTAAATGCTACAAAGAGTTAGAAAGGGTGATTTTAATTACATGCATGGGGAATGAAGCATTTTAGCTACTAATCAGTTTGTGCGATCCCGATAGAGCAGAAGATAAATCGTTTGAAGATCTGGACACCATAATGGGAGAAAATTTGGAG